>PDGT01000100.1:1127163-1138488 GCA_003671415.1 Megathymus violae | reverse complement strand
TCATTAATGAATCTCATGAATGTTTGACCAGCGTTGCGTAATCCAAATGGCATTCGTGGTAATTCAAATAGACCAAATGGAGTAATAACGGCTGTTTTTTCTACTTCTTGGCCAGGAATTTGGTTGTATGCTCTGTTGATATCCACACGAGAAAATATTACCTTTTTGGGTAGCAGATATGTAAAATCTAAGAGTCGTGGAATGGGGTAGCGATCGGGTTTGGTTATCGCATTCAATTTTCGGTAGTCGCCACACAACCTTATTGATCCATCCTTCTTTGTCGTGACATGAATAGGGCTCGACCAAGCGCTTTTAGATGGGCGGCATACGCCGGTTTCCATCATGTGCTCGATTTCCTGCTTGACTCTTCTGTATTTGTCTGCAGAGAGCGTTCGACACTTTGAGTGAACTGGATATCCGTCAGTTATGATCTGATGAACTACGTTGTGTTTTGGTGTTTCTTTAGCACAAAATGGTTTAGTGATGTCGGGATACTTCTCGAGGATGCTGAAGTATGGTGACTGTATGTTAATTGTCTTGATGCTGGGTGTACCGCAGTTAACTATCTTGCCAAACGTTAATAATCCTGTAATGTTATCAATCAGTTTTTGGTGGCGCATATCAACTAATATATTGTGTTTTGTTAAAAAATCTGCGCCTAGTATTGGTTGTTTGACGTCAGCGACGACGAACGTCCACTTATATGGTCGGCGTAACCCAAGATCCAATTCGAGTAATTTTTCGCCATATGTTTTTATTTCGCTTCCGTTAGCGGCGTATAATTTGTAGTCACTCGTTTGGATTGCCTTTCTAGTTCTTGGTATGACAGAGATATTGGCTCCAGTGTCAACTAAGAATCGATAACCACTTTTTCGGTCGGTAACGGATAGGCGGCTGGATGGGAATATAGCGCTGACGTCCGCCTCAGTCACCGCTATTGTAAGTTTTCCGACTGTAACTTCCATGCACACGGTTCTTGACATTTTCTGGCTCTCTCCCTGAATCGGAAGTGGTAATAGCAATAGGGTTTATCGTTGAGAATAGGTGCTATTGGTAGTCTGCGCCTTGAAGTAGAACGGCCTCTGTAACCATGTCTATAGGGTCGTCTGCGTGGATTGGAACGGCTTGTTCTCAATTCTGCAACTTCTAATGAAAGCTTATTAATTTTATCTAGTAGCTCGGTGACTGGGAGACTGGTAGAGCACGTCACTGCTGACACCTCGTTGGCTTTCATATTTTCCATGATCTTGTCTGCGATGGCAGCTAGGTTCTCAGGTTTCTGGTCTTGGCTCACCATTAATACAGCTCGAACTGAAGCTGGTAACCGTTGCAACCACAAGCTGAGTAATGTTGCTTCGGCGACATTAGAATTACGCGCTAGTTCTGACATCTTCCGTAAAAGTTGGGAAGGTTTCTGATCGCCTAATTCCAATTCACTAATTAACTTTTGAAATTGACGTTCAACAGACTCTTCGTAGATAGAAAGTAAACGGTTCTTCAACGTTTCGTACTTTTTTTCCGCTGGAGGAGACAGAAGTAAATCACCAACTTGATGTACGGTTTCCCGGCCTAATTTCGCAATGACCAGATGGAACTTGCACTCATCGCTTTGTTTCTGTGGCGTCATAACACTTTCGAATTGCGCGAACCACAGTCTCGGCATCTCCGTCCAAAAGTCTGGTATCCTTGTTGTGATGGATATTGATGCGAGCTCCGGTGAAGTAGATGGCTTCGAATCTTGATGTTGAGTAACACTTGTACTGGTAGTTGGTGGGTTCGACGGTGTCACATAGTACGCTCCAGGTAGCCCAGGTATATTCGGCGTGACTGGCATTATTGAGAATTGAAGTGAGCGTTGAAAATCGGAATGTCTTCGTCGGGGTCACCAATGTGCGGGTGTGCGTCTTATGGTGTGACTAAGTGGCAGGTATAGTCACAGTGTTCAAGATGGGAGTGTATGAATGGAACAGACGAATGATGCGCACAAGACTTTATTTCGTACTGAATTTATATGTAAAACATAATGCAATATGCGTGTTGTTTTATTGCGATCGAGCAGTGTTGCATAAACAGAGTGCATTGACATTATAATTATGCTACCACAAGTGTATGTGTGAATGTACCGAAACATCCGAATTTATGTGAACCCCATTTCCCTGATACACACTGATTGACTAGTGACTTCCTCAGTATCCAACTGGGCTGCAATGCCCAGGTGAGTCGTTGTCGTATTCTTATCGGCCGATTGGGGACTCGTTTTACAGTTTGTGTCGTGGGACCCACCGATCCCCCTTTTGTACGATACACCTACAGACAGGATGTTATGGAGCTCCGTAACCGTAACCGAAACTATCAGATATCCGAAATATTTATATTCGTAACCGTAACCGAATCTGATAAAACAGTTTCGGATAATTTCGGATAACGGTAGTCTAAACAAAATAAGTTATGACAGATTTCCGCCGGCCGAGGCGACACGCTAGCTGCGTCGTTACAATTTTAGAGTTTTTATTATTTAATTTTTTAGTCTTTTGTTTTTTCTGTGACTATAATACTGCATTATAACTAGAAATAACGTCAAACTGTTACTGTTGTGTGTTTACTGTGACTGCTGTGTTGTTGTTTTTTTTCCAAGTTGTAAATCATCTAATATCCGTAACCGAAACTATCCGAAACAATCCTACTAATATTATAAATGCGAAAGTTTGTGAGGATGGATGAATGTATGTTTGTTACTCTTTCACGCAAAAACTACTCATCTGATTTAGATGAAACTTTACAGTAATATAGCTTATACATTAAAATAACACATGGGCTACAAGTTATTAAGATTTTCAGTCATTTGGTCACAATATAATCATAAATATTAATTAATTCGGAAAAAATCCTGCTATCTGAGAGCTATCCCGGCGTGCGGTGCGTAAACCTTTGGAGCTACACGAAGATAATGTTTCGTAGGATTATTTGTCTTAAATAGTTCTGAATAAAAGTCCGCGACAGCATATATGTCTTTTAATTGGAAGCCACTATATCCAAATTAGTGAGCCATAAATACATTAAAATCGGATACTTTTTTTGACAATGCACATTTTACAATAATATTCAAATTCTTATCAGAATTGATACATTTATCGCTTTTAGTATCTGATGTAGATCAATTTTGTCCTTTATACAAATTAATTTGGAGGAATAGTTTAAAAGTTATCACGATAAGATCGACCTGAATGGAGCGCCATTACGAGTCTACTATAAGTCGGCGCGGGACGCAAAGCGCAACATCATTGACGGTTGTTTTATTTTACGGTTTTTTAGCTAATTCGATTCTCGAAGCGATTTATTACTTAGTACAATAACGTGACTTTGTGTGACAGAGCAAATTCCACGCGGACGAAGCCGCGAGAAAAAGCTAGTTGTAATATAAACATAAACATAATTAGGTACACTAACGAATTGGGATACCTGTAATATTAGTTTTAAGCCTATGAATGAATAAATAAATAAATACTCAGATCAGTTTCTCTGGAGCAACTACAGTTAGCTAACGAACATATTTTTTTACATATTAAATACATTTTTGTATCGCGTGTTACCGCATATCATGTTATTAAATCTTGACTCCTCGCTCGTTGTGAGAGAAAATTTGATTTGATGAAAATTGATGAATCTACTGCTACATTGACTAATTCACGAACCAAGAAGACTGCTTCTAACATCAATTCCGTACTTATATATAAATTAGTATGTTTTAAACATAGTACGAACTGTTGTTTAGCTTGTTGGCGGTGCGCGATTATGAGATATAATAATATAATCATCTGATTATGAAGATGTCTCGAGATATCTCAATTATAACCATCAGTAATTACTAATTAGTAGTTGGCGTGACGTGGGCGATCGTATGAATTAATCGATCTCACATTGAAAGCTAAATTTTGTATTCCGTTTATTGAAACTATATATTTTTAATCCATGTATTGGCAACAAAAAATAAATAGTTATTCCGCCATGCGTGCCCGTTGCTTACCGTATCACGCGCCTCACTCCTTACAAAGGGCATGAACAAAGAATTAGTAATCTCTAAGTAATATAATATAAGTAATGTAATATAATGTAATTATGAACACTAGTCTCGATACTGAGACTTTAGTAGTTGTTAATGACTATAATCGAGATATAATCGTAGTATTCATTCGTATGTCTCGTAATCCCCAACCACTGTTTTATAGACATTAACTTCAGAGACATAAACTTTAAATAGAGCTTAGTTAATGTTAACTAAGTTAGAAAATTCTAACCTACCTAAATACCTAAATATATATCATTATTTGGTTATATCGATCACTCATGATCGTCCACGGGTGCAGTTCTCGTGTTCATCTGCAATCATTTTGTCGATACTACATCCTCGTTAAGGCGAGCCACCTCACCCCCGGCCGGCGCGGGCTCATAAATACCAATGGGCGGGACAAGTTGATCCGCGCGCGGTAATGACCGAGTCTTAGCGGAATCCCTCATTTGTGCTCCGCGACCTGACGGGAGAATGTGGAGAAGTTATTTGTTAGATAAAAAATAACACGTTCATAAAGTTGTAACACGTTCTATATCCAATGAAACATCTATCATTTATAAGTTTTAAGTATAATTGTAACTGTTAATTGATTTTATTTATACATGAGCAAGAGATCACTTTGAGTGATGTAATTGTTAATACATTTTATTTATAAATGAGTGAGTAAGTGATTGTGTCTCACTAGTCTCACATAAACATTATAACCATTTACAAAATATCTAACAATCATGATCCGACAGTGAACATTCACACATATTTATCATATACATAAATACTAGCCTCTGTCGGGAATCAATCTTTAGATTCTTCTCACAGTGGACAGAATAACTGTCAACGAAGCTGCAAAACATTTTAAACCGTTATAATTTATTCACATCAATATAATAAATTATAAAATCTTACAATTAATATTATAAATCAAAATTATTTTGTGCGTTACCTCTCCATGCCATTCTAATACAAATTTCATCTTGAAAAAGGAAAAAAAATCTATTTCTTCAAGTAAATCCTCATGAGCCCGGTCTATCAATCCTGGGAGATTCCCTGCGTCAAACGAACGGAGGGTTAATACGCGTGTAGCGGTGTACGGGCTACAGGCCGCCGGCTCCTTGTGGCCCGAGGAGCTTCTTGAGTTAGTTCGTTAACTAGCAATGTAAGCGGAGTAACATGGCGGGCCAGGTGACACACGGCATCACGTGTAGACCGCGGACGGCGGTGTCCACTCACCACTCATAAGGTCACTCATTTGCTAACATAGTTATTGCCAATTGAATGAAACTACAGTATGGGGGACTGTTTGTATGAAATACTCTTGTCTTGTCTCTCCTCTTCTTCTTCTGCTGTTAAAAATATTGTTGGTAACCCAGCAAATGTATTTTACGCACAGAGTAACAACGTAACACTCACTTAATTGCGGTATTTGGCAACCGTATCGCTGATCCCGCGGTCGTTCTGCGATACAGTAGCTGGCCAGGTGAGGACATGTTGTACAGACGACTCTTACGACTTATCGCCCTTTACAATTTAATTACATGAGAACTTATATTAACTAATTTATTTTTACAATTAATTACATGAGAACTTATATTAACTAATTTTTTTTACGATAAGGTTCCATAGTTGATACGTGAGTTGCTCATTGGAACTTTTAAGTGACGCGGTCAAGTACAGCTTATAGGTAAAGTATATTACAGTACAGATGAATATATTAATGACAAGGACGCCTGGAGATGACAGTGTCGGAACTAGTTCCGCGCGGGTTTAAACTTACTTTGTAATTGTCATGTGTTGTTTAAAAAACGTGCTGAGGAATTCCTTTCGCCGTTTCTTCTCCTCGATGTTACAGCACCTTTTCGAAACAGTAGTAGAAACAAAAAATGACGTGCATAAGTGTAATTACATAATACCTATAATGATTAAATTATTTTGAATTTTAATTTTAATTTAATACTGAAGTTTAATTCAATAATATTTAGTTGTAACAATGTACCAGCACACTCCAGCGGGTCTTTATTAGATTTCATCTACATATTTTCCATACACGCTGAACCTCTAACACAGCCAAACTACACTTAGCTAGGATTAAAGACGGCTCCGTCTGCCGACCGAGAAGCCCCGGATTTGATTCCCGGCCGAGACAGCATTTCTATGACAGGTTGTTCTGAAATCACGAGTTGTTTTGGATGCTCACTTGTGTATCCATGCCACCCGCACACAACTACAGCCGGGTCGTGAGTGTTTGAACGAAACGTTTTCTTCTAAAATAAACTTTCAGTTCGCTTGCAAGATTTGTGTTTCAATGAATGAATGAATATCACACACCGCGAACGCGATGGTTTCCACCCATGCACACGAGCTCACTTCCCTTTTCCTCTAGAAAATTCCAGAATAAGAATTCACTCCTTCAGTTTCTGTCACGTCGTAGACTCCATCGAACGCCACCAGATGACGCTGGCTTTTCAATTAAGTGAATGTCGATGGCCAGTTTCCGACGTATTTATATTTTCTTAAATCCCATCACAAAACATTGACGTACAATGACGTATTAATCACGAGTCTAACCCTAAACTGCAGCTGTTTGTTTGTTATTTCCAATAGCGAGCACGTCGAGTGTGGCTAATCGCCGGGGGGAGGGTTAAGTGAAATTCCGAGCATTCCGCGAGGGTCCGAGAGACCCTTTGTGTGAGACGGTGGAATTAATAAAAAAGCTTTCGTAAATATTTTTTTCAACATTTTTAGAGCTTTACATTTTTGGGAAACTTATGATTAGTTTTTAGTGACGTCAACGCAACGAGATTTATTTCAGGTAATAAGTCGCCAAAGGAGCAAACGAACCCCCTGGTGGTGAGTGGTCCCCGTCACCATAGACTTCAGTAACACCAAAGACATCACCGACGCGTCGCCGACCAATACGAAACGGAAGACCCTCATTATTACTGGTGCTCCTATAATCTATAAGATATCAATAAACAAACAGCATGACAAATAAAATAATTTAAAACTGTATCCTGCATCCTGTTAACATATTCTCTGGTTCATATATATGTTTATCCACACTAATAATAAAATTCTAACTGTATTCTAACTTTCTGTAAATCAATGATATATAAGAAAAAACATTATTACGGGCCTTTATTCAAGTAATTGAACACAAAACAATAGTTGTTCGAATTATTGCATGTTTGTCTGTGCGTTTGTTCACGCCAATCTCAGAGAGGGCTTAACCGATTTCGTTCTAGTTTTCACTTATGTAAACGTCACTTAATACTTAAAGTTTTTTTCGTTGCAATCCGTCCATAAATAAAACAGTTATAAATTAATTTAAAATAATGCGGGTACTATTTCTTAGCGTAAGGCGTAGTTTTCCCGAAGCGGAACGAGGGCAGTTTGCTAATGTCAAGTATGTTTGAAGTATTTGAATTTCTTGTTATCCAATTCATATTTACCCTATTTTACTACTCGAGTGTCGATGTCAATCGCTATCGAAGATACTCGTATGTCCCATCCATCACCACTTATCTATGTCTGTCGCTGACCGATATCTGTTTGTCGCTACTGCGTGATAAAAAGGCGGCATTAACAGAATTTATGGTTTTGACAGAACCCTTGAAATGGGAAAATGATCAACAACTAAGAGGAGATTCCAGTGGAACATCCATGTCACAATCGGCTTATCCAGTCTAATGTATCTGTGGAGCGTTTCGATTTGTCATTTCAAATTTCACGTTACACAGCCAAACATTAGGTCCGCTTTTCAAAATCATAAATCTCGTCGAAATGAAAACGCTTTCTTGGATAGGGCCACTGAAGTTAAACTTTATTTTACTTATTGTTAAGGTTGATATTGAATTACTGCAGTGGAAATCGAGAGGGGACCGTGTAACATCTGGAATGTGATGTAATGCTTGACAAACATTGTCAAATGTAGGGGTAGTCCAATATTGGCTTAGGAAAGCTTGTCGTTCAATAAGAAACTCTATAACATTAGAAACCAGGCAAAAATTTTGATGGAAGAGGCAAAGCATAATAGTTAAGAAAGAAATCTTGCTTAGAAATCACGTTTGCCAACCTCTTTGTAAAGAGTAGCGTCTTTTAGTGGTAATAAGCTTGACATTTGGTATAACTATCTCGATCTGAGCCTCGGACGGTTCTTGAATAATAAGAAATATTATGTAATAAAATATATTTAAAATTTATTTCGTCATTATTCTTCCCTTTCACACGGAACAAGATGCTTATAGATGTACGGGCAGAATGTAGGCAGAATTAAGATTGAAAAGTCAAAAGGATTCCGTTTTTAATTTGTCATCTGTATTCCGTCCTTCAAAAGAGCAAGTCATAGTTCACGGAAACAAAACCTTCACTGATCAATGCACAATGGCGTATATTAAACAATAATACGAAAAACAAACGTGCTTTTGACCCGAAAACATATCTGCAAACCTTATCATTTACGTGGTAAGATGCAAAATTGGATAGCACGAAATCTAGCGTATTGTTACGAGAACTTTATTGTTCGTTCCTGGAATATTCCTTTTACGAAAGTTTATTGAACCTCCTTCGGTAAGCATTAAGAATCAATTTTGAATAAAATGGAGAAGATCAACCGTATACGTAAAATTGTCACCCCAATATTGAAAATCAGAACGCATTGTTATACTCTCGTGTGTTATGAAACGAATCGTTTGCATTTGGTAAAACATCTGCTAGTTCCACTGAGCTTTATCCTAAGGACGTTAAAGTTATTGTCGTATGGCAAGTCCGAATGAGGATGCATTACGATCATGGACCCCTCTGCAGTCATGGTACAAATCAAAGACATCTGCGAGCAAAACTCAGTACAATATGACAAGGGTAGGATTTCCACGGGACAGTTTTCGGGCGGCGCACAATCCTATGCAAAGAAACGATTTATTAAGATAAAATGTTTTTATATTATAGTTGATAGTATCAGGCGCTACTTTGCGGAAATTCATTGTTATTAAATTGGTATTAATTTACTTTGCAACAATCCGCAAGCACGATGTAAGAAGGTATGCATTATATGATCTATGCATGTATAGAAGTAAACGAAGTAAACACAAGATTCAGGTATATATTAATTTTCTATCTACTTATCCCAGATTACATAATTTATAACACTCGTCCTGACTGCGTACCAGTCCAACCAGTATGAAAAACGGCCTAATATTTCATAGAAAATTGAAAATCTTCTTACCCACATTTACAGTACGGAGCCATGAGGTACGTGAATCCGATGTTAAGTTCATCGGTTTTTCTGAAACATTTAATCTGTTGCAGCCATCCTGCCGTACAAGGAAGACGCCGTCCCGCAGACCCGCGAGTTCCTGGCGAGGGTCGTGGACGTGCTTCTCGACTACATCCAGAAGGTCAACGACCGGAATGAGAAGGTGGGTGATTAAATGATCGAACACATATCTAGTTACAAAAGCGGCTCTTACGGTCCAGGATAACTACTCGTACAGTTGTTTATATCTATGATTGAAACCGATTGTAAGCTTTCGAAGTGCGAATGAATTTCGCTTAATTCTTCTAGATTACTAGAACTAAACGAAAACAATTGCAAACGATCATTTGCATAATATATAACTTACATAAAATATTAAAAATAATATATCCAATCCAGCCGTTTTCTCCATCGATGACATCACAAAAACTATCTTAAGTTGCTTAAGGAACTCCTGTGTACATCTTGATGCTTCTAGATTTAGAGCCACCGGAGTCGGCTGTGTGCACCGGTGCAGGGGTGTGTGTAACGTGTGAGCCATGTTGTGCCAGTGTTAGAGTTAAGTCTGGTGTGAAGAAATGTAATTTATTATCAATAGTTTACGATTACCTTTTTAATAAAGATTTTATACCTCCATCCAGATCCTAGAATTTAAGATGCCCCAAGACATGATGAAGATGCTGGATCTAAAGCTGCCCGAAGACCCCCTGCCGTTGAAGCAGCTTCTGGAAGACTGCAAAATCACCCTCAAGCATCAGGTCAAAACCGGTAAGTACGCAGCGTTGTTCAACACGCACGCATGGTTAGTGCATATTGATAATATTCAGCTCCAGCTGTACGTATCACAAGCCGGTGAAATTCGGGAAATAAATAATAAATATTTTGTGTGCAGCTCTTAATACTGTTACATTCTATTATACTAAAAGCTTTTCACAAACAATCTAGCTTAAGGAAGGCTTTCGTGTAAATGCGTACAGTTCAAATGTCAAAACCTAGTACGTAGCGAAGGTTCAATAAACATCTATAACGCCGAGGCTACACTGTGCTCTGTACACAAGCCGGCACAGTAGCGACGCAGACAAGTGTAAGTAACAGCGGTGCGATCATTTCGGGCCATTTGAGGACATAATTGAATTGTTTGAAACGTGCGCGGCCGCGGGTCGGGGCGGGTAGGGTTGTCGCTCCGTCGATATATTAATTATAAACATAGTTTAGTACTAATAAACGATCTGATTTGATTTTGTCATAGTTTTGTTATAGCTGTGACGACCTTTGATAACGCAACTTTAGAATACCGATATAAGTGGGTAAATCTTTTTCTAAGAGATATATATATATATAAACGTTATACCTTACGTATAACGTTTATATATATATAATAAATTACTTCTTGAGTATATTATTATTTCCACCTGATGATAAATGACAAAGCGACTTAACTTAACCTTTAACCATGGTGAACGGAATATAATATTCTCAATGCAGAGGAGTCTTATAACATACTGTAAGCACCTTGGTGCTTAAAATGATGATAGTGTAAACGAATTGTTTAAACCAAAAAGGGCCATATATAAAAAACGTCAGTTTGATTAATAAACAGTGAAAAATATGTCAAAAACATTCCCAAGACGTGACGGTAGCTCTCTGAGCTGTCAGACACAAAGCCCTCGGCGCCGACGGTGCGCGGCAATCACTTGATCCATGAGCGGACAAAAGATTACCTCGCGCTCGGTGGAGCACGTGATGCGAGCGGCGAGCGGCGGGAGCGAGCGCGGGCAACACAGACCGCTGCAGGGATAGAGGCGCATTGTTGCGGAGACAGGAGATACATCCATCCCTCAGACAGACCTTCCCTGCTCGTGTCTCTACTGTACGAGCGGAGGTAATTGAATCAGGTGTGGACGGAAGTTAAGTCCTAATAAACAGCGCAGTAATCGATTTATTTACGCTAAATGTCAAATTCAGAAAAACTTAGAAGGCGATTCGCATGCTTCAAGCTGAATTTAAG
>PDGT01000100.1:1082734-1127149 GCA_003671415.1 Megathymus violae | reverse complement strand
AAAAAAAAAAAAAACTTTTACACATTCTCACCCCCGCACTAGGATTCCCTGTGTTGCGGGTGGCATGGACATCATACACATATATGACATCACAAATACCCATGACCCGAGAACAAACATTTATCTGTCACATAAATGTCTGCCCCGGCCGGGAATCGAACCCGGGACCCCTCGCTCAGCAGGCAGGGTCACTACCAACTAGGCTATAGGGTCGTATAAATATAAAATTAAAATAACTGTGGATGATAGGAGTGGAGTTCGTGTAAATTATTTATACGATAAAAAGGCACATGAATAATCTGTAAAGATACAATCTTTACAGATATTATTAGTGCTAAATTTATCAATCATTACAGCTTCTGTACAATACAGCTAACGTGTAAGCCAGAAGGAACCTATAAAAATAAATTATTATTTGTCATAAATCCAGAAATTTAAACAACCGTGCCTAAAATTCTTACATTTAGTGACATGGCTATTACACTGCAATAACTTTGTACACTTTGATCGTGTGATACTTTAAATTATTACTTTTTTATTTAATTTGCTGCAAACGAATAATTGACACTAACCTCTTGTAACAAACTACTTACCTATCACCATACCACGATACATATTTTGTAGAACGTTGTCCGTCTCGATATCTAAACCCTGTTTCGTATAATTCAGATTCATAATATTCTGTACATGCACGATCCACGTCATATTTTTTTATTAGTTTGTTTAACCTACAAGTTAGACGTTTTCGCTTTGACCGCCGATAGACGGCGCTACTTGCATACATAAATTGATTTAAGAACCGGAGATCGAAGAACTTCCACTTGCACGATGGGGTACGAATTGCAAGTCGCTCATCATTGTCATAGTAAACCCGAATAGTTATTATTGTCAAAAAATCTGTAAATCGTTACGTGACATGTCCATGTCTGTGTGATTAGTCGGTCTACGTGCGAGGTCGGCCCCGCGATATCGGGGCCGCCGGTGTTTGAGTGAATGGTGTACTTTAATGATCTTCAAGGGCCCGCAACTCGATGCCGGCGTAAGAGTAGAAAAATACCCTTCAAATTTTTGGTTTAGAAGATGTACCATCTCCATTTTTACAGTCGACGTTACAAATCGCACACACGCAACACGACTGGTCATTTACCTGCTCGATAGTTATGCGAATATAAAAACGTATAGTATAAAGTTCCGTCCGTCCAGCTCCGTTCAACGTCAGATCTTCACTGTATATTTATAGAGTCTACTCGGTATATTCATCTTTATACGTATAATTAAATTCTAACTGATCGCTTTCTGTACATGAACGATATATGAGAAAAAAACATTATTACGGGCCTTTATTAACGCAATTGAACACAAAACAATAGTTGTTCGATATTATTGCATGTTTGTCTGTGCGTTTGTTCGCACCAATCTCAGAGAGGGCTAAACCGATTTCGTTCCAGTTTTCATTAACGTAAGCATCATTTAATACATAAAGTTTGATCCATTGCAATCCGTCCATAAATAAAACAGTTACAAATTAATTTAAATGTAGGTATTATTTCTTAGCGTAAGGTGTAGTTTCCCGAAGTGAACCGAGGGCAGTTTGATAGTAACAAATATAAAAAAATAAACAAATCTACAAACTTCTAATAACTTCTAAATATTTTAATAGATTAGTCAATTTTTTTAATATCACGTGTTTTTGATTAAATCAAATTATACTGACTCGATGTAGTAAGCACAATATCTATCGATCGTCACAGAGACACATACTAACTTACAGATGCTTATTATATTCACAGTGTACAGTAAATCTCAATGAGTACGTAAAGTTGAGGGCAATTTTATATATCATTTCAAGTTGACAACAGATTAATAAATAATAGCTACAAAAAATAATTATTTACATGATTATTATATTAACAATAAATATTATATGAAATTATTAATATATTGAATTAATTTAGCTAATATATTTAAATAATTTAGCTACATCAAATTCATAATTTGTATTTAAATTTCTGAAATATTTTTGAGATGCAATCAAAAGAAAACAGGTGTAATAAATATTCCTGTTATAGTTTCTAATGTTGCAACATTATTTGACCCTCCAAGTCACATTTCCATAGAACCACTAGGTATTGAGCTTCGTCGTAAGCGTGCGAAGACCGAGAGCTTCTATATCTACGCAACGGTTCATCCGTGGAGCGGCGGTTTAAAATAATACAGCCACATCTCCTTCGTATACGCACTACGTGGACAGAATAATTATATTTTCAGTTATTTTTCCATATCAAAAACATATCGCTGCTCAATCAATCCGCCGCCGCCGCCGCCGGTGGACAACAAAGCGCGTCCCCCCAGACCCGCTGTAGCGACAGATAAGCCCCACTATCTGCACTCAAAGCCGAAGTCCATAAAAATCAATCCATAATCCAAATCCCGATATAAATTCGAGAAGGATCCATCAAAGCATGGTAATACTGCGCTCTACAATGGAGGGGCTAGTAGAGTGGGTGTAGGGGCAATATGGTTTTTGATTTCGTGAGGATTTATGTAAATGATTTATAAACCGATTAACAATTTTATTTGACCGCACTATCTCGATTAGATAGTAACTTGAGCACGCTAACGAAGGTTCTTCGTTTCGATCTTCGGTCGAGGTAAACATTTATGAACTGACTTCTTTTATACTTATGCCCTACAAAAATATTTAGGAATGGCGAACTTCCTGCTAGTTCATATTTAATACCAGTAAGCCCGGAGCATTTCTCCCAAGTCCGTACGGGAAATATTGATGCGGTAGTATTAAGTGGTTAGCATTTATTATTATTAGTTTCAAAACCATACGTATGAACATTCACAATATATTGTTGACCTACGATTCGGAACCAATCAACTTCAACAATCTACATTCATAACACACTCACGTCAGGTGACATTTGACAGACTTTAATGACAGACCAGCCTGTCAAACTTAGGTCTGGTTCCTATTCCGTTCTTAGTTTACATTATGATAAAGATGACATCGTCGTGGAAACACCTGTACTTATTAAAACCGATCTCTTCCGTTAAATTTTGCGGTCACCCTACAGCGGCGGGTAATCCAATGATTTGCGTCGTATTACTAGCAGAGAAGGCGGGCGCGCGGGCGCTTTTCGCGCGGTAAATCAACGCGGATTGTGTGAGCCCCTTTATTGTTTTATAACACCGCCGCCGCTGTGGTTTAACTTCACTCATTTTAAGTAATTGAGGCTCTCCCGTCTCCAGTGTTGCCGTCTTGGATAAGGTCCACTCGTTTATGCCAAAATAGAGTCACCGGAACCGTCTAACTGTTGTTTGACATAATTACGAATTTTATAATAACACATAATATTACAAAGAGCTATGATAGCTCATCGACTCGTATGATCAGAGTTGAATTACAAAAAAACAGTTTTCATTTAGACTTATCTATAATCGATTGTTAAGACGGGTACAAAATTTGACATTATGGAAGTCGGTGAAAATTAAATTACCAGATTCCATAAACACAGCTCAGGATAATGTAATATACGCCATCTAATAATAATTACCTTTTTGTAATTTTAGTTTAAATTTTTAAGTCGCCAGTTTCCTAATATAGATATCACATTTTTGCCAACACATATCGTTTTTATCAAAAAATACTATAAACCACTGGATATTTATCGGCGAGGGTGGATTCTCGCGAGAGAGGCGCGATGAGTGTACTTTAAAGGCGTCCGAGGGGCTCGAGGAGTCTCGAAGGACCACGAAGATCGCCGAAGGCCGCGGACGGTATGCTCGTGTCGAACAGCCGCGTGTCGGTGCCGGTGATGACATCGAGTAGGTACGGTGTTACTGTAACTAATTCTCGAGGACTATTGGCCATGTTTTCAATCTGATTTTACTGATTTTGTTTGTAATGATACACGAGGATAATTTTACTGTATATACAAATATGAAATATATATTTCAGTCTAGGGCGGGTTACCTACTAGATCTACAGGTATACATATTTATAAAAATATAGTCCAGAACTCGCAGTGGCGGTGATTGGCTTTGTCATTCGTATAGACTGTCGAAGGAACTACAACACCCAAACTACGCTTCTCACTCGCCTTTAAACAAAGTGTTGTGCTAACAATGACAAAATTATTTTTATAATATTTAAACAAGTGTAAAACGAAACTGGAACTCAACAAAGCAATTAAAAAGAATCATTTAACGCGAAATGTCGTATAAATTATTTGGAATTTTAACTGTAAAGTATTGCAGCCACGTGCGTCGCATATACTCGACGTGACACTTTCCACCATCTTTTACATACATACGTATAATAAAATTCTAACTGATCGTTTTCTATACATGAACGATATTTGATAAAAAATATTATTAGGGGACTTTATTAACGCAATAGAACCCATAACAATAATTGTTCGAATTTTTGTCTGTTTGTCTGTGAGTTTGTTCGCGCTAATCTCAGAAACGACTTAACCGATTTCATTTTTGTTTTCACTAATATATTGCAGTAAGCATCACTTAGTACTTAAAGTTAGTTTCATTGCAATCCGTCCATAAATAAAACAGTTATAAATTAATTTAAAATAATGCGGGTACTATTTCTCAGCGTAAGGCGTAGTTTTTCCGAAGCGAAGCGAGGTACATAATAAGTGTATTCGTATGTGTACGTTGACCCGCTCATAGCTCGACGGCATCTGTCCACCGTAACTGATCGAACGAATATATGCGCAACTTGTCATTCGAATAGCAGTTTTATATCGTCGGTTGCTAATATGTCTCTTATCAGATAAACTAGCGAGCAGCACGGTGCGTGCGCTCGCCGCCGCCGAACTATCCAGTCAGTTGTTACACTGAGCACGTAGTTCGAACTATCGACTGCGACTCGAACCATCGACCACCTGACAGCAAGGTCATGTATCGCTCACTGTCACTCGCGATCGCCTCGTAGACGGCATGGACAGCGAGCGGCGCTTTGGCAGCTATCGTTTGCCATTATTAGTGATACCGAACTGCTGCGGCGGTACGGTATACGTGAACTTACAGTATCCAACACGCGACACCGGTACGGAGGGTCAAATCAAAGCGACCGCCAGCAGTCTACACGCCGCCGGCAGCTAACTCGGAACCTGTCGTCCTTGCGCGGCCACGCACCGCAGCAGCGGCAGACGTATTCGTCATTTCTTATCCATTTCGATTCGAACGATATCTCAAACTCCAATCTGATATATATAAACTTTTTGTATGACAAATGAAACAAGTAACAGTATTTAACTCTTCGAGTATTATGACAGTTCTCAGAAAGTGAAATAGATATGTATATCTCAGTCATTATTTTCTTACATAATAACTCTTGTCCTCGTAGACTATTGATGTTATCGGTACGCGCTCGCCGTCAAAGTGACAGCAATCAGCGCCATTGTGGGGAAGTTTCGTTGTACGTTCCGTTGTACGCAGCCACAATAGGAGTTAATGACGGTGGAGTGTGTTTGCTCAAATAAGTTTTGTGTTTTAATCTATACCAGAGTCAATTAGGATGGAATTATATTTGGGGTCTCATTAGGTTTATTGATCTAAAAGTAGTAAATAATCTTACCGTTCAAACTGCATTATTTCTAATAAAACAAATATCTAGCGGCGACATTAAGTGACTTTCACTTGTGTGACATGAGATGTTTCATGCTAAAAAATAAACATATTTTATTGTAACAGGGTGATATCAATCAGAAAGATCAATGAATAATTTATATTTCACTAAGACGTTGCCGATTAAGAAAAAACGGGGAAACGGTTCGTTATAATTAAAAAACATAACTACTAAAAAGCAGGGATATTATAGAGCTCCTTAACCGTAACCGAAACTATCGGATATGAGGTTTAAGAATCTTGATTTCCCATAAGAATAACATAATTCACTTACATGAGAAATATTTACTATTTATAGATAAACATAAGAACGCATTACGTACAAATATGACAAAAGTTGAGGGTAATTACAAAAGATAAAAATAGTTCAATTCTATCGTACCAACACAGTTAACTTAAAATATGCGAGACTGGAAGTGCCTTTGAGCGTGGTATGCAGGAATGGTATGTGCGGAAATGAATTTGGAGTTTTACTTATTTAGGATATAGAATTTTAGAAGCTTTTTAAAAGTGTTTATTGTCTTTGCTTGTTTTATATCTGCAGGTAATTTATTATATATATATATATATATATATATATATATCACCTTCGTACATGTATAATATTTCGTTTGCCGTAGTTTGTTTTTGGTGTATTCAAAATTATATTATTAGAATTTCTAAGTCCAGATTTTATGATTTGCATTTTCTTTGTAAAAGTGAGTTTTGTATGTATGTCTCTATTCAATATTTTCCTGATTAAAATGCATATATTAAATATATAAGTTTGTGCTATGTTTATTATTTTGGTTTCTTTAAATTTTTTTTTGCGTTGAAGTTAAAAAGTCATAGTTAAATAATATTTTTATGAGTTTATTTTATACTGTCTGTAAAACGATTAAATTGGTCATAGCCGCTGTGCCCCACATTTGTACCAGGTAATCAATGTGTGGCTACACAAGTGAGTTGTAGATGTTGTATCCCACTTTGCGCGGGATACAACGTATAATGCTACGTAATGCACCTGTGAGAGAAGTTAATTTAGTTTTTTATTTTTGCAATGTGTGCCTTCGATATTAAACCGCTATCTATAATTAAACCCAGATATTTTTCATGATCTATTTTATTTATAATTTTATTATTTATTGTCAAGGCCGGATAATCTGAAACTTTTTTTTGCAGTTAATATCATGTAATTGGTTTTCGATACATTAATTGTAAGTAATTTTTTTTGAAAGCATATATTCAAAAATCCAGATCTTTTTGGGCGCATCGCATAATAGTTTCAATTGAATTTCCAAAATAAAATAAAGCAGTATCATCGGCGTACAAGAAGAGTTCTCCTTTTAGTCCAATTTAACTGATGCTGTTAATATATATGTATATCAAAAACAAAAGAGGATCCAATATAGATCCCTGAGGAACGCCACTCGTAAGTTTTCTGGAAGTACTTTGGGTTTTTCTAATTTTGACGATTTGATAACGTTTGCCAAGGTATAATCTAAAAATGTCATATGCTTTCTCCTTTATGCCTATATTATATAATTTATCTAACAGTATATTATGGCTTACTGAATCAAATATTTGTCAGATCTATGAAGACACCAACCGCTATGTTCTTTTTGTCAATATTTAGTTTTATTTTCGTAACAATATCTATTGTAGCTGACAATTGTATTGTATTGGACATTGGTCTGAAACCATATTGCTCGTCGTAAATAAAGTTTTGTGCGGCTAAATATTGCTCTAAGCGGTTATAAATAACACGTTCAAATATTTTTGACAGAAGGCTTTATAGACCGGGGTGACTTTTGTAACTTTGAGGCTGTCAGGGAAGGTTCCTAAGGTTTTACAGTTATTTATGCATTGGGTGAGCTCAATAATTATAAGATTTTTAACACATTTAATAGATTTAGTGTTTATGCCATCTATTCCTGAGCTGGTGTTATTATTAAGATGATCAATTATTTTATTTATTTTCTATGTGGATGTCACTGAGAGATGAGTGAGGGTATGTGCGGTTTTATCAGTTTCGCATACTGCACAGGTTAATGTTTTGCTTGATTTTTTTATTTCATTTGCCAGAAATAATCCAATATTCGAGAAAAAGTCATTGAAATATTCACAAATTTTTTGTGCTTCAGTGACATTTCATTGTTAACATATATCCGAAATATAATTTATCAGTATCGGTATCCGAATCCGATAAACAAGTTTCGAATGATTTCGGATAAGGGCAGTCTTAACAAAACACGTTATGTCAGTACACCTCCAGCCAAATCGGTAAACAAGCCGCGTCACTTTCACTTTTACAGTTATTATTAAATTTTTAATTGTTTGAAATAAAGTTAATCTTGTTCCTTATAAATACATTACATATTTTATTCCGAGTCCAAAATCATGTAATATCCGTATCCGAAATCATCAGAAACAATCGGATAATCCGAAATATATTCCATATCCACATCCGTACCACGAAGAAATCATAGCCCAGTGGCTGGAAACATAAACTCACAAGCTGTGGACCTCATACAAAAAGACATCATGAGAAGAATTGTACACCTGAGAGCTATAAGATTCTCAAAGTCATATAAAATTTCTTTATCCGCAATATCAGCATCAATTAACATGTCTTATCCTCTAAGGAGACCCGAGCCGAATAGTGTTATGATTTGCGATGAACTAAATAAATAATGCACAATATAAGTAACAGCATTAATAGATTTAATAAAAATATTTTGCATATTTCGACCCTGCGTTCCATTACACGCGCGCGGCACGCGTTTCCCTCCAAAACGAACCCTATTGAAAGTTACCCTCTAAAATGCAGATTAAATCGGAATTATGGCAGCACCTGACTTGGCGAGCTCGAATTAATTCGCGGGCCCATCTGGGTGTGTACCAAGGGGATTATATTAGATTCCTTTTGACGAATTAATATTATTTTTGGTGTAGTTAGGGTTGAAATATACGGCCCACATCGACTATTAAATGTTCACGTCACAATGTCTTAATGGTATGTATGTCTACACAGTGTGCTTATCGGTTCAACTCAAATTTTTATATTACCATTGTTCTGTCCAAATACTAAACACAAATACCATTTGTATCGCCATATGTATTGATCAACCCTCAGCTTTTCGAAGTCGATACCGGAACGATGTCCGGTTGAGGTCGATGTCTCTAATAATTTGCGCCAATCTAACCACTCCTAGGCCTTCTAAATCTAGTCTTCTCGTTGTTTTCAAGTCGTCAATCCATTTAATCGTACGATTATTAAACCAAAGCGTTGACAAAAACTGGTAACGCCGCATTCTTCCGAGATCCGCTCAATATCAGCCACTGTACAAGGTGCCTTCCTCTACCATTGTCTAAACAGTACGAGTATTATCTTCTTCAACTCCTTCGGAGAGCACTGTTTGTAATTAAATTAATAATATTGTGCATAATATTGTCGCTGACAACAGTACACATTTATTTTAAGTAATTTACGTTCACTTCTATACCTAGTACATTCACTAATCAATAATCAAATATATTCAATGCTCAATAACAAACGATGTATCTACGTACTGTGGAATAAAAAATATATTTTCGACAAGATAATCTTTGGCTAACTAACCAGTTCGATCATTATCATAACCTATGCAACTAAATCTAACCGTGGGTGTCTACTGTGATCACCGAGAGTACCCTTATTTCATTGAAAATATTATGTTCGATGTCTGCATTCATATTTAAATAATCATATGTTTTCACACAAACCGTTATTCAGTCCCTCGTCGTCTGAGGCCTCCGATAAACACTCCCGAGGGAGAGGGCCCCGCCCGCACTGTACGTACTGTATCGTTTTACACATCCGACCAAAAAACGGAACCCTCACGATCACGAGCGCGTCCGTCCGTCTGACTGCAACGACTTAACCAAAAGAACATATTCAGATATACGAGACTCGAATTAATATGAAACTAGAATAGAATAGAAGAATATAGAGATATTTGTAATTAACGGACGAGAAACACATCACTACACCGATGATAAAAAAGTGCTATAAACCGGTCTCCCGGGGGACGCCGGGGTGTCCGGGGAGAGTTTATCGCAGCTGTACGGACAAACAGAATTAAATGCATGCGGGAATTTCAATTGGCCATATTGTCAACATTAAAGATGGCGCGAGACGAGGCGGGTTAGGGATGGAATAGATTATGTTAAGTTTAAATATTTACGTCGATAGAAGTGTTTCTACTGGGCAAACATTGTCTTATAATTGACATGATTTATTTAACTAGAGCCTTCCTATTACTATTATCTACCATCTACCTAAAAACAAACGTTGGTAAACACAATAATCTGTCAGATGACATGTTTCCTACGCTAGCGCTTTGTTTCAACTTTGATTATTGACGCGCACGCGTTTTCGGTGAAAACAATATTCTTCCAAGATCTACAATATGTAGAAGTGTTACAAATAGTTTTTTTTTATTACCTTTGCTTCCTCAATGGTAACTCACATTACAACGGATACCGACTATCAAAATATTATGCTTCTAACTTTTAAAGAATATTAAAACGAAAAGTATAGATTTTCTACCAGGTATTTACCAATTTGAATACACCGCCGTCTATCGAATCTTATTGTAGTTATGAACGGCTATCTCTAGGAAATCAATCCGTATAAAACTGATCTTAATTGGTCGTTCAGAAGTTACGTGGTCATCGACGAACACAACAACGATTCGATTAACGATGTCTCTTACTCGTTACCAGGCCCTAGGTACTTACGTAAAATTACTTCATATCATACAAACCAAAATGTCAAAAGTTATCTCTTAGGAAACGAGGGAGGCGCGTGCTCGTGACGTGCAGATACCACAGATAACGCAAAAAATACGAGTGGCTGTGTGGTGTGGTGTCTGTTACGAGCGACAGGGGGCGTCGGCGTCGGCGACGGCGCTGTATTGTAAATAATAATTTATTGTTCGCGAATGTAACACTCTGGCAAACGACGACCCTATAGCTGAGTTGACACCCTGTTACCGAACAAAGGGTCTCAGGTTTGAATCCTAGCCATGTATGTGATGGGTACATGTTTGTTCTCGGTTGTTTGCGATGTCCTACACTGTGTATGCCCTCACCACCCACACCTCGTGGCAACTCTGTGTGTAAATGTCTGTAAGCGTTTATTTTGTTCTAATGGCCCGGCCCCACTTCGTTCGAGTTGAACAATTATGTTAATTTATAAGTAAAAATATATAGCCTATACCGATCTCAAATAATGTATCTTTCAAATGGTAAATAATTTATCAAGTAGGTGGGTATTTCCATATTTCCGAAGATTACCTTTTACACACACTCACAATTATATACTCTTTTTATAATATTGGTATAGATTACGTCTAGAAAAGAGCAAGGACAGTATCGGCAACAATAGATTTATCTTAATTGGGAAAAAAAAGGAGACTAAAGTGACCACATCCATCTGTTGACAATCCAAGATGTTTTATTATTGACCACTTTGTGGATACCATGAATATTTATTCGTTTCAATAATGTAACTGCTAGTATACGCAATACCTTTATATTACAGAAAAGAGCAATTAGAGCTATATACAGATTAAAGTCGCGTGAGTCATTACGAAAAAAATTTAAAGAAATAGGTGTACTCACCGTAGCCAGTCAGTATATATATAGTATGTATATAGTCAGTATATATAGTAATTTAGTATTTATTAAAAAAAAATTAAATACGTATAAGCAGAAAAGTGATACACACAATCATCAAACAAGAAATAGGCATAATTTGGTTACATCTGCATTTCGTCTTCAAAAGGTTCAGCGTTCCTTTATGGGGCTCGGAGTTCGTTTTTACAATAAGATTCCTAAGTCGTTACGCGAGTTGCCCGTTGGAACTTTTAAGCGTCGCATTAAAACACAACTTATAGGCAAACGATATTATAGTATTGATGAGTACACGAATGACATGGATGCTTGGACAAAATTAGTGTAGAAACCAGTTCCGCACAGGTTTAAATTTTTATAATTACCATGTGTTGTTTAAAAGATGTGTTGAGGAGTTTCTTTCGCAGTTTCTTCTCCTCATTGTTAAAGCACATTTTCGAAACGGTGGTAGAAACAAAAAATGACGTTCATAAGTGTATTTACTGAGTACCTATATGATTAAATTATTTTGAATTTGATTTTTGAATTTGAATTTGAATAGAATATTACTCTTAAATTTCTTCTTGAAGAATCATAATTACTCCGCCCAGAAGTCCAGCCTGTTAGAAACGTCTCATTTTAATATGCTGACATGTAACGGTAAAAAAAACGACTAAAATTATTTCGTTCGCATTAATCAGAGAGAGAGGAAAGCCTTTTTTATTATGTCAATCGGTGAACCAAATGACCCGTTCTGAACGGCCACAGTAAAATAAATTAATATAAATATAAGAACAATTATTCCATCGAATCAGCAACCTGGCCTCCGCGCGTCCGATCTCTCTTGCACCGGAAGTAATAACACGCGCGGTTTCACCGATAACCGTTTGGGAGCCGGATGTGCGGCCATCTTGTTATAGAAAATGGAGTTCCGATGCGCTTTGTTATTGGAAACTGATCGGGAGAAAAGGTTTTGTTTTGGTTTTGTAAAGTAAAATAATCAAAACATGTGAACCTCTTCTGTCAATGATGGTCGAAACCAAAGGTCTGCAATTTACTTGAATGGCCAATAGCGGCTCAACATTGGCTGTGTGTTTCTTCCATTATTTGGAGAGGCATCTAGCGTAATGCACCACATTGCAAGCGTGTAAGTAGTCAACTGAAGTCAGAAGTTCTTATGCCAACCACAGGCCTCCGAGATGGCTGAACGAGCACTATCTAACAGTAACAGCGTCAAGACCTGCCTCATAAAATATCTCTACTAGCGTTGACCCATCCTTCTGCCTATCACTATCACTATTGTGACAACTCGTCAACCAAACAGATCTCCGTGAATATCTGAAGTCGATCCCCGATGTATTCAAACCTAAAAACGACTCCTGATGACTGAGCTATAATTAAAACTTTTCTCCCATTGCCGTTCTCCTATCAAAAACCCGACGTACGGCGAGTATCCATCCTTACGTAGTAAATGTCCCGCCTGTGAGGACGTAGCGGTTTGCGTCGTCATTCGTTATGCGCACTGCAAAAGACTAGATTAGTCGGCCCGCGTTGGCCTTCCCGGCTACTTATACAAGTACTTATCTATATCTATATACTAATAATAAAATTCTAACTGATCGATTTCTGTACATGAACGATATATAAGTAAAAATATTATTACTGGTCTTTATTAACACAATAGAACCAAAAACAGTAATTGTTAGAAATTTTTGTTTGTTGTCTGTGCGTTTGTTGTCGCTAATCTCAGAAACGGCTTAAGCGATTTTCTTCTGGTTTTCACTAACGTAAGCGTCACTTAATACTTGTTACATTGCGATCCGTCCATCAATAAAAAAGTTATAAATTAATTTAAAATAATCTACGGCGTAGTTTTCCTGAAGCGAAGCGAGGGTAGTTTGCTGGTACTTTTATAAGTTTGTGCAATCAACATCTTATACTTCATCACCACTTACTATCAGGTGGGATTGTTCTCAAGCGCTATCTTCTTTTTTATTTTTTTTTATTTTTCTTGTGATCGCATTTTTGGTGATAACATCATTCTTACTAAATACCTGATTGTCCCCAGTAACTTGTTTTATGGCAGACTAATAGAATATGCTGGTACTTTACTGAAAACTAATTCAATATTTCTTCCTCAGGTCATCCTCACTTCTTTAACCAGTTGTCCTGCGGCCTGGACATCATCTCCCTGGCCGGCGAGTGGCTGACCGCCGCCGCTAACACCAACATGTTCACCTACGAGATCGCACCCGTCTTCATACTGATGGAGAATGTCGTTTTAGAGAAGATGCGTGAAATGATCGGCTGGAAATGTGGTGATTCCATCTTAGCTCCAGGTGAGGAAATTTCTATGCTCAGTGTAAAGAAATCCAGCAATCATCAACTAAACTTTTTTGATAATAAGATCTTCAAATGCAAAATCATTTTATCGTTTAGTTATTTTGTAAACACAATTATGTACATCTATTTGCTTCTACTATCGTTTTGAAAAGGGGTTAAACATCGAGAAAAAAAAACGGCGAAAGAAACTCCTTCATCTTTATAACTAAAACGCTGCAATGCCTTTTCTGAGGCCCAGCACCTCGTCGCGTAATTATTCTAGAATAACACATTTATTTCAGAAATTCAAGTTCTCCGAGTTTCATTTTTGTGACCCATGTTATCCCACGGCTAGCTATAATCCTCTAGATTAATTTATACTCAGAGGTTAAAATTTAAACAAATCTCAAAGCTTTTAGTCATTAACAAAATATGTACTGCTCTGATTTCTTTTCCCTGCATCATCATGTCTTCTATCATCCAAGCAAATTATATACAATTTCTAACTTGGCAAATCCTTCACACGTAGGATTCGTTCGCAGGCCACTCGACCCGAGGATAAATAATATTTTAAGCACTAAGCTATGTCTACTCTTGATAAAAGCGTTTTATTATTTAACTTGTATGTGTTCAGGTGGTTCCGTGTCGAACCTATACGCGTTCCTCGCCGCTCGACACCACAAGTTCCCGCAGTACAAGGAGAAGGGCCTCTCCAGCATTCCCGGTCAACTGGTCATGTTCACCTCCGACCAGGTCAGTACAGTGACTGAGCAGAACAGTTGTTAAACGTAATGTAAGGGTTACTGCAGCTCTTCATGATCTCATAATGCTCCTAATGCTGGGCGAAAGAGAGCAATATTATCAAAAAATGGTCGAATTTTATCATTGATCTTTTCGCGTTAAGTATGACAATCCTGAAATATATCACTATTGAGCGCGTAATCAATCTCAAACTGAACCATAATCTGACGAGGCCTACCTAGATTTCCATGGTGGAATTGAGCTGTGTGGGCCACGGACCGACCTAAAATTGATTTAGAGCCCCAGGTTTTTGTTGTTGTCCTTGTTACAATGCAACAATGCAATGCAGTCTAACAACATACGGGATCTGCTCGTAACATCTGCATTTTTCTAGTGCCACTATTCTGTGAAGTCGTGTGCGTCGGTGGGCGGGCTGGGCACGGACTACTGCGTGGCGGTGCCGTCGGACGACCGCGGGCGGATGATCACCTCGGAGCTGGAGCGCCTGGTGCGACACCACAAGGACGCCGGACATGTGAGTCACACTAAAACGCTGCAGTAAACTGGTTTTCGTATTCGAAGCTTATTTTTCATTTTTCACAAAAAAAAAGTCGTCGATAATTCTATCTAGTTATTACATCCAAGTGATGAACATAATGAAAATTTATCTAAAGCCATATAATTTATGCAGGATTTTCATTTCCCTTAATTAAAACCAACTGTAGCAATTTAGTCCAATAGAAGAGTATAATTTCATCCATCTCGTTCTATCATATTGCTTCAAACTATTAGTATCTAATTTACAGCAGGAATCAAATGTCTTTTCACGACTCATTTCAACACGTGCTCCAGTGAAGGTCTGTGAAGGAGTCAATGGCCAACCCAATTCCCTATACCATGCATGTCTGTAAAGGAAGGAACGTCACCGCTTTATTGCCGGGAAAGTAGGATATCTACCTGTGAACTGGCTCTCCAAGTCTTAAAATGAAAAGAACATTGTACAACTCATTTTCAAAGGATGACGTACCTGGCCAGGCTGGTTAAAAATGTCAAACTCGGTAAGCGTTAAGTTAGATGATACGCTAGCTCGCAAACCTCTAGGAGCAAGTTAGCTGAACAACAAACGAGGAGATTTATGGGGATTGAAGAATGAATGAAGTCCTTTACAACAAAAATTTATTACACGTTTGTATATATAAGCTACAGTATTAGTGTTGTTATCGTTATGTTACGTTCCGAGGTCCCATTCTTCGTGAACGCCACGTCCGGTACCACGGTGTTGGGCGCCTTCGACCCCCTCAACGAGATCGCAGACATCTGCAGGAAGTACGACATGTGGATGCACGTTGATGTAAGTGTTTTAATTAACTACTACTATTATTTGAAGTAATCATCTATTAATACAAGATAACCATTTTTTTTATGTGCTGTTTAATGGCTTATTTCTCATGGTGCAGGCCGCGTGGGGCGGCGGTCTGCTCTTCTCCAAGAAGTACCGTCACCCTCGTCTCACTGGCATTGAAAGGTAAGTTCTTTGAATTTTAGAATAACACAAAATTAAACAATGATGCTGAGTTTCCATATCAATTGTTTTCTTTGATTTTTGAAAAGAACAAAACGTACCCGCTAGTAATAAATAACTTTTCCATAATAATATCCAGTCTAACGACGTCTTCCATAGGTTCAGCTAGGGGATTTGTATAGAAAAATTGTAAGCTGCTGTTCAAGAACACGGGACAGTTTTCAGGGAAGAACATTGAGTATCCCTCACACTCTTTTACTACTCTGTCAAAACGACGCAGTGTCTAGACACTCTAGTAAACGTTATCGTTATTTTATCGGACATGAAACGCGATGGATCACAGTTGGTACCCACATCGATGTACCACTAAAGATTAACTCTCAAGATTGCCGAAATACCTTTATTAACTGCAGCACATTGACGTCTTCACTACAAACCATAGAGAGCAATAAGCCATAGGCAGAGAGAGAGAAAATTAGCCCACCTCCACTTTCTTCTTTCTTGTGTGAGGATTCTAAGCGTAGCAAATGGTTATGCAGTCTACGTAATGATGTGTTATGGTGACGCATTAAACCCGTCGATATCTGTAACCAATCGAATCTGAAATACATAAAACTACAGTTTCACCGACCTCAACCTGTACCCGAGCGCTGGTGCACCTTTTTACTTCGCACTAATATGTCCCGACTCATCGGTGAGCGCCGGCAACAACATCCTACGTAGACTTGCACTACACTGTTTGAATGTTATATTTCACCTGGAACTGCTCAACATCCACAAAAAATATCATTACTTTACTTCCGCGGTATGCGATACTCAAATGTTTCGCAAAATATCTATTGACTTAAATCCCTTATTCATTAACCCTCACGGATCACGGCGGAGGGCACGTTAAATGCCGATGGTGTACTGTAGGGGCTGCAGGGGGAAGCGCAATGTCGGAGAGAGGAGGGGAGCAAATCCCGCCAATGTAACAGGCGGACGCGGCGGACCGTGTGACAAGCGCTCTAGGGTTGCCGCTTGCGTAGAATTATAATTCGTCTACACCCAGTTAGTGCCCGACTCTACGACACTATTGACGATTTAGTTGACACGAGGAAGCTGAAGACGTTCGGAAGCTATTCCGATACCTATTGTGGAGGAGTCACATGTATGTCAAAGACATAAAAACTGCTGTCTAACAATAACAACCAAACTACGCTGGATTTCGTACCCTTTGAAGCATAAAGCGCTCAAGAAATTTTTGCGATTACCTCAGCTCTCTCAGACTTACGACTGATGTGATCCATAACGAAAAAAATGAGCAAGGCGCAGCCCTAGCGCAAGTGTCGGGATTACTGCCGCCATCTGTCGGCGCACAGTGGCAGTTCACACGTCAGTCAAACTGCACTTAGCGCTAAGCTTAATCCTGTGTTACACGTTTATTGCCCATTTTGTAAGCGGATAAAATTCGCTACGTACATTTTCTAGACTGTACTGGATCGCAACCTGCTAAATGCTGCTTACCGGACTCTACAGAGTACGAATAATGTTATTGGGTCTTTAAAATAAGGGTGCATATACCGGGAACAAGAGACAGCGAATACTTCTCATGGTACATAAAAATTGACCCGCCGGGGCAGAGGCGATACCTCTGATCAAACCAACGTGGATCCGGGTTCGATTACGGGCTAGAGCGACGGGTTGTCTTTGATGTCATTATTGGGACATCATGAGATGAGAATAATAAGAATGACTAATCTAATCTAATAATGACTTATCGACAAGCGCAGAATGAATGAGTGTGTGTGTGTGTGTGTGACAGTTTATTTCAATAAAGTTTTAAAAGCATTTTAAAATATTAAGCGGGTCCGAACTTAGAACTCAAGTGTGCGACGTCAAGTATCAAACCACTGCGTCATCAGTACTCGTCAGTTTCAGCTTCTGTTCGCGGTCGCGCCATCAGCACCGTCGATCCATCACTCACACTGATTAATTAACGAGCAATTTCCCTCTAAGTAAGAATAAATTCTGTGAAAATCCATTTTTTAATTCTGAGCCCCCTCGTGGGCGCCCCTCGCGAAGGCAATCAATCGATCCTCCCTCGTGAGAGACAAAAAATCTGCATAGCACCAGTGCGTCAGGGCCGCGACCGGCGGTTACACCGTCGTGTATTCAATCGCACCATTTTTATTAAATTAGAATTAGCGGTATAGATTATTATTGTAAAAAAGATCACTTCAACGAAACGTTAATCAAAATGATTACAGCACTAAAATATTCTAAGCACTTAAAAGGAATTAATCCGTAACTAAACAATGCTAGTGAATGACCGTCCGATCCAATGGTCCGCAGTCGAAAGCATCAATGCCTGCCGGTAGCCCCACTCGCTAGCTTGCGCTCCCCTCTCCGTCGCGTGCCACCATCACGCCACTCTGACGTCATAGCTACAGACACACCACCTAGGGTCTATTCTTCAGCTAATTTTAGTATTATAAAGACAGTGTTGACTTTGCGGTTAATACTCTAGAGTAGACTAGATCACCCTGATGATGCACCGTTTCGGAGCGAAACACGTGTTGGTGACGGTATGTGTGTTGGTATATACTTTTATCATAATTGCATGTTTTCCTTTGTGGGAGGGATGGAGGTTTCATGCATGTATAGAAGTATTTCGTATATACTTCTACATACATACTTCTATACTTCTACATACATTGTGCTTGCGGATTGTTGCAAACTAAATTAATATTAATTTAATAACAATGACGACCCCGTAGCCCAGTTGGTAGTGACCCTGCCTGCCGAGCATGGGGTCGCGGGTTCGATTCCCGGCCGGGGCAGATATTTATGTGACAGATAAATGTTTGTTCTCGGGTCATGGGTGTTCGTGATGTGATAATTGTGTATGTCCCTGCCACCCGCAACACAGGGAATCCTAGTGCGGGGGTGTGAGTGTGTGAACGTTTAAAAAATGAATTTTCGCAAAGTGACCCCTGATACTATTAACTATATCGCACCATTTTAATTTTTTTCATTATTTTAAAAGTAAACGTTCGCGGTTTCTGCAAAGAATCAAGGTATTTTAGGCCACCTTTGTCTCCATACATCGAATAAAATATTTTTGACTTACATTTACTTCTATCTGTGGAGACGTAAAGTGGGAATATTCGTACGAATTTCGATGCGTATGTATCAAATCAGCCGTGGAGCATAGTATCTAGTGCGAAAATAGTATGCATTTTGCTCTGTACAAGACGAAGACATGGACATTATATTACTAACTTAATTATTGTAAGTTAGTAATTAGACAATTTAAAGTGTTGCACGTCAAATAACATTGAAAATCGATTTCTTAAAAAGTAATACGGTGCTCGATGAGGAGACTGAACAAGTTTCACACACTCGAAGTGCAGTTCAAATAGTTGCTAAAAATTTTTGTTCGTTCATAATTTGGTACACTGCACAGCTTTAACAAGGGTCTTCTCACAATTTTATCTCCATAGGTTACTTCACATTTTCCTTAGTTAATAGCCACCCTCGACTAAGCCCGAAATTTTCCATTACGAGTCGGTGTGAACGTCGAAAGCGAACCCCTCGAAGCCGGTGGAATTATAACAGAGTGCATACGGCGACTGGGTCAATAGAAGATAACTTGGTCAAACATTTGCATAACACGTTCGCATTACAATACCGCTCTCCTCTCCCGCTGCGGCCGCCGAGATAGACCCGCTCGTCTAAATTATGCGCGAGTGGCTCGTGGCTTATCGCTCTTCAAGCTCGCCTAAAATTTCTGGGAATTTCGCAGAGTCAACTAACGACATGTTTGGATCGGAACGATTTTATAAATAGTGTTCCGCAGTCGCAGTTCTAAGTACTTGTTGTATAATGTTTTCTGAGAACGGTCGAGATATGAGCACCAGGTGATTTGAAAAGATCCATTTGGCTCCTCTAACATCAAGTTCTTGCGTAAAACAAAATGTGGAATATTTCACACGTCCTTTGAGTCATCAAAATATCTTACTATTGTCTGTTCACTGCGATTGAATTTAACTTTTTGAATATTGTAATGTGCGCTTTTTTATTTACTTAATATATATTGTAAAACGCTTGCAAAAGGTATACACAATGAACAATGCCAGTCACTTCGTGCGGCCTCAGCTTCTCCCAGTTCGAGCGGAGGGCTGGCTGTTCGGGAATATTGAACTCCTAGCTGTACTTCGTGTTGGGAACGACGTCTCCCTGTTTTATGATTTTGTTTAATTATTAACAGCTTAATGAGCAATATCAATTTTCCTCATTTTAATGGAAAAAACGACGAACTGTCAAACAAAATTAAATTTTATTCTGTTTAGGGTGACATTTAAATTCAACTATTTCAGCGTGACAATAATGGAATACAGTTTAATACATACTATATTAAGATAAATACAGCCTCATAGTCCAGTTGGTAGCGACCCTGCGTGCCGATAGATGGGTCCCGGTTTCGATTTCCGCCCGAGGCAAACATTCATGTCACAAAAAAATTTGCAGGGGTGTTGGTGAAATCATATTAGTGTATATCCATGCTCCACAACACAAGTGATCCCACTGCGGGGATGTCAGTATGTCAACGTTTATTTATTTATTTCGTTTATTTCGTGACATGATCACAATGTTCTGTGCCCCGCAGGGCGGACTCCGTCACGTGGAACCCTCACAAGCTGATGGGCACTCTTCTGCAGTGCTCCACCGTGCACTTCAAATATGAGGTGAGTAACCACTGCCATATACAGGATTTCCTAGATCACGATTTGAATTTGTTGCTTACACGAGGCGGTCGACGGTAAGGTGGAGCGACACCATCACCGCCTTCATTCGTTAAGTACCGTCAGAAACATGTAACTCAATGTAAATTTTAACACTTCTAAACAAACTACCCAAAATAACAATGCCGCTATTTCATACTTACAAGCCCGCCTAGCCAGCTACCACCCTTGAGTCAGCCGCCAAACGACTCGTCGTGTTCCAGCTGGAGGCTTGAGAGCCAGTACTTTCTTTCTTAGCTTCTTTAATTTCTTGGCTGACAACGCATCAGTGACACCTTTGGTCTTGCTGATGTCCATGGGCGACGGTGATCACTTACCATCAGGTTGCTCGTCTGCTCGTTTGTCGGCTATTAAAGATGCTTCAACATGGAAAAACAACTCAGCACGTCTTTTAAAGACAATACACATCGATTACGCTGACATACCTTAAACCGTACGGTCGTGACATTTACCAGAACATACACATTGGATACACTACACAAGGACTCGTGACGGCGTGTCGCCGGCCGGGAGCAACGCGGTAAACATTAACTTGTGCAACCAAAGATACGAGTTCCCGCGCGAATCTGCAGACAAATTCCCAGCGTTAGCCGCGTCTGACATCTCCAAACAAATAATTAATACTCGTATCTGTACTAATAACTCGTCACACCCGACTTTAGTGGAAATATCTACCGTCGTACAGTTGACCAATGTAGTAGCGTTCACATCTCTACTGTTGAGACGTTAAATACGAAGTTTCCTTGCAGACTTCGGCCGCCATTAAGTTCCGCGCACGTCAGTTCAATGTGCCAAGTAATAAATCCTGCTAGCTCCTCCCCACGGCTACACTTCGTTGTAGTGAGGTGTATGATATCGATAAACTTTTTCCCGAATGTGAATTACGTATGAGCGATATGAAATGAAAAAACTTTCGCCCTTGAAATGAAAAGACATGTCGAGTTTTTTAACACAATGTTATACAAACTGTAGTGTTAAAGTAAAAGATACTTTAGTATTATAGGAAAAGGTCTAGAAATTTGGAAGATAGAATGTATTCAAGTATTCCTGTCCTATAATGGCTTAAGAAAGGAAACAAGTCATTTGGGTACTTAAGAAGCACTCTGCGTTAGGGCCCACGAGACGATCGAAGTCCCCGGCGTTCGGCGCACGGAGACCTCGGCGACTGGAACGTGTGTTGGAGTGCACAAGACGCCAGTACCTCTGGTGTTCAACACATGAAGATCTCCTCAACCAGAACGTGCGTTAGGGCGCACGAGACATATAGATCCCAGAGTCGAGAGTACCCGTATTATTAGTATTAGAGTCATAAAATGTATATTAATCTACTTTCCAACAAGTATAAGTGCACACTCGCTTGTGCGCAACGGTTGAGGGTGTGTGGATACTATATACTTAATAACTATGAATGTTCGCGGATTAACAGTTTACTTTACGAACATACCTACCCTATTAACTGGATTACAGCGTTGGAATAAAGTTCAAAGTTGGAATAAGTTGCAAATTTTCCACATTCTTGCAACTATGATATATCTTAATGGGATAGATCTATTTCTAAATGATTATATATTTAAGTAGGTAATTTAAATTTTATCCAAACCTCTCAATGTTTACTTAAATAGTATTTTTTTAAGTTAAATTATAAATAAATCTTTTACAAATGGTACAATGGTACTGTCCCAATTTCTCCTCTCGCTTTGTTCTATGTCTACAGACTGTACGGTTTCGTCGATAACACATCGATATCCAGGTACATCACTAAAGCCAACTGACGGCCACTTTTAATTAAATTCCTCTCGAGACACTTGGAAACATATGTTGCCGAATTGGCCCTCTTACTCCCTTGCACAGCACACAAAAAACGACCTTACGCCTCTAACGTTAAATACAAAATCACTCGAGTTAGATGTTTATAAAATTAATTCGTATTTCAACAGAGTTAAAGTCCATTTTCAGCATGACTTAGCAGAATAATATTTCTTTTTATAGATCTTATTGTAATCGAATAAGATTTGTTTTTGAGCATACTCCAAGTTCGTGGATTTAAGCTGGAGGCTCTGCGTTTGATGGCGTTTTTATGGTGTGTATAATTGGAGGTTTATTGTGGGGTGCCGCTGTGTAGGAATACGCTTCATGTTTATAGAGGATTACGACTGGAGGGAGCACGCCGCGGAAAACTTCACGGTGACTCAAACTGACCATACGGAAAAATACAAACGGGCAAACACGGTGTATATTAATAATTTATTTTTTACTTTGTAGGTTCGATTACCGTATAGCCCAGACGGTGGGGGCCCTGTCATCCGAAAGACTATTCCCAAGTTTGATTTACAACAGGTATTTCCGCGACACAGAAACGTTTGACCTAGTGTTTTGTTATTTAGTGACCCTTGGTCGGTGACGTGTGTCGAAGCGATCGACCGTCATCTAACTATACGACGGGGTGATACATCGACGCGTCTCGTTTTGTCGGTGGCCGCTGATGACGTGTCCGAGCCGCGATGTAGTTCTAGGTCCAGGCGCTTCACCTAACTCAATTACGAGAACAGCTCCGCGCCCGATAGAGAGCCAACTGTGTGTTCATACCACAAGAACTCCTAATGCGAGAATGTGGAGATTATGATCCACCCTAATTCATGGATGTCCTTACTCCGCTCGTGTTAATAACTCCTCCTGCCGCAGGGCATCCTGCTGAGCTGCAACGAAATGTCGGCGGAGTACCTGTTCATGACGGACAAGATCTACGACCCCATCTACGACACCGGGGACAAGGTGATCCAGTGCGGCCGCCACAACGACATTTTCAAGCTGTGGCTGCAGTGGCGCGGGAAGGTGAGCGAACCACACACAACGGATGATCTACCAGGGAACAAAAGTTACGATAGTTATTCATTCATTACGTGTATGAGCTACGATTTCCGCTATTATACAATTAATTGATTATTTCATTCAGTGACTGAAATGATAAGCTCGGTGAAGGACAATATTGTGAAAAAAGCGTTTTACCAGAGAGTTCTTTATATATATGTCGACAACGCCAGTAGTTTTCGGAGCATTGTCGAACATTGCGTGGGCGTAATAGTTTAACACTTTTAATTAATTGTTAGCAAACACTTCGCACCGGGCAAACGAAACAAGTTCCTAGTGCGAAGGAACCGATCTATTCGACCATAGAATGTAAACTGAGGATCCATCCTGATTGGTTAAGGCGAAAATAAAAACTACTTATGGCGATTCGAGACAATTTAATTATTCAAGTCGACTATCACAGTGAACAGTTTAGCGGAGAAGAAAAAAATAATTATTTGACATTTATACGTCAGGTTGGCAACAGACTACATAGACAGTAGGAGTTCGGACAGCTTACATAGAGTTTATGCTTGGATTGCGTTTACATTGATATTCATTTACCAACACTGGCCCTTAAACCAATCCTATAATGTATACACACTACAACATTACTATAATCTATATAATATTAAAAACATTTGAACAACCAACCGTTTACAGATAATTTATTATTAATACAAGACTAATGTTCATACAATGTTTGTTAAAAAAAAAACTTCTTATGTATTACATACATTATAGATCAAACCATTATGTACTAGACAAACATAAACCCTTTACAAATTGATTATGTTTTTCTTCAGTTAAAGGCTTTGTTAAGACATCAGCTAAAATTAAATCTGTACATAAATATTTTATGTTTACCATTTTATTTAAAATACAATCCCTTACAAAATGATGTCTTATATCTATGTGCTTTGTTCTACTGTGGTACATACTGTTTGAAGTCAGTTTTTGTGCAGACTGATTATCATTATACATTAGTATATTATAGAATATGCCTAACAATTGATTTAAGAAATTTTGAATAAACAATGCCTCTTTACAGGCATCTGACAGGGCCATGTACTCAGCCTCTGTGCTGGAGAGAGCAACAGTCCTTTGTTTACGACTTTCCCACGAAATGACTGAACACCCAAGTTGAAATACATAACCTGTGTAGGATTTACAGTCAATTTCATTAGCTGCCCAATCAGCATCTACATAAGCAGTTATATTTAGACCTCCTTTCTTAAAAACTAAATGATAATCTAACGTCCCCTTGAGGTAACGTAGCACACGTTTGGCTGCTTTCCAATGTAGTTCTGAGTTAGATTCATTAAACTGACTAAGAATGCTTACAGAATGTGAGATGTCAGGCCTACTACATACTGCAATATACATAAGACAACTGACTAAGTTCCTATAATTATCATTGCCTTCTTTTACATGGTTTGAAGATAGTTTAATTCCTTTCTCCATTGGTGTTATTGCAGGTTTACAATCCAACATTTGAAATCTATTCAGTACCCAGTATATATGCAGATTGATCTAAGGTTATCCTATCATCCTTTCTACAGCCTCTCATTCCTAGAATATGATGAACAGGGCCCAAGTCCATCATTTTAAATTCTTTCATCAATTGTTGTTTAATCTTATTTTTCAATGATGAATTTTTATTTGAAAATAACAAAATATCATCTACATATAATGCAATAATAATAATTTCATTAGGAGTCCTTTTTTTCAATATAAGATGATCTATCTTATCATACCACATTTTAGAAGCTTGTTTCAAACCATAGATGGCTTTATTTAATTTACAAACCATATGCTCCTTCTCCGGTTGAATAAAACCCTGTGGCTGTTCCATGAAAACATTTTCTTCGAGTTCACCATTTAAAAATGCTGTCTTGACATCTAAATGTTCTATATCTAAATCCTTTTCAACAGCTATAGCAAATAGTGTTCGAATGGTAGAATGCCTCACTACCGGAGAAAATGTTTCTACATAGCCTATACCATATTTTTCTGTATATCCCTTTGCTACAAGACGTGCTTTATAATTTAATAGTTCCCCATTTAAACCACGCTTGGTTTTGAATACCCATTTACATTTAATGGCCTTCTGCCCTGTTGGCCTGTCTACTAATGTGAAACATTTGTTCTCAATGAAGGAGTTGTACTTATCTGACATTGCACGCTTCCACTGCGCAGCCTCTGGGCAGTTCCAAGCTTCATCAACTGTCTGAGGATCATCTTCTCCATTTCCCAGCATGCTCTCCAACACAACAGTCTCTGACGATGACACATAAGCCTCAGAGTCGTCTGAAGTCATATTTTTCAGTGTCAACTCACCTGGAACGTAAGTTAAGTCCGAAGCAGCATTTGTTGTGAAACTCTCGTCGCTGTCAGAGCTATTCACTGTGATTGTATTTGTCCTCCCCATTAGTTGGTCATCAGAAATCTCTGGACTCATCACAGTGGATAACTCAGACAGTTCCAAGGATGGTGACTGATGATCCATTGCCGAAGATTCGACAATCTGGTTCTCAGGCAGAGCCCCTAGAGTGTTTGAGTAATACAGATTACTAAACACAGAGTTTTCGCTATCATTATGTGACCTTTGCTCATAAAAGCTAGTTTCCATGAATACAACATCCCTAGCTTTTATGCATTTGTACGAGTTACAAGGATCCAACAATCTATAACCTTTGGTCTCTTCGCTATAGCCAACAAATATATACTGTTTAGTTTTAGAATCTAATTTGTTTTGATTCTGTCTAACAGCATAGGCTATGCAACCAAAAACGCGTAAGTGTTTTAAGCTCACCTTCTGGTTACTCCATTTTTCTTCTTCTATTCTCCTATAATCATCTATGAAGGTAAGAAAATATTTGGAACCACTGAAAGAAGTACATGGCATAGGCCCACACAAGTCAGTGTGTATGAGCTCTAATACTTCTTTTGCACGACTGTATGACCTTTTCGGAAAGGGTAACCTTGCCTGCTTCCCTTGTTTACAAGCCTCACACGGTTGAAAACTGTCACTAGTATTATAATTGACATCATTAACCATACCTGCTTTCAGTAATGACATACTTCTTGAGTTGAGGTGACCAAGTCGCTTGTGCCAGAGCTCACGACTGTTGCTTGACGCAGTCATGGCTGTCTGACACTCCAACACTGGTGTAGTCACTGCCCCCAGCCCCACAAACATGTTGCTCTTCTCTGAACATAGAGACTTACCTATAGTGTCTAGTTGATTAATACCATTTTTAAGGGTAGCAGTTGTCAAAATTTCTTGTCCATCCTTCACATAACATTTCATGTTGACAAATATAACTTTATAACCTTTATTGACTAGAGCGCTAACAGATAGTAAATTAGTTGAAAGATCAGGAACTATATTACTAATACTTATACTATACTACTATAATACTAATACTTATACTATTACTAATAGTCCTTAAACAGTCTTTCAATTGCACTTTTACATCTCCGCAACTCGCAGTCTGAAGTTGTTGGCCATTAGCCACACTGACAAAAATGGGCTTTCCAGTCTTAAGGTTGAACATGTCGTTGTTACTGTTGCACATGTGATTTATGGCTCCACTATCCACATACCACACTTTTGTGGGCTCCTTTGGTGCTCTATTGCTCCCTCTCGGACAGTCCTTGAAAAAATGGCCTAATTTCTTGCATCTGAAGCACTTGAGACCTTTCTTCGCTATCAAAGCCGGTACGGTTATTCTTGGTTATTTTGCTTGCTTTGCTTATTTTGGTTGCTATTTCTCCGGAGTGTTTCTTGAGCAAGTTTGCTACTCACCATGTCAGTCGATAATTTTACGGCGGAGTTCTCGAGAGCCATTATGAGAGGGTCGTAATGGGACGGCAACCCACTCAACATAATAATCGCGACTAACTCGTCATCGACAGGCGCATCTGTATCAGCTAGTTGTTGAGCTAGACTATTAATTTTATTTATATAGTCATTAATATCCTTACTTTCGTCTAATTTGGTATTAAAAAGAAGTCTCAAAGGCCGAGTCGTCTACGTCGTACACCTTGGCGAGATTCTGCCATGCTTCGTTTGCGGTTTTAGCATTACGTATGTGCGGGAATACTTGTGGCTGCACTGACAAGCAGATTTTTGCAAGCGCATTTTGTGATTTTTTCTCGTCATTACATTCCTGAACAGAATCCCATAAATCTTCCTGTATGAGAATCATTTTCATAAGAAATTTCCACGTGCCATAGTTTGCCACGCCTTTCAGCTTTTCAATTTGATTCTGCTGAGATGGGTGTTGAACGAACTCCATTATCACCAGCGTGCTTTTGAAGGTTAAGTGAAATTGCTGAAAAATAATTGTCGAACTACGAAAATATTGTTATTGTTCGGCGCGCTGAGCCCATAACTTTACCAACACATCCAGCGTCACTCCACTAGCTAGGCTCTGTTGTAGCACGACGTCATCGCGGCGGTGCGGCCGTCACTCGAACATCGTGCTGAGTTTCGTTTCACGTCAATAGTAATGACCATCTCCGGCATATAGATATGTGAAGTATGTCAATCCATACTTGGCCAACGTGATGGACTATGACCTAACTTGTCATCGGGAAAGGAAGTCCGATCCCAGCAGCGGGACACTAAGGGTTGTAATGATGATGATAATCTTGTAGATTTTATTATTCTTCCCAGGCGGAATAAGCGTTATTTTCGCTCATTTAATTAATATTTCTTGTCATAACAGGGAACCTCCGGCTTTGAGCGCCTCATGGACCGACTGATGGAGCTGTCGGAGTACATGACGCGCCGTATCAAGGAACAGAATGACCGCTTCCACCTCATCCTGGAGCCGGAGATGGTCAACGTCAGCTTCTGGTACCTGCCCAAGCAACTGCGGGGCGTCCCCCACGATAAAAACAAGGAGATTAAGCTTGGCAAGGTGAGACTCGACAGGGAAAATATTGACTATTGGGTCCGAAATAGTATTTCACCAATCTCGACAATTCGCATCCTTAAACGTGATTTGACTGGCACCACCAACAGTACTTTCCCAGTAATTCTCAATTTATATCTTATCTGTGACGTAGACGTGCATTTTTTATCCCAAAATTTTTTTAAATCTGGTTTTAAAATGATATGTCTAGTACTATATAGGAGTGGAAAAACACTTCAATCTAACGTCGCGACAATCACCGTCAGGTTCAATAGACTCTGGTCCATGGTTAGCCATAATTTTTGCCTGAAACTCATTTTCTTCATATTGGTATTTATCAATACGTTAACGAATGTCATATTCTGCTTCTGCTACAAATTGTATTGTATCGAATCATTTTTTTTGTGTTTGATCGCTTAGCTTTATTTTTTTACTATTGAATTTGGCATTCACTTAACATTTGTGTTTTTCGTTCTTCTACCTTAAAGAACTGGCGTATATAAATCTCAGACAAACTACTGTAAAAACTTGTCTACTCTGCTGGAATGATGGCTATTAATTTTTAAGACGCATAAAAATAGTATGCACTAAAAACTAGCCATAACTGCTAAAATCTTTAAATTCAAGAAACAGTCAGTGACGGTCTTTGAATATCCTCCCGACTATTCTTTTCCTCAAACTCCTTACCGCAGTACCACCGGGAAACTTCAATGAATATAATGTCGTGGCAGGTATGTGCGAAGCTCAAGGGGCGCATGATGCAGGCCGGCACCCTGATGGTGGGCTACCAGCCGGACGACCGCCGCCCCAACTTCTTCCGCAACATCATCTCGTCCGCCGCCGTCACGGAGAAGGACGTGGACTTCCTGCTCTCGGAGATGGACCGCCTCGGGCACGACATCATCGTGGAATAAACGCATTCGTGACTATATAGCGAGTTTGGTTAAACTGGCGTGTAGGTAAGTCACACCTCTGACAGTCGTTCAGCGGGTTGACGCCGCAGCTGAATTGCAACAACTACACAACGAAAATACAATTATACAATTCACTTTTCTTACCCTAAGCAGTAATTAAAAATCGAATCTTTATAATCTGTGGTAGTCTACACGCCAGTTAAAACTTATTCTCAGCTACAAGAGATCAGAGAAACCCATAAACAATATAATAATTCTCCATCTCATACCGTTCAGAGTTAGCATGTGTCGAAGTCAAGTTGTACACCTGTACGTCAATGCAAACCCATTAATGTTACTTGTAAGTAGAAATAGTTCGCAGTGTTGAGTGTCTCGCGACATCCGTTTCGACGTGTCTACTCGTAGAGTCGTTCTAATTTGATTCCGGTTATAATTGTATCGGTAGATTGTGAATTACTTTTATATCACCAACAAGTTGTCGTAAACAAAAACTTGAATCAACTTCTAACGTAAACAAAGTTACAAGTCATTAAAATATGAAATACTTAAATGAGTTTTCTTTATGATTAGTACATAATGGAGAAAATTCCGTCATTCGTCACTAGAAAATTGACGAGCAGTTAAAACTGCCCCGTCGGTTGTAATACGTTTTGTCGACGTCAACTTTGGGTTAAAATAAGTGAGTAAAGTAAATATTTTTCGTCTGTTTGTCGTGTTTTAAATGTTATAAATATCTGTAATAATATACTCTATTCGAACAACATGTAATCCAAGTCTTCCAACGAGTAGGAAAATAATAATTATTATAGAAATTGTTACTGCAGAATTAGGCACGGTTGGAAATTCCAGCGAACCTATTGAAGAATAAAAAGTAAATTAAAGACAATAACAATATTTTACGCAGTTGTAAAATATAAATGTTCAAACATGGTGTCCGTCAGTATGAGTGAGTGTATTAAATATTTCAAAGCTCATGATATTCGTGGCCGGTGTATATTCTGCGGTAACTACCTACATTATATTCTTCCTTGCAGCACACACGAGCGCGGTCCGACCGGACCCGCTCCTGTGTATGTGTGTGTGTGTGTGTGTGTGTGTGTGTGCAGTGTGAGGTGTGCGGTGTGTGTGCACGTGGTGTATTTACTGTCTATGTTGAAGCCCTTGGTATATTGACAGTGAAATTATGCTTACAAGTTAAGTGTCGAGTTGGGTGTGTGTGTGTGTGTGTGTGTGATTTCGTTTGGTTCGTATGTGTGACTGCCAAAGATCTAATGTTTATATGTATATTATATATATTTCCAATATTTTATAGTCTATTATATTAAACATATATAGTTTTTATAAAGTTAAGTATTGTTATTTTCTCTGGAGTCATATCGCAATGAAATAAGGTTATTTCTGCCGCAGTAGCAGCAGAACACCGAATAGTAAATAATTGGTAACGTTAACATTGGAAGGATGAGGTCCCGGCATCTTAAAAAAACAATTTTCCTATTTTATTTTGTAAAACAATCGTTTAACTAGTAGCAACACTATGATTTTGATTAACCGAAGCGTCTTTCCACGTATTTATTACATACATAATCACAAAATATGGATATCCGAATAGAAAGATTTAATTGACTTCTGTTTACGTTACGTTAAATTTAAAACTTAGCTCGATAAAGTGGAGTCAAATATACGTAATGTAAATAAATGGAACAAATCAACATTCGCACTTCCACATTATGCGTGTCCTTAGATGAATGCGGTTCTGTTTATGTTTCGTTTGCACACGTGTTGCGTGTGTGTGTGTGAGTGTGTGAGTTCTGGTCGTGTAATGTCGCGTGCGCGGTCGGCGCTCGTCGTCCAACTGTTAAGTGCATTGTTGTCGTCGTAGTTTCGCTTGTGATTGTAATCAAACACTTTTCACCGTCACCGAATGTTGGTACTGACACATTTCGACTTTTTCCTGCAACATAACGACACAGCCGATAATTCATTAGTTCATATATAGAATTATCTGAATAGGCGTCGCTCGATATATTGAGGGCTGCGTTTACAAACAAAAAACGACCACTGTGCAAGTGTCCATGTAGCGGACGAACGAACCGCATCCCCGGGCCTCAACACGACAGTGTCCAATATTTGAATAATAACTTAAATATCGTGCCACTGTTTTTTACTTTTATTATAAATTAATTCAATTCAATTCAATTTATTCGCAGAAAAGATACAGTTTGGTGTTTCTTCTATTACTTTAGCTTCTTTTATCCTAACCCGTAGGGTATGCGAATGTCAGTCGTACTAAATTACATGGATGTAATATATTAATAAAAAATAAAATGTCAATGAGTTACTATATAGTTTCAAATGTCAGAGGAAAGAAAAAAGAAAACAACTGATATATTTTATAAGTAATTCAGACTCGATAGGTAAGCTTTAACCAGAGCCGTTTAAGGATTCATGGACCGTGTAGTAACATTTATCCGCAAGGTAGTATTTTAGCTCTCTTTTAAAGTCTTGGATGTTTTGAGTAATACGAATTAACGTTTGACGGCCCTCCGATTTAATGTTAGGTGGCCGTGTAGCCTTCGATGGTAAGCACATTTACGCAGAAAAAGCCTGCTCTCGGCTTAGTCATCAACATTGCAATCGGACGACTTGCAGTCGCCCGTCTGCTCGTTAGACGCACCAACATTCGATGACAGTTGTCGAGCTACGTTATGCACTGTATGACATAATTATGCACGTAACTATAAGTAGTTAAGTATATCGTAGGTTAATTATATCATATACTTAAATAATACTTGAATATCTCCCGTACGGCCAATTAAATAATACGATTATGTACTGTATCATTTGTCATATGTTGTAGATAGACTGCATTTCGCCGGAGGCGTTTCGCGAAATTGTATTAGTTCAATTAAATAGTCAAAGTAATTAGAATTATTTAATGCGAAATATAATAATTTTCAGTACATAAAATCTTTAGTTCTAGAATAATTATGTTGGCTTACATTCGGTAATTATTCATTATACATTTTGCTGTATCGGACATCAGACATGTCAGTAATTATAATCATATTTATGTAATATGAAAAATGTATAATAATTTGTGTATTGACGCAATAATAACGACGCCTGTGTATTAATACTCGTCTCACCATCTTTACGTAGATGTAAGATATCGGAACATTATCATTATCGTGTACCTTAAATTACCTTATATTTTTAACTACATTTTGTGATTATTTAAATTTATCTAATAGTATTATATAATATATAAAATTATAATTATTTTAAACACTTCGATCTACTTGCAATATGAATAAATTTGTAAAATTTATGTAATTCGTGTATCTGCGTTGTCATGACGACGCAACTCTTATAATATGTGTTATATCTTCTTCGATTCATTATCTGTGCCGGGGATGGTATTTGACGTAACCGGGAACAACAAAGAAAGTGATACGAATGAGAGAATAGTGTCAAACGCAATTCGTTCATGTGACACGTGAAGTAACAACACCTTTTAAATTACCCAGCGTACGGTTCGACTGGCTCGGAGATGCTGTCATTTGAAAGTCGAATGATCTATTATTTTATTCAATGTTGGATAATTTAACATTTATGATAGCGACTTTTCGCTACTCGATAAGAGATGGCGCCCCGGTCTTCTTAAACATTAATCTTACGCTCGTTCTTAGCCTAAATAGATTTAAGGATGTAAGGGATTGTAAATATAAAATGTAACAAGAGCATGTGACAATGACAATAGTAAATTTAGAAGTTATTAAAATAAATATAATAGTAAATTGTTTAAATAAAATATATTCCAGTGCACAGTGTAACACTTGAATACAGTAACTTTTCACTCGCAATATGTACAAAACAATGTAAACGCTCGTTAAACACGTCGACTTTTGAACCATGGCCGAGTGATTATAATTTGATTTCTCACTTTTGATAGCCGAGTTCGAATACTAAATACATGTAACTTCATAAAATAAAGGAATTATTTTGAGCCGCGGTCCTGAGAATATGACTTTATGCAACTAGAATTCTCACCTCCCGCATAGTGACCAAGTCAGGATGGTGATTCTGGAATAACATAAACAGATCACACTAGGCGATTCTGCGATAAGAAAAAAACTATGATAAGTACAAAGGTAAATTTAACCGAGGCAAAATATTTCAAGGTTATTAAATTTTTTTTTATGGATTATAGGATCATAGCACATCTTTATATGACAATTAATATAGATCTATACTTAAAAAATGAGTTCAATGTGTAGTGGACGAGCCCACGATACGTTTATCAGTGTTGTCAGAAATGTAGTGTTACACTGTGGGTTTGACGACAGATGTAAATTTATCTTTATTTTATAGTCGGCGTTTGAGTTTTAGATTTGCGATGAAAAATTAACTTGCTGCGACAATAAATCACGCGATACTGATACGAACAAAACAATCTGACGCGAACGTAAATTTGGCACTATGAATCTCAATTTGCGATGCATAACAGAACGAAAATTAGGTCGTTTATTAGTATTGACCGTGTCCAATTTCACAGCCGTCAGAAGAGATTGCGTCTTTCGTCTTCTAACATCGAATTACTCAAGCCGACGTTATAGTTCGGAGTGATGGGTTCTTAGATTAACGCCATCTAGCGTGCAATAGATGCATTGTGCTTTTTTTTTAATTTGTTAAACTAATTTTAATTCATAGAGTAAAATTATAAATATATTGAAATTCGAATCAAACTATCTGTCAAATTATGAAGTAAAATTGTAAATAAATAGAGTAGGTAGGTGTGTGTCGCTTACAAATATTAATAGATGTGGTATTCGTTATTTTTTGCAAATATTTAATGTTGAACGATTCCTTACTTTATATTTTTATTAAATATGAATTATTGCTGAGATCTGAGAAATATATAGTATATTTTATTGATTTATTGTCGTCGGCGTCTTCAGCAGCGCCATCGTATATTGGTTTTAAACTATAAGTTTCGTCCGTCGGTATAAGATGGCTCCGTGTACATAACGAAATAGAACGGAACGTTCTTAAATGTGCTTCATGGTAATAACATATTAAATAATACGTAATATATAAATACCAACGGGTACAAAACATATTTTCATTGTCAACGTAACAAGGAGTACATGAATGATGGCTTCCGAAACGTCTTCCCTGTTTAACATTAACATAACTTGGTAACGTTTAGAGAAAATATTTTCGATGTTCAATGAACATAATTATAGTCATAGTAAATGTAAACGTGTCTATTTATTAGCATTTCGAAATGTTTAGAATTTAGATGCGATATACTCGTCGTGCGCGTTTTCGATCACTTATAAAGTAATACTTATTAGCCAAATTGTCCTGTTGAAACTGTTGCTGAACGTCGAGAGCTGTGTAACCAAATAAACGGTATTGTTGTTAGTTTGTACTCGTTTTATTTGTTCCTCCCACTTCGTTAACTGTCACATCCTCCACTTGTGAAATGCAAATATTGCTAGTAAACTTTATCGTACCTTTTATCTATATAGAAATAGAAACATACTTTTCAGAATTTTTGTTAGTCTATCACACTATTGTTGTATATAACGCTTTACAACAAATTTATGATTCAACGAAACTTTAACAGATTGAGATGATTATCGCCATATTTGGAAGTTACATTAACTATGCTTTAAATCCGGGGAAGTGCGTCTGCTCCCGCGGAATTTTCCAACCGAAGCGCGGGTGGGGTACTATTTTAAAACAAACTGTTATTGCATTACTTCAGCAACTTAAGTATTTACTCTGTTCTATTTTTGTACCGAGGTAAAAATTACTTCTTTCGCAATTTGTCATTGAGAGTATCCAAATTTTTCTGACTATTAAAATTACCTGCGAAGTTCAAGGGTGGGATTGTTGTCAAGCATGAACTTATTTTATGCAAAAAAAAAGGATCCATTTAAAGTAACTACCGTGCTGGAGAAAGACAGATATGAGGTATCTAATACTTAATAATTTATAATAATATCTAATAATAATAATTAATAATAATTAATAATAATAATAACTAATAATAATTAATAATAATATCTATAGTAAAATATCTTTCCAGCTGACAAGTTCAAACCGGGGATTAGTGAAGTTTATCGCCGGTAGTAAGCGATAAAAGCGATAGTGATTCGGAATCGGAAAATGAACAGCAGATAATAGTACGAACAGTAGATAATGGTGCATGCGCGAAATTAACGTGCATAGTCATAAAGGTACTGTTGCGAATGAAGAATAGTAGTGGCCGCTAGCCCGCAACCCAATTTCCATATCATTTACAGCTAGGTTTAATGAACAGCTCTCGGGTGGTCCTAACTTGAAGATTGTAGGGCGGACCAAAAAGAATATACGTATTTCAAACTGATATATTGAGAAAACTATCGATAGTAGCGGTGTGCTGCGGGTACAAGTGCATTGTCTAGTTTGTGTCCATATCCACCAGATGTCAGTTGTGCTTGGTTACAATGACGTATTCACAGTTGTTGTAAAATGGCTACACCACAGCACAAAAGCTTTTGTATTCTTGAACTTGCGAAGTGTAATTCCGTGATTACAGTGCAAAGACGTTTCCGGTTGAGGTACCGAATTGATCCTCCGAATGGATGGAACATTCGTAGATGGTACCGACAGTTTGTTGACACGGGTTGTGTATGTAAAGGAAAGAGTCCTGGCCGCCCTCGTGTATCTGAAGAAAATGTCGCACGGACTCAAGCTACTTACCAACGTAGCCCTTCAAAATCAACACGCCGTGCCAGTCGGGAATTGCAGCTGCCTTAAACAACAGTTTGGCGTGTTTTGAGTCGCAGGTTAGTTATGAAGCCGTACAAGTTACAGCTGTTACAGGCTCTGAATAATGATGACAAACATAAACGTGTGGAATTTAGTGGCCAGATTCAGGATGTTATTGACAACGACAACAATTTCTCAGAACGGATCGTGTTCAGTGATCAGTGTGTTCAGGGAAGGTGAATAAACAGAATGTTAGAATTTGGGGCCTACAGAACCCACATGCGCAAATCGAACATTTTCGAGATTCACCTAAAGTGAATGTGTTTTGTGCTATATCCTGCTCATCTGTTTCTGGCCCTTTTTTCTTTGATGGAAACACGGTTATCGGTCCGCAGTATCTTCATAAGTTGCAAAACTGGTTGTTTCCGAGGCTGAACAAGGACAACCTCATTTTTCAACAAGACGGGGCACCCCCTCACTGGAGTCGTTAAGTTCGTCAGTTTCTGAATGAAACTCTTCCTAACCGTTGGACTAGACGTCAAGGAAGTGAAAATTTAGCACTTTTCAGTTGGCCTCCACGGTCACCGGATTTGACGCCGTGTGATTTCTTCATGTGGGGTTTCATCAAGGACACCGTCTATGTTGCTTCACTACCACAGAACCTCGATGAGTTGAAGAACCGGATCCGTACTGCCACCACATCAGTGACACCGGACATGCTTAGTCGAGTGTGGCAGGAATTTGAGTATCGTGTGATATTGTTCGTGTCGCTGGTAGAGGACATATTGAACACCTGTAATCTAAACTAGAGAGTTTCATAAATATGTATCCCAAGTTCCATAGTTGTATATCTTACAGTTTATTAAATATATCACTTTGAAATACGTATATTCTTCTTGGTCCGCCCTGAATTATAGTAGCTTATGTTCTGAGTTTAAAATATTTTTGGTGCTCCATTATAACATTTTGAGCATATTTAGTACAACATTACATTAATTGATAAAATAATAATAAATAAAAAAGTGTATTTAATATAATTATAAGGTCGGGTGTTTTGGAGACCAACGAAACGATGGAGCTCGGTAATAAGACTGTGTTTAATTACTGGGTACACACCTTAAATAGGTTTACAAACAAAAGTTGTATATATAAATAGTTATACCATTACACCTCCCTTATCGGAGAAAAAAAAAAGATTAGTACAAACAGCAATTTTTTTTAGATATAATATTTAAAAGTTTTAAAACCCTATACAATATTAAAACATATGAGAATTTACAAAAAAAAATCGAGTTTAATGTATGTACCTATACTTATCGTTATAGCAAAAATTATACATTTCAATTAGACATGTTATAAAATTTAGTCCGATCTTTATGAACAATGTATTCCTTATCGTTCTTTAGAACTTTCACATTACAATCTAAATCCTCTAATACAATATAAGGTCCTAGGTATACTAGATCCATTTTATTATCAGAGGGATTTCTAATTAACAAATAATCTCCCTTTTTATAATATACAGGGTTGATAGTTAGATCATATTTATTCTTCCTTATATATTTACTTTTGGTGCATCTTTTTGTGCCAACTGAAGGCGATATTTAAACTCTGATGCGTAGTTATCATGAGCATATGTATAAAGGTTCTACTATACTACCGTCAAACGAATTTTGTATAACACATTTTTTGCCAAAAACTAATTCATACGGCGTGTATCTAGTTTCAGTGTGCATTGTATTGTTATATGAAAAACACCAATACGGTACCCAACTGCTCCAAAAATTAGCTCTATTCTCACAATTGATTCGTAAATACGCACCCATAGTTTTATGCGAGTTCTCCAGCGCCCCGATGCTCTCGTGGTGGTAAGCTGTAGAAGTCAGATGATTAATTTTCAAAAGTCGACATATTTCCTTAATCGTACTGGAAAGAAATTCTGTTCCTCTGTCCGTAGCGATCTCACGCGGTATACCGAATCTTAAAATGAAGTTATTGACAAGGGCTCGACCTATACTTACCGTATCTTTGTTGTGCAATGGATATGCCTCGGTGAACTTTATTAATTCGCACTGAAGTGTAAGGATATAACTGTAATCCTGTGCGTCCTTCGGTAGCGGACCAATTATGTCTAGATAAACTTTTTCAAATGCCGAATTAGCGGTAGAAGTTATTATCATGGGTTGCTTAACATTTCTGGAATATTTTTGATTTTGACAATGTTCACATTTTGAGACATATTCATTGATATCCTTCTGCATACTAGGCCAGAAGTAAATTTTTTTGATATTGTTCGTCATTCTCCTGATACCCGCATGGCCACTTGTGCGTAATAGGTGAAAATCGTTTAATATTACGCGTCTATCATCTAATTTATGTATACGTTGAACCTTATTCACAACACATAAGCGTGGTCCGGACCACCTTGTGTAACTTTTTATTTTATCAATAAGTCCTGCAATAAACTCTTTATTTACGTCGTTTCTAAATATGCATACTTCTTCAATATTAATTTTCGTACATAAATGCGATAAGTCTCTCGCCAATCCGTCTCGCGTTATTGACGATCGAGGAGTTGTCTGTACTTATATAATTGATTTACTAGACACGTATATCAAATCACCACAATTATGCATAATAATTCCACTCTTCACTTATACTCTAAGGTTTTTGCTGTCAATCAAGGAAATTTCAGTGAAATATTTCGGTTTTCTAATAATATCCACAACCCTGGGTTGCGCAGGCCCAGTGTTCGTGTCAATATTATCAACCGAATTATTACTACCGCTATTTCTACTCTCTTGCACACGTTCCTTGCGATACTTACATCTAGTCGTTACTAACATACTCTCCTCGTTCATACTTTTTAAATCCTCTGATGCAATAATTATCCGAGACAGAGCGTCAGCAGCTGCGTTCTGCGTCCCCTTTATGTATTCTGTTGTAAAATCGTATTCCTCTAGCAATAATCTAAATTTTAACAATCGGCTAGACGGATCACGCATGCCAAACAAATAAACAAGCGATCTGTGGTCGGTCTGTATCTTAAACCGTCTACCATATAAATAAGGCCGAAAGTATTTAACGGCCCACACTATCGATAAAAGTTTCTTTTCGATAGTGGGGTAGTTAATTTCTGCCTTGTTTAGCCCTCGACTGGCGTAAGCTACAGGTCGACCGCCACTGTTACATAACACCGATCCTATAGCTTTCTCAGACGCATTCGTTTGTAAAATAAATTCATTATTTTCTGACAGATCTGGATACTGTAACTCAGGTGATTTTGTTAATGCTCATTTTAAATACTGAAATGCACTGTCACACTCTTCCGACCAAACGTACGATTCGTATTTCCGACACATTTTATTTAAGGGTTGTGCTATTTCGGCAAATTTTTTAATGAATTTCCTATAATAATTCGCAAAGGCCACGAAGCTTGACTTCGTCGACACTTTGTGGCCTTGGATAATTTTGTAAGACTTTAATTTTTTCCGTATCCGGTTGGATTCCATTTTCACAAATTGTATGGCCCAAATAAAGAACTTCTTTGAGTAAAAACTGACATTTGCATGGGTTTAATTTTAAGTTTACCCTACGTGATCTACTGAAAATATCCATCAAATTTTTATTATGAGAACTCAAATTACGTCCGAAAACAATGAGGTCATCTTGATAGACTAAGCATTTTTCGTAATTAAGTCCTGACATGGCTATTGTCATGATTCTACTAAAACTATTTGGATTACTTTTTAACCCCATTGGTAGTCTGGTCATTTGATATTGATTTTTGCCTGTTTGGAATGCAGTATATGGTCTGCTATCCTTCTGTAATTGTATCTAGTAAAATCCCTGGTATAAATCTAAATGGGTAAAGTAAACTGCCCCTGATAATGAATCTAGTATGTCTGTAATGTTGGGTAGTGGGAACTTGTCATCCTGTATTTGGTTATTAAGTTTACGATAATCAATCACAACACGCCATTTTTTGTCTTCACTCGAATTAGATTTTTTGGGAACCAGCAAGAGAGGACTAGACCATGCACTCCTACTCTCCTCTATTATACCAACATTCAACATTTTTTCTCTTTGCCTATCCAATTCTGCTCTTTGTGAATGTGGTAAACGGTAAGGTTTAGAGTAAACTGGGCCACTACCTGGTTTCAATTGAATAGTCTGTTCTGAAATAGAAGTGGTGGTTAATTTATCCCCTGGCAAATAAAATATGTCCGGAAATTTTGCACAGATATTTTCAAGTGACTTCTGTTCTTCCTCATTCAGATGTTTTAAATTTAGCGATGAGAATAGCGACTTTACTCTGTTAGAACTAATAGTAGGTTGGTCAAATTGACAAATAAAATATTTATTTAATTCATTAATAGTAACTTGAAAATAATTTAGTGCTACCTCATCATCCCGTGTATTCAGAATGCGTATTGGGATTCTTCCGTCGACTGGTCGAGAAACTGAATTGGCCACGAACACACCCTCGCACAATTGTTGGGATGCTACCACACAATGTTCTTTCGTTTTCGTTCTAAGATAATGTAACAACTCACAACGCGCCGGTACAACTAAGTAAGAGTTAGACGTCAACGTCAGATATTCAATTTGCAATGTTATATTTTCGTAGCTTTCAGTAATTAATTTCAAAGTATTTAATTCAAAATTTAAAACACCGCTGTAGTATTTGAGAAAATCCTGACCTAAAATTCCATCTGTTTTGGATGGAAAGTTTTTAAAGATCCAAAATTTCTGCCGAAATGTATATCTATCATTATATTGAAGCTTTAAATAAACATATCCTTCTGAAGTCACGTCTCCACCTACACCGCTGACCCTAATCTTCTCTTTATGGAAAGGTATTTGTAAACGTGCTATTGTTTCGTATTTGATCGCTGAAACCGAAGCTTCAGTGTCAATTAAAAAATCACGTCGTTTTATTACGGATCGTAAACGAGACTTTGTTTAAACTATTGTATGACATAACGACCTCATTCAAGAAAAAAAATGATTCAGTGACTCCGAATTAGGATTAGAATTATTATCATCTGCGGCTGAGATTTCTGATGACATCATAACGTTCATATTATTATTATTATTTCACCCGTTGTTATTCCTACGATTCCTATGAAAGTTACTCCGAGAATGAAAATTATTTCCACGATAGGTATTATTAGAGTACGGTACCTGGAACCGTTGCCCGGTCGGCGCGCTGCCCCGGGAGCTGTGAGCGCGGAGCCCGCGCACCGCACCGCCGGCGCCGCCGCGAACACCTCCGTGCGGACTTCGCTGGGATCCTCTTCCGGAATAAAACCGATTATACGGTCTATACATACCTACTACCTCTGTCGAGAGCGACTGCGTCCCCTCGTCCTGGGCCGCCTGGATAGCCTCTGTCAAGGAATCAAAATTACGAGCGGCAATGATCGTACTCAATCGACGGTCCCTCAGGCCGTCAGCGAATCTCTTGATCGCTAATTTTTCATTTAAGGGCCGCAAAATATTATAACTGCTCGATTCTCCGTCCGCCTGAGAGATGGTCAATTCAACAAAAAGTTCCGAAATTTCTTTCCCAAAATCAGGAACGGATTTATTGTTTTGCCGACAATGTAATCTTGTAAGTTTGTCTGCGACGCGGTTTTACTTTTCCGCGGTACAAGTGATCGTCGCATGTCCTTTACTAGCTCGTCGACAGTATTGTAATTGGATAACAGTTTAAGTTTTGCCTGCTGTGGTAATCTACTCTTTAGTACGAATTGAATTAATTTATTTTTACATTCTAGACCCGATAAAACTGAACTGTAATACTTTATATTTTCAATTAATTGCTCAGTGTTATAATTATTATCGGTCATGACAGACAATAGACTCAGGGCGGTCCTTGAGTCGAAAGTATCTCCCGCCATGGTTTTAGAAGAAGATTCCTCACTAGATTGCTCGGAACACAATGAAATTACTTCTGAAAACAAACGATCAAATTCGCTACAAATTTTGCGAACTAGTGAAATTTGATCCGACGACAATTTACTCGATTTTAATTTATAAATGTTAATATATTTTTTATATTCCACTAAGATTTATTACTATTATTCATTATTCGCCTGCTCTCTTTTTGATTTCAATATATCCCCTTTTCTACGACCACAGCCTATTTTTATTAGGTATGTTCGTATCTTTTTTAAGTCATCTAAAATTAAAATTAATTCTTCTGCCATAACCTATAATAATAACACACCGACATTATAATGCCATAATATTAAAATATAATTCCGTATATTAAGGTTATTAAAATTAACAAATTTAATGTATAATTTAAGGTTAAATAATAGAAAAAATAAATTGCATAATGTCTACTAAGTAGGTAGGTACGAGTTATGATAAGTATTGCACGTTTATAATTACAAATAGTAAAATAGAACAAATAAATTACAATTAAATTGCACGTAAATAAATTTTATAATAACAGTGTAAAAGAAATTAAAAATAGGTAGTCGAACCGTATATTATAAGTAGATACATAATTTTCACACCACAGTTTTTTTTCTCTAGTATTGGTACCGTATTTAGAAGTACACCGGATAATGATAATTTTGAAAAAAAAAACCACGTATACGCTGCGCACATTAGATAACACGTACACTTGTGACGTCACACCGCTTCATCTGTCCTGAGCTGGTGCCGACGTACGATGCTGGAAAACGCGCCAGGGCCCGCTGGTCCCATCTCCGCTGAACATGATCGTCCTGGCACTTCTTTGCCAGCCGACACGCTCCCGCCAGTATTGCTTTGCCAGTGCTGAAGCTGCTCCGTGGTGGCAGAGTTCACACCACCGGAACCGGACGTTTGGGCTCCTATGATTTCCTCCTTAGTCTGTGAGCCCCCCATTTTTTATTACCGACTGTTCACTACACCGGGATAGCGCGCAACGAGAAATCGAAAACTTCCCCATTTTAACTTTTTCCTATCAATATATAATGAACAGACTCGCGCGTGATTTGTCTCAGATGGCAGGGTCGCCATATAAGGTCGGGTGTTTTGGAGACATGAAACGATGGAGCTCGGTAATAAGACTGTGTTTAATTATTGGGTACACACCTTAAATAGGTTTACAAACAAAGGTTGTATATATAAATAGTTATACCATTACATAATGTTTAATTTCATTATCGTATGAGGCCATACCAAATGCGATTCAATTGCCGAGCTGAATTTAGGAATGGATATTCCTATTGCAGAATGGCCGTCTGTTGCCACTTTTCTCATTTATTTAATAAAATAAATATAATTCACTTCATAAAGATTATTATTTAATTAAAAAATACCTTCATATAGAAAAAAAAAAGTTGATTTGACAACAAGACGAGGACAGATCTATGCTGTATTGGGGCGGCTTAGAATACTAACCCCAATCCCTCGCCGGATGGGTGTCGTAAGAAGCGACTGAATCCGGTCCGCTGGTGGTAGGGCCCCTCGGAGGGATTATATTGGTAGTATTGATTTTAAAAATATTAATACCATTATTGCTATTATTATTTCTCCGTGGGATCCGCCTGGTTAGCTACCACCCTCCTTATAAAGTCAACCGTGAAATGTTCTCCAACGTGTTTCGGTTGTAGTGTCGGAGTACCAGTCTTCCTCTCTTCTTTCTCCCCCATCTTTTATACATCTTCCCTCCCATTCTTCGTCTGTCACCCGTCCTGGAGAGGTGTACTCCTGTTGGTGTCTCTCGAGTCCGTTAAAGTCATTACCGACTGATTTCGTGCGGTTGGGCCTGATGGACTGGCTCGACGGCCAGGGAGAGCCGATAAAACGTTACCGCTGGCGCCCGTTGGTTGTAGGGGACCCGAACCCAGGTGATCCCGCCCTGGGAGGCTGTCCCGCCGCCAATGTCAAAAGCCCGTCGATTGATTTTCTTGCCGGTTGGGAGCCGGATGTGGACGAGGACCTTAATCGCGGGTTAGATCGGGGGTCCTTCCGTCCGCCGAGCCAGCAAATCAGATTGCCCACCTTCCCGAGATAGTATTTATGACTACTCTTTGACTCGATAGTAGTAGCAACGATACACCACTCCTACTCTTTCAACTCTTCCCCGCAAAAAATAACAATAATGAGAAAGTCCAGAAAAGGAAAAAGGTTAAAACCAGCGGCACCCCCTTCCACATTTCTTGTGGACTTTTGTAATATTAGGCTTACACTCTAACCTCAATGCCGTTCATTACCACCTTGAAACGTCGCGGCCGGCCTTATTCTTTCTGACGGAGACACAAATATCCGCTCGAGATGAAACTTCCTACCTTCATTAT
>PDGT01000100.1:1047034-1082110 GCA_003671415.1 Megathymus violae | reverse complement strand
AAAAAAAAAAAAAAAAAGATCGGGTGGTCATTGTGAAATGAAATGAAATTATATTTTATTCGAAATTGGTTTTTACAAACACCTTTCGAACGTCAAACTACGCCATCGCTTCAACAAATCCCTACCGTGAGTGGTCTCGGAAGAAGAAGCGGCAAAAAACTCCCGAGTTTTTTTTTTCTTACTCACAGTTACAGAACGCACTTATGGCTATAAACTGATTTACATATATTAAACTCATGTTCAAGCAGTCCTATCCTGAAAGTAAAGTGTGAATTGGGACGTTAGGCATAACAGTGGATATATATTGATTGGGAATAGGAATAAACGAAAACTGATATCGGAGATCCTGTGTCATGAACCACAGTTCAAGAAGAAATATTATGAAACATGAATAGAAGTGTAATAGGTAGGTAGTTCCTTTAATTAGGTTTTCGTGGGCACGACGGCTTATAGTCACAGCAAACATCCGTACTCTGGGACAGTACCAGTACAGTTTCTGGTATATACTTTCGTCTATGGCAGCCGACATAAATTAATGGCTAAGATAGTTTGTAGATCAGCGTTAATAAAGAAGAAAATCTGAAGAAGCAGCGTGCACGCCGGCCGCTCGCTCCCTCCGCCGTCTCGGCGGATCACTCACTCGATTAAACACGGGCGGGTGGTATGTAAATAAGGAGAAGACCGTAGATTTTATTAAATTTATTGGAAACAAAATAATAATTATGCTATATATTGCACGAAGACTCCAAGTCGACAAGTTTTGAGCAAAACCCCACTTACTCTTAATAGTTACATAAGCTCCCAAACGACCCCCGCGATTTTGGATCTTAACGTAAACAACACGATGTCTGTTGATTCGATCCGTTTACAATATACTCGTGTGTGTGTGTGTGTGTACCAAACTGAACATTCGTCATCTCAAAGGATACGTTCATAGACAATAATTTAATATAATTGGCGGTTAATTATTGCAAGATACACTGAAAACGGACCAATACGTCAAACATCCTGTTAAACATGAGATTCTATTGAGATTTCGATGAACGACGCGAACATGATGGCGATGTGCGTATCTTGAAACGCTTCACGGTCGCACCGACGACACTTCCTCCGCTGAAACATCAGCTTCGGACGATTGTCGATGTAAACAAACTTCATATTAAACACAAAAAATAAAGTTACATATAACGGGCGCGTCGCACTGCATCACGTTGCAAAACTGAAACGGAACGGGACGGGGCGCCGGCGACACGACGTGACACGCGTTCCCAGAACTCCATCGGCGTTCTGCCCCCGCCGCGCCGCCGTCGGCCTGTTCTCGGGCACCATCGCCGACGGACCTTCGAGTCCTTACACTTGGCGTTAGCTGACCGCTAACAAATAAAACTCCGCAACGAAATGTATATGTACGCGACTGTACAGAGCATTTGCAATACTACGCAGTGCGACACGCCTCGTCATAAGCTGAACATTACTTTTCCATAGACAATGAGACAGTCACAAAATGAGAATCGGGCGTTACAATTAGGGTTTCGAACACAACTACGAATCAATACTCTATGGTCCCTACACCGTGTGGGATGTTCAAAACTATATTTAAAGTCTATCATTGAAACAATTTGGGGAAAAATGTAAAAAAAAACATACAAAAATTCAGTATTTTCATTCGTTTGTCTCCGATAGAATAACGACGCCGTGACGTCTGGTCAGTGTCACCGATCGAATATTTTTCTCCGATTTTAAACGTACAATAGTTCCAATTATTGAACGCGACGCGATCCACAGGTCACTCTCGGCCCGGTCGGCCCGGCCGCCGGACACAACGTCGTCGTTCTATCGCCGTAAACGACGCTAAACATTTATTTCCACTCAGTTGTTCCTTCACCGATGCTAAATATAAAAGTCTGCCCCGCGGGCTTCGTTGGTGTATCCCGAGCGGGGCACTGATTCTAAGCGTCGAGCGCGGCTCGTTAAATGTCAACACAGGCGAAGTTTGCTCTGCTCGACTGACATTGAGCGTGGGCAGAGATATTAATCGAGTACTTAGCGATAACCTGGCACCGACCACGTCATTCCACTGCGAATTTCCACGTCGTCTGGAGCGGGGTACAGACAGACTACGCAAGGTGGGTGCCAACGGACAGCGAGGTCGCTGAATACGTACGATGGTCCGTTGAATGAAACTTCGAAGCGAATCGTGTTAGACGCCATGATGAAACAACAGAGCGTAAGTAGTTTCGACACAGTTACGATTCAGTACCGCAACTGGTACGGTGGTTGTGAGCGGCCCGCCGCGGGAGCACCGCGAGCACGCGGCCGGCGACGTGACGTGACGTGACGTGAATGTTATGTTGTATTATGGCACCTTGTGATACTGCAACGGGCACTGGACCCGTACAATGTTGGAGCGAACTCACGTCGTCCCCCTCGACCCCCCACCGCCCGCATCGACGTGGGAACGTGCGACGTGCGGCCCTCGAAACACACCGACCGAACCGGAGCATTACAAGTTGCTGTGGTGTTCTTAACAACTGAGTGGAAACGTTAATCGGAAGTCGATTCCGCACTGACAACACGACAGAGTAAGCAACTCGTCCAACAACAAAACAATATTCAAATTCACGTTAGACATTACAACGCAAAATAAACGCTACTTTGCCGTTCAATTTCTGTCATTTTTAAACATGATTCATTTAAAAAAAGGAATATAATTAAAAATGTTCATCACAATAAAGTATAAAGTAATACAAAATGCATTTCACAGAAACCATCCGTAGAGCGTGTGGGATTTTCGTGAGTGCGCCGCTCGCGCGGGCCTACGGTCTGAGCGTCGACGTGCAATTCCTTCTCACGTGATGGTATCTACGGACGGATACGAATGGACGATGGTTACTGTCAGCGGCAGCTGACGACGCGGCGACCGCGGTCACCGCCTCTACCGCCCGTATCGAGAACCGATACAGAAGGAACGACATGCCGATTCGGTCGTAACCGACAATGAAAATCAAACACCTCTACAGACTTACTCTAACACTGACCGACACGTGACACTAGAGACATCCACATTTACATACAACGTTACTCAGTATGCAAGTGCGGCCGCCCGCACGCCCGCACGCCCGCACGCACGCACGCACTCACGCACGCACGCACCCACGCACGCACGCACGCTCGCTGCGCCGCCGCCCGAGTACGATGTCGATCAATATTGGAAATAGATTAAAAATAATCAATAACGTTTGTTTGTCATCGAAATTCATTCAACTAATAAAAATCATATCAATAAGCTGGAAAATTTTAGCTACCTGGAACGAATCTCTTCTCAGCAATTTGACCGTAACGCTAATGTTATTACGAATCCTCGATGAAGTTAATTGATAGCTTTGCTTCTGGTGACCGTAACGAATGATCTGCATCAGATTTAATAACAGAGACGTTAAACGGACCGGATCGGACCGACTCCTCCCGCACGACAGCCCCGTGCTTCTCTCACCGGACACAACAAGAACGCGTCTCATGACCGATAACGTGTCTTCCGTATTCCCCTAAATCTAAAGTCGGAAGTCCAAATATAGTATAATTACAACTCGCCCCCACACCGAGACGCACGTTGTAACAGCTGACGGTCTTCTATCACTGTCACCCATCGATATTCGAGTATACTCGTCTCGCTCGCGCGCTCCACTATTTAGTACTACAACAATCCACAGCGGCTCGGGACAGCCCCGCCCCCTCGGTGACGTCGCGACCTCCGAATCCAATAATCCTAGGGTGAAGTGTAATAAGTATCATATCAGCGTTTACGATCAAATATAATTTAACATGATATACACCTTCCAATATTTTCTTTCAAGATAATGGAATTTAGTATAAAATAATTTAAAACCAACTCCTATTTCCTTTCCCTCCTTCGGAATTCGAAAGATCGGAATCTTTACAGCTGCCAAGCAATAGTCTAGTCGATCTGACATCGGCAACATTGGTTTATCGAGGGCCACCAAACTTCCGTTGTAAACCTTTGAGATTTCCTGATTTATAACTCGTCGTTACATCACATCAAAGCAGAATAAATACGAAATACTGTTTACGCCCGCCCCTCGCCGTTCTCACTGAAAAATTAACTACACACAGATAATAAAAAAAACATTCACGCGATCTCCCTCGCACACACCGTCCGCCCCACTCGCACAACCTCATAATTTTTAAATTTCTCAATAATAATTATATATAACTAACCAGGCGCTCCGTGCCGTCTACGCCCTGACGTACACAAACAATGATACACAGATAATACACCCTACGTGAAATCATTGCCACGCAACTGAGACGTTTTTGGAATGTAGTTTTCACGTTCGACCAGCGGTCGATCCTTCGGTTATTATAATGACACTTGCGTCGTTTTACAAGTGTGAGTATTTAACCAGTGTGCGTGTGCGTGTGTGTTTAACACGTTCAGTACATTTTTAAACTGTGCCGTCAACGACATCATCGTTACAGATACGTCTGTCTAAACGCGGCACACGGCCCGCGCGGACGGCCCGGAGCGCGTCGCCGGCCGGCGTAATACATATGCTGAGATAGTACGGATCCCTCCACCGCAGTGTCTGCCGTTCGTTTACGATTGGATGAAACATTCGATGCACACGTCACGACGGTCGACCGCTCGGTGCGCGCGCACTGGGACCGTCTACGTCGTGAAACGCGTCGGATATCCAAGTATCGATTGTTCGGGAAACTAGTGTGAGAAGTTGTCCGGTGATGCCGAGCTTTGTATAAACAACACCTAACTGAACATATATCGAATTCAATACATTTTCAATTGGGCTACAGAAGAACACTGCCTCGTTAAAGGTGCGAGATCTGTGTGTGTGTGTGTGTATTCACAATTATTTTTTTTTAATAAATACAATATTAATACATTTTTATGTTAGTAGAGAGCAATGTACATATCAAAAATGTATACATCGGAGTGTGTCCAACGCACGGCGATAATCATAAGAGAACGGCATACATCGCCGGCCTCATCACAGACCAAGATAACGGGCCCGGCTGTTGCACCGAACACCGCGACAGACAACCATCACTAAAATATTATATAGATAGCGGCCAGTTAACACACCGGTCGGATGTAGGGGGTGGAGCACCGGACTGATCGCGGCTACGTCCGTCGGTATGTCACTCGGCCGTTGACATGCTTATGGACAAACTGTGTAACTTATTCAATACGACTTAACGACTCGACAATCAGACTCGATCCCTCCGCCTCCCCCTGATTCGGTGACGAGGGATTCATGTGACGGGAAGCGACAGTATAAAATTAGATATAAGTGATGTCATCACGGCCAGTCGGACAGTCGCTCCGCTTCACCGGTGACTCGAGCCTCTAACATTATTCATGAGTCACTGGAACAAATCGATTAGGAATCCTACGTGATATATATTATCAATAGATCTTACAATAAAAAATAACTCCTGAACTCGGCGGCACACATGCATCGGAGGTACGTGCAGATGTGTCCGCCGAGCACGATTACAATAATATCTAACGTCGATCGAACGAAACGCCTCCCGCGATACGGCCCGTGCGCCGGGTGTAACGACCGAATGTTATTCTCATAAATGTTCACCGCTGAGCCGGCTTCGTTCTTCCGAGATCGAATCTCAGATCCATCGCAATGTCGACGCGAACGAAGGCCTTCCCCGGACGAGAACAACATCGTCACCTCGAGCGACGTGCGCCGTATCGGTGCGCGGTAACGTCGAGATCCAGTTGCCAGTGTGTTGTCTGTCGTCGATGGCCGGAATACGTCCCGGGTGGGTTTAACGCCACCTAGAATTAAACAGGAATATGTTCAAATATTAGTTTTTGTGATAAGTCGATCACCGTTGGTCACCAATAAACGTCCCTTTGGAAACGGACGGACTTCCCACCGTTCAATTTAATCTGACACCGGTACGACGGTCGGTTCTTGACGTATCCGGATAGCTAGCTACCAGCCACCCTCCAACAAATAACGATTCTGAAATACTTTATAGTATTGTTTTAACTACGTGTTTAATTAAAGTAACTTTTCATACCATTTACAGGCCAACGTAACGTTTAACGTTAACGAATTAAGAGCGGCGCGCAGCAGAATGTTGTGCAGCGCCATATGTTATCAGTTACCGAAACGGCAGCAGACTTCGGTAACGCCATCTGTTATACTACAGTGAAAACGGCGACGGCACAGTACACTTACAGCACTTGGTGGGGCTGCAGCGCGGCGAGGTGCGCGGGCGAGGGGGGCACGCCGGGCGGCGCGGGGGGCAGCAGCGTCTGCGCGAGCCCCTCGAAACGCCCGGATGCTTCGAAACCGTTCTGTTGAACAACATCCAGTACTGTAGTATAATTTTTTCCTCCGTGCAGTTTGGGTCATAATAGATAAGCCGGCTAGGGCGGCGAGCATTTGCGCGGTCGCAACGCCATTATCGATAAAAACAAATGAGTCATCGAAGGCAGGTGCATGGCGGCGGTGCACTTTTAAAATTGCAGACGTTGGAGTGTTACTGCATGAAGCAATTTCGGACCTTTCGCAAAAGAACTGGGAAGATTGTCTGAAGCATGCAGAAAAACTCCAAGGTGAAGTCTTGAAGAAATCTCACCTGGCAGAAGAATTCGTAATTCATGTCAATGACGGTGACTCTTATGTATAATGTTAATGTAAATACATTTAGATTTAATTTTAGATATAAGTTATTATCATTATTATGTTTTTTGCTGTTCGATTTAAACGTAGATATAAGTATTTATATTCATTTTTAATATAACTTGTTACATTATAAAATTTTGTACTTATAGTATTATAATACATACATACGCAATTAATCATTTATTTTAAGTCATTATTATTCTTATTTTAATAAATACGTTGTTTTATCTATTTTTCTTTCATTTTTATCACAATCCCACATAATGACAAAACTAAATACACTATTGACAACAATAATGCGCATCACTATGCCCGCCCATAAGGCCCGTGAGTGGGAGAGAGAGCAAAATACTCGCTTCACCGCTCCGACGTTTTATGACGCAAACTGCACGGAGAAAAAAATTTATACTATAACTACATTTCAGGTATTACCATAGCTAAACGACAATTAAACAATAAAAGGTCGCACACAACTCGCGAGCACTACGACAGGAGCGACGGGACGCACACGACAGCGCGGCGCAATGACTCACCAGCACCGTCAGTGGTCCGGCGGCGGTACTCACCGGGATCATGATGGTGGGCCGCAGCGGCTGGATGGAAGGCTGCACGGCGGTCGGGTAGTACGGGTAGTACTGCACCGGGTACCCGATGTAGCCGGGGTAGCCGGCCGCCGCCGCGTACATGGCCGCCGCCGGGCTGTACATCTGCTGTAGGTGGGGACATTAGTTATGCTGGTATATTTTAAACGACACAATGTCAATCTCCAGTTAAACTCCGTACATCCGTGGAAAGCTCCTGCTCCGGCAATACGATCGATACAAACGTTAAAGACTCGACGAAGTATCGGAAGTTTTGTAACTGCAAGGAACTATTAATTTACTATTAATTTTGAGATGTTCAACACACACATGAACCTATCCAGCTCACGGAGACTGGCTCAAGTCGGTCGGTGCTACTTATCCTGACTATGTTGCACGCTTAGAGCACGCCTTGAACCATCGAGCTGGATTAAATTACACAATTTTTTAAAGTGAAAATCCTTAACTAAACCTGGTCTGTACGACATATCGACCTACTCACAGGCAACTGCTGCGAGAGCGCCGGGATCGCTTGGTGGTGCTGCAGCTGGTCGTAGGGCGGGGGCGCGTACACGCCGCCCGCTCCCGCGCCCGCTCCGCCGAACGCTACCGCGCCATACGGTGACCCGCCGGCCACTGGTAGGGGTGAATTGAAAACTGTCAGATGTTTGCTCGAGTTGGTGAGGAGGAGGGATTATTTCTTACTTTCGACTACTAAATTACCATATCCTATATCGCTAGTTGAGAGAGAATACTTCCACAGCTTGAAACATTACATGTACCCGAGACGATACCACTACACAATAATAATATATACACAATTAGACTATAGTCCGTACCACGTACATATATGATAATTAAAACTATTACACTCATCGAAACATTTAGATGAACGTAAAGAAAAGGTATAATAACATAAAATACCATCCTATTTCATACTGACCATATAATTACCAGTATTATGTAAATTGAAAAAATTAGATTTTGAATGAAGGGGTCGGTGAGGGTAGCTCGGTCAGCTGATACGTGTTTTCAAATGTTCTCATTATTTAAATTATTTTTTCTATAATACAAAGCCAAATACTTAGTGAATTGTATATACCTGGACATTATAGTTGTGTGGTGTTGTGTGTAGTTGATTATTACTAAATAATTACACGTTTGTGTTTAATTTGGCAAACAGCTGATTGTATGTGTACGTCAAAATCAGCTGACGATTGCAGTGTGTAAAAAATTGCAAACTAAAACAACTTCAGTGCTCGAAGAAATTTAATAGGCAAGTTAAAAAAATAATAATAACATTTAAAACTATTTAATTACATCTTTACTTACAATATTAAAATAAATTACATACATCAAACCACAATTTACTATTATAAGACAGTGCCATCTAGTTACGGTAACCTCAACTAACTAAACACTGTAAGGTAAGGTTGTAGGTTGTAAAACTAAGATGACCAGCAAATGCAGTCTATGCGGTCGGTTCGCCTCGACTTCGGACGGGCCACGGTGCTCAAAATGCTCCCAACTTTTTCATCGTCATTGTGTCAAGATGAGTGCCGATGCTAGGCTTCCAAATAAATGGAAGTGTGATGGGTGCAAAACTCCGAAGACTCCGTGTGCTCCTAGCGCCTCTGGTGATGCTTCGACGAACTCCACAAATATGGATCTTGGCGAAGTGTTAGCAGATGTGGCCGAGAGGGCGTTCTGATCAAGTTGCGAAAGAAATTAGACTTGTACGTGAGCAGTTATCGACATTGGTACAAGAAATGGTTTTTTTCCGTCAGGAGGTGGTTAAGCTAAATGATAATTTTAGTAACTTAAATACGCGAGTCGGCGACATTGAGAAGAGGGTTATTATCCTAGAACAGTGTACTTCCGATGCTCAAAACCACTCAAATAGCTCGCATTTAGAACAGACGGTGGCGGAGCTAAAGTGTCAACTCAACGATCGCGACCAGGCGTTGTTAATTAACGACGTTGTCATAACTAGCGTAACTGAGGCTAAAGGCGAAAACCTGCAGCATGTGGTCACGGCCCTAGCACAAAAAATTGGGATTACATTAGACCAGCGCGACATTGTGAATGTGTCGCGCGCGGGCGCCGTGCGCCGTGAGGGCGCTTTGGCCACTGAGAAGCCCGCGTCGCGCCCCATTATTATCCGCCTCGCTCGACGCGAAACCCGTGACCTAATGTTGAGGGAGGCGCGTGTGCGCCGGACGGCCGACACCGCTGGACTGGACGTAGGCACGGAACCTCGCAGTTTCTACGTAAATGAACACCTGACGAGCATTAATAGACGGCTATTTTTTCAAACCCGAGAAATGGCCCGACGGCGGGGATTTCGTTATGTCTGGACGCGGGAAGGATGCATCTATGCACGTCATGATTCTGATACGAAACGTTATCACATCCGAACAGAATCTGATCTTGATAAGGTTTTTGGAAATTAAAGTTGTTAATATATTGCTGTGTACCTTTTACTTGTTCTATGATTTTATAGGCCTATATTATCTCATGCTAAAATTGTCTTTTGTCATAAACCGTCGTAACGGTGCAGTAGTCTTTTCTGTTTGGGAGATGGCTTTGGTTATTTTAAGTTTTAATTATCAGATAAATCCGGACATATTGTTCAATACATGTATAAATAATATTATGTTCGTTATTTGTCTGGTTGGTCGTAGGGTTACATATTATTATGTTTTATCTTTGTTACTTTTATTATTTTTTAAGCATATTTATTGCGATAGATATATAAAGTGTCGTATTTGGTTAATTAGGTATAGTTTTATTATGTGTCGAGGGATTAGTCATAAATGTCTGTGCTGCAGTAGGTATATCAAAGCGCAAAAGTTACTGTCAAAGTTTTTTACTTTGAAAAATGCCTTATTAAGAACTGTATACATTACATTATTCGTACATTTGACATCCAATGTTATTTTTACGCTTTATAATTCTTCAGACAAAAAGTTATTACTTATTTTACCTCTCGAGAGAAACGTAACGTTTTGTATTTTATACAAATTAAACCTAATATTTATTTACATTCAAAATGGCTCGTAAACACAAAATTAAAATTGGGCTATTAAACTCAGGATCTCTCGGGACGCGGCATGATGAGTTTCTGATAGCAATGGCGCGACATAGTGTAGATATTATGGCTATCAACGAGACGTGGCTTCGGGAGGGGGAGGAAGGCCGTGCACCAGTAGTCCAGGGGTATCGGTTACGGCACATTCCACGTTCGTCGGGTATTAGGGAGAGGGGGGGAGGTGTAGGGTTTTATTATAGGCAGAATTTGTCAGTGCGAGTCATCCAACACCCCATAACCCCTATGGTGGAGCAAATGTGGCTGACCATAAATATAAATGGAAAGTCTCTAACAATCGGTACCGCCTACCGCCCACCGTGGTTGAATGTGCAGACATTTTTCGACGCATTGTGTGAATCTCTAGGATCATTTGTACGACATGATTACATTGTACTGTTGGATGATTTTAATATTGACCTTTTAAATAAAAATAGTTGTGGTACCAAGATGTTCTTGGACTTTTTGAATTCGAACAACTTAGTACAAAAAGTAACAGGACCCACACACTTCACGGACAACACCGAGACTCTAATTGACGTGGTCTGCACCGACGCCCCAGTTTCCGACATGAAAATTGATTTTATTAAAGATCTCAGTAGTCATGCGTTTCTAGTGTGTGAGCTTGACATGCCTAAGGATCGTCCTAGGTCCAAATGGGTAACGTTCAGGCCAATAGGTAGCATTGATATGCAACAATTCAATAAAACGTTAGGCTCCACTGATTGGCAGAAGCTTATGTCGGTGGAGGGAGTGAATGATATGGTGACTGCCTTTAATAAGAAAGTTATAGAAATCTTTAATGAATATGCGCCGCTTAAGTCGTTCCGTTCTAAAGTGAATAACTACCCATGGGTTACTTATAATGTTCAATGTATGATGAGCATTCGTGATGCAGCCCAAATTAGAGCTCGTAAAACCAAGTTGGCGCCACATATAAAATATTATAAGGACCTCAAACACATTGTGCACGCTGCTGTCGAGTCCGAGAAAGCCGCTTACTTTAAATTTTATGTTAACACAAGACTAGCTCAACCGAAAGTAATGTGGAAACATCAAAAGGCACGTGCATTTACAAAATAGCAAAGACTATACTCTTCCCGCACACTTTACTGATGCTAATTTAATTTATCAACACTTTCTCAATGTTCCCGGGTCGAGTATTGTACCTATGTCTGTGCTAACTCATTTTGAATTTAGTCGGTTCTCGGAGGCCACTTTCCATCTCAAGCCAGTCACAGAATCTGAAGTCGCGAAAATTTTAGGAAATCTCCAATGTAATGCTATCGGTTGTGACGGCATTTCCCTTGACATGCTGAAACTTCTGCTGCCAGAGTGTTTAGGGGTTTTGACAGCAATTATAAATAAATCGTTTGAGACAAATACCTACCCTGACATTTGGCAGCATGCTGTAGTCAAGCCAATACCTAAGATCGCTAATCCTATCGGTGCTGCCGACTTGCGGCCTATTAGCATTTTGCCATATCTTTCGAAAGTAATTGAGAAAGCAGTTTGCCAACAACTTACTGCATACCTCGACGGTAATAACATTTAGCCGATGATGCAATCTGGTTTTCGGAAGCGTCATGGCACAACCACTGCGCTAATTGAAGTGGTAGACGATATCCTGTCAGCGCAGGATAAAGGCGAAGGCACTATTCTTACCCTGTTGGATTTTTCCCGTGCATTTGACACGATAAATACAAATTTATTATTATCTAAGCTGTCTTACTACGGATAAAGTGTGGAAACTATTAAATGGTTCGACAGCTATTTTGCTAATCGGTCTCAACAAGTTGAAATACAGATAAATAGCAACGGAGTAAAAGTCACATCTTCAACACAGCCTCTGAATCGAGGCGTCCCCCAAGGGTCCATTCTAGGACCACTCCTATTTATTTTATACAGCGCGGATGTGATCGAGAATATTGAACATTGCAAGTACCACATGTACGCAGATGATCTGCAGATTTACATATCATGCAAACCTTCTGATGCTGTCATTCCGGTTGACAAGATGAACTCGGATCTAGATCGCGTTTCTCTGTGGGCTAAACGTAACGCATTGGCTCTGAATCCCAAAAAATCCATGTTCATGATCTTTGGATCGCCCAATTACATTTCTAAAATTAGTGAAACTAATCCTATCTTGTCAATTAACACCGAGCCAATCGCGAGAGTTTCGGAGACCAGGAACTTGGGCGTACTTATGGACGAGAACCTTCGGTTCGAAAAACACATTTCAGAAATTGCGCGGAACTGCTTCTACAGATTAAAGGTAATATATCGGATAAGAAACTACTTAACACCTACTTTACGTATTAACCTTTATGAAGCGCTAATTTTATCAAAGTTTAACTACGCCGACACACTTATAGGCCCACGTCTGCTAACACGCACCAAAAAAGTAATACAACGTGTGCAGAACGCCTGTGCACGTTTTTGCTTCAATGTGCCACCGCGCGCGCATGTCACTCCATTCCTCAAAAATGCGAATATGCTTAAAATGGATCTCCGCAGGCGGCTCCACTTCGCCACGCTATTGTTTGGGATTGTTAAAAACCAAGAGCCGTCTTATTTATATAATAAGTTGACCTGGGCAGAGTTCCGCAGTCTCACGGACATTTCATGTTGTATTTAGGTTTAGTTTAGCATATACTTAGGGTGTAGCGTTATTGTGTTCTCTTTTCTCTGTTTTTTGTGTATTTTATTATGTTCAGCTGCGGCTTTAGACTACGAATAAACATTTTTTTTCATTTTTCATTTCATTTCAATAAAATTTCACTTACGACTTCCATTTGTTTTTTTGTCTCTCTGACAATTTCTTTAATACGTAGTGTTTTTTGCGGGGTTTTTTTTTTTGACAAATTTAACATAATTCTTTTTACATAAAATTATTATTATTCAGTGAAAGGAACGTCATTTAATATGTGTCGAGTGATAATGCCTTGCGTTGAAACGTTGCTCGGGTTTCTACAGTTGTAACTTAGATTGAAAATTGTTGCACATACAATGAAGGGATTACTAATGTATCCCTCGGAATCGAGGGTCCTCCAAGTCTGCGATTTTTGTAAAATTTCAACCGATACCTACAGACTGGAGAATAGACAACATGTAAAGGACATGTCGCAAAAGAGTAACAACAGAGAGGGACGACGGATTTCTTGTAAGCAGTGTCCTCAGAAATCGTACTACGACTCCTACCGAAGTACGAAACAAGCTACAGACAATTTGACAAGTGAAGATCATTTTCTTTTGATGCACGATCACACCTAGCGGCAGTGCGGAGCACCTCGCCAGTTGTCGTCTGTGCAAGTTGTATTATCTTTTCGTGAAGCCTGCCTGGCTAGCTACCACCCTCCTGCTTGAGTCAGCCGCCAAACGACTCGTCGACTAATCGACAACGTATCAGTGATACATTTGGTCTTGCTGATGTCTATAGGCGACAGTTACCACTTACCATCAGGTGGCTCGATTGCTCGTTTGTCGGCTATTACCATAAAAAAAAGCAAAACAAGAAAAAAACTAAATATTGATTATGTCACCCATTTTGAAAAAAAAATGTTTGGAACAATATTCAATTTTCATTGATAGATCAAAACTCCTTACAATTAGGGAAGTGAGCTTACTGCCTCAGTTTTGATTTTTATTCGTAAAGTTGTATTTTTGGACCAGAAATGTTAATTTAACTAACTGATTATATTCAACAAATTTCAAAAGCTTATGTTATACAAATGAATCTATTTTCATATTAATTTGCCCCTTTATGGCGTTCCTCTAAATATATATATGTAGATACAGTAAAGTACTACACTCGAATTTCAAAATTTAAAAACTTACCTCCATACTGAGGCGCGGCCTGATGAGGTGGCGCCGGCAGAAACGGCCCCTGCGGTGGTTGGGGTTGGGGGTACGCACCGAGCGGGGGGGTGACTGCAACAACTTGCTACGTTAGGCGTTGCACTGCGCGCTACACCACCCGACTTTTCACTGACACAACTCCATGAGGGTAATTACAATAACTATTTTTAGATCATTATAGCGGAATGGAACACATCCCAGTCGCTTATGCTATACACTGATTCAAAGATGACTCTACATTCCATCTTGATATATTTAGTTGTTAACTATTAATGATCTAAAAAATCGTTACTATTTAACTTGGCAACACAAGTCACGCTATCGAATCAGTGCACGCCATAATAATTAAGACATTGAGACAAAAATTTAATGGCATATTCGAACAGCGGGAGCATGTGCGCGAGTTGAAGTGCTACTTTAGGCTAAATAATAGTTTTACTGACTTAATTAGGGCAAACACTAAAGATTTATAATATCATAATTTGGACCTTAATCAACTTTAAATCAAAAACTGCATTCAGGACAAATCTCTAGTCGCCATTACTTAGCCTTCGAACTACCCTCAAGAAGTTGTATGGTGACATTTCACCAAATTTAGCCTTGGCTTAATCAAGTTTACTATAAACATATGATTATGTCAGTGAAATAAAAGTCGAGCAAACCTCGCGCCGAAGCGCGCCTCAACCCAAGCCCGAGCATTCACGCGTGACGTTGTGTGATCACGCTAAAAATCATCAGTCTATTACAATCTATTAACAAAAAAAAAAACAATCCAATTACGGAAACTGAAAACGATTTACTATTCAAAATCTTACTATTTTTAGCGTAATCTCAGCACAGACGACTTCCAATTTACTCTCAAACTCAATCTACGTCTGTGCCCCGTCACTCACGTCAGTGGTTAACGATAAGCGATGTCCATACAACGCGTTACAGGCGCCGTCGCCGAGTCCTTCCGACACCGGAAGAGCCCTCCGAAGGCCCGGCCCCGGTTCAATGGAGTCAACTTGAACCGAGGCCCAACACTCATATTTGGTAGGTTAATTACTTCAACACGTCGAGTGGGTGCCGAATACCTACCGAACGTTATTTACAACGGCATTCACATGGTCACACAGACTGCTCGCCGACTGCAGAATAATTTACCAAGCATTGTGCAGTGCAGCCCGGGTAACCATATTATTCATAGAACATCTTAAGTAACAAAACAGTCATCACACAATAATAAACTCTTTTTAAGACATTTGGTTGTTACAACATGGCTAGGTGATAGCGTTCCGCGAGCACAGACTTCAAATATTAAGTAAGTTTACATTTATTACGTTTGTATGGTGCGTTACGGATTGTTAGGATAATTGTATCATATGAAGATATTTCGTCTTAGAAACTACGACAATAATTTGACTTTTCACCGGTTTCTCGTTGAAATATAAATATAGAATACTTATATCGCGAGTAACCATTACACGACATGTATTAATGGGTCTGTCCTCGAAAAACAATGATACAGACAAACGTGTAAACTCCAAATTATTCTTTTAAACAGAATAAGCACACAGATGCTTCAGAAATGTATGCGAATTGGCTTTTACGTAATAGAAAGGCTGTACACGCAGTGATCGTCGACGAAGCGACGGCTTTTGTATAAATGTTACTTGCATGATCACCTTCGCTGAAATGATTGAAATAGGAAGCGGGTAAACTGATGACTTCAAGATTTACAAATTTTTTGGTAATATGAAAATTATAAAAGGTCATGCACTTCAGGCAGAACCCTGCCATATAGTAACATACTTAACCTTCCAATTCTAAAAAATAAGATAGAGTTTGCACGTAATCCAACTAACTCGAACAAGGAACGTGTTACCAGAGCACACGCCAGAGCGACGTGCGACAAAGGCATAGTTATTTATTCATTGCCCGAGCTACACAAAATGTTACATTAGATGGCCGCCACGAGACGGCGACCACACAACGTGAACGCATGGTGTCGTGAACATTCCTCGAAGTAACATTATTTTTAAAGCTATTAAAATAATCTAGCTATGAACACTTGCACCAAGATTTATTGTACATCAAATATTAATGTCTCTTCTATTGAAGATAATTTACAATTCAAATTTTGCTGTTCGAAAAAAAGCGTTGCAAAGAAGCGTCATAAATCTGAAATGTCTATGATATGAGTGCGTTGAAGGACACAGAGACATGCGAAGTATGAAAGTAACACAAAACAAAACTAATTCTAACTTCTAATCAGAAGGAAATCTAACAACAAACAAATATCATGCAACGGCAAAAAAGAGAGTTGTGAGTTCTTTAGAAGATGCACAAACAAAATCGTAAAACGTAAATTACAAACAAAAATAGTTTACTACAGATAGCATAGGTTTAAGTTAGCTGCTGTAAAACAGCAAAATTATTACAAGTGAAATATTTTATCAATCCACAAAAATCCTGGTAGCAACCCGTCTCCAATGTCTATTACTTTGTAACATACTTCTTAAATCTCCCTACACCAAATGGGAAATTTATTAAAAGGGGAATATGTCTTGTATTCATTCAATTTATTAAATTTCCTGTTTAATTTAAAGTACTTGTTGGATTCGATATTATTATCAAATAACATCAATTCCATACAAAACTGTATGAAATTATTCATTTTAATAAAAACATCCACCACAACAGCATCCCTGTAAGAAAATATTATGTCTACCCTTGTGATCAGCAGTCGTACCTACAATTAGTAGGTGTCTAAGATTATAAAGTGTAAGTGGCAATTAGTACCTAAGTAAAATGTTTAATTAAAAACAATTAGAACCTTCAACTAGCATACTTCCCTGTCCTTCAATAAAGCAAATTGCATGCAACATTGCCTATGCCTTAAAATGGGAGCCATAGACAATGCTACGAATGAAGATCTGTCTGTTCAGAGGGAAAAAAAACCCCTTTTTATATCTTCATTCGTCCCTATGTACTAAGAGTCACACACTCGCTACACTCATCATTCCCGTTAACATAACTTGATTAATATGACCTTCTGCCCAATCAACTCAATAATAATAAATGAATGTTGTCAGGTGTACTATAGTAGTTCATGAAAAATAGTAATAATATTAAGGAAACAGTGTAAAATGTGCACAAGTCATAGTAAGTGGTGTGAATATTGGTTTGAAAGGGAATAAGTGGTCAGAGTTTGAACTGGATATAAAATGTTTTATATACAGTTCAAACATGTTAATATTAAACTTATGTGTAAATATAACATACATGTTTTAAATTGGCATAAAGTATTCAATTCTTAAAGCATAGCAATCAATATTTTATACCAATCCACCATCACCATACTTAACAATCCCAACAAAAAGGAATCAATTGAGTTCTTTAAATGGACTGTACTCTTTTTGCAGGGATTGCAAAACAAATCAAACCTCTGAGTAATTTATAAAGTTAATTAAACATTAAATTCTTTTGATTTGTTTTTCTTTGTTAGTGAAACACTCAAATCTTAATGGTAATATTAGTAATAGATGAGACTTTCTAACTTTTTTTGTATGTCACACATTTTGAAAGTCACATCTGTATTGGAATCTAAAAACTGTAATCTCTAGATTCCTCAGGGATATGAAACTATTCACAAGTCGTTTAAGAATCTATAAAATAAATAAATAAATAAATTATATTTTATTTACTTAAAATAAAAATAAAACTATAAGTATTCAGGCACTTAGACAGCATAACCACATTTAATTACATTTGTTTGTTCTACAAGAATAATTTCATAGCCCTTGAAACATTAACCTAAAGAGTTAGCGCATATGAATTAAAATCGTCAAAGATCCCTATTACATAATCCACTAATAGAGGATCTTACAAAAACAATGAGGCAGTGTTGAAAAACTGAAAAAACAAAAGAAATCAAAAACTTTTGCCTCAATGTACAGAAAAGTGCACACAACTGGCAACACATTCAATGACAAACCCTTTAAAAGAAATAAATGCAAAGACTGTTTAAAAAGTTGTCATTACTTTAAATTAGTAAAAAAAAACAAGTAAAAAAATAAGCTGTGAACTAAATGTTGAAATGAAAAATGAGGGATTGTATAAATTAAGTTTCAAAAGGGAGATCTGTCATATTCTATTACAATCTATTTTCACGATATCCACGTAAGACAGACCACCCAATACTTAAAACAACTTATTTTTTTAATATAAGTGTTAACTATTTTGTTGCAATGAGAGGTTATGTTTGTTCACTGGCAAAAGTTCTAGTCCGAGAGGTCTTTTTAAACTATACAAATAATTTCAAGCGAAAAACATCTACTATACAGCCAACCATTTAGCTCCATGTCATTATACAAACCTCCCGGAACAGAATAACAACTAACACAAAGTTAATATCTTATCATAATTCAGTCAAACACAGCCACTCATCAGATTTTAAAGAACTTGGTGACAATTTGATTGCTATAGTCGCTGTCATTATAACTAGTCATGTGTGCTGCTAGTGAGCCAATATTATTACCACAATGTTTCAAAAATAATATCCATAAAAGAATGTATGGGACAATTGATGTTGTGTTTATCTAGCATTACATGTAAAGTATTGTGTCCAAATGTGAAGCTATACTATATTAGATAGACAAAGCATTGTATGAATTTAATATATGTTCTGAAAAAATATTTTAATCCACACTGATATTATAACACTATTGTAACTTTACATACTTATATATTCTTCAATATTACATCTGCATTTCGTCTTCAAAAGGTTCAGCGTTCCTTTATGGGGCTCGGAGTTCGTTTTTACAATAAGATTCCTAAGTCGTTACGCGAGTTTCACATGGGAACTTTTAATCGTCGCATTACAACATAACTTATAGGAAAAGGATATTATAGTATTGATGAGTACATGAATGACAAGGATGCCTGGACAAAATTAGTGTCGAAACGAGTTCCGCACAGATTTAAACTTTTGTAATTACCATATGTTGTTTAAAAGATGTGCTGAGAAGTTTCTTTCGCCATTTCTTCTCCTCATTGTTAAAGCACATTTTCGAAACGGTTGTAGAAGCAAAAAATGACGTTCATAAGTGTATTTACTGAATACCTATATGATGAAATAATTTTGAATTTGAATTTGAATATCAGTAGCCAACTAATCCTTAATGTTGTGGTCTTCGTTTCATATCCAATTTTATGAAATTTTATTTATATATTAAGTTTACTAGTTTCTCATGTATTGTCAATTAATGTATTGACATTTTAAATGGAAAATTGTCTGATGAATGTTTGATATCTGCTATGAAAACTGTTTTTTACCAATCAAAGCATTTGCAGTTATAGCAATCAAATTGTCTTTGCTGTTACATTCGTAAGTAACACATAAAGACGTCCACACGCCGATACGCACATATCATATATTGGTCTCTTTTTAACTAATATTTCCAAAAAAGAAAAAATTAAAAAAGAAAAATTCTATATGTGTCATTACATGAGAGTGACTAGTCGACCGCAGCGCATCTCCCGCGACGAGGCCTGCGGCTCCTGTAGAGAGGGGGTGTGGCTGGGAGGAGGGGGTGGTGGAACGTTTCATTTCATTATATTATCATGTCACCAAACAGAGCTAGGCTTTAGACCACTGTACATACAGAATGCTGTACATACAACATACTGGTGTCTCCATTTGGAGTTTTGCATGATGTATCATCTTTACAGAATGACAGTAACAGATTTGAAGGCTGTATTAAAACTTACACTATATTGATACTGTATTATACACACAATATTTTTTTCCCTTCATAACATAACATTCCATATGTACTCTGTGCCATGGCCTGGCTCGATCATAGCCTGGCATACCGCTCAAAAAAACTTACTTCTTAAATTCTTGGTTTTGCTCTTAAATCTATTTCCGAGGCAAATATTTACTTGTTATCTAAAAAGCATAGTATATCAAAGAATAATAGCTGGCATTTGTAAAGTCATGAAGGCTGCATACGAATTCAGGTTTATTCAAAGTATTCAAATAGTAGTAATTTGCATACAATTATGTTCTAATTTCAGCATAAACATGTAAATGTGATTGTTATATACCGAGCCGTGTTAAACTTTTTTAATGAACGGTGTTGATCACTGCAACACATTTACACTAATGCAAGGTCATCGTTTCTCACATGTATCTTTGTATCCACATGTTTTTTGTTCCAAAATAAATATATTATTATCATTATATTGCATTGTGATATAATTGAAATATAGTGGATTTGATTGCTTGAATTATTATCATTATCATTCTGGTATAGTTTTAACATTGACATTAATATCAAATAAAACATTTTGTATTTCTTGCACATTCATACTATTGTTTTATTATATGTCTGTACAAACTATCTTATACATTTAGAAGCAAGATGGCTTTATTACACTGAGACATATTTTACACATGAGTCAGCAACTTGTTCAACTGTTTCCAATTACCATAACATGCCTTTTTTTCCCACACTTTGGACAATATTGAGCAACTGAAATTGCAAGTAATGATGTACCAAGTTACTGTAGATATAATACAATAATTCAATTAATATCTACCATGATTTCTGACAAAAAGTAGTGCAAATCCCTTTGTTGAGTAGTTTTATGAGCTGGGTAATGAATAAGGATGATGATTTTCCCCAAATTTGGAAGGGTCCGGTCTTCGGCCGACACCCGCCTCATAACGAACCGTCAACCATCTTGAATGATCAATGTTGTCCGAATTATTGATCCGCCGTATACGTATTAACAAATTTTATATAAGTACACAAGAAAGATAACGACCAAAACTATGTCATTACGTAAATTGAATATTATTTCCAGATAATAAGATTTTTTAAATCGCTGAAACTTGGAAAGGAAGACCTAATGACGTTACATATGCCAGCCTTCTTATAGAAAGAACAAAGAAAATGTAATTCACAATGCATAAATACCTTTCTTGTCGGCCATTATATTAACTTAAATGTATTTTCTAATATACTGTAACACTACAACAAGATTGCTGCAAGTTAACGAAAATATTGAAATATTAAAAACGCAAGACGCAAAAGCTGACGCTTCTACTTCTAATACCGTATCGATTCTCGTTTCGTTCTCGCAAAAACCTTAGTGATGTACTAGAAGTAGATGTAATCGGTAAAAGGCTGTCTATGTTTCGTACCAAACAAAAAACCAGTAACCGATTCGAATTTTAATAGAACTTTATTAATGTTGAAAATTTTTGGCTACATATTGTACATAAAGTAATAGTTTTATTTAAGTATGATAAAAAGATGCAGGATAAACAAAAAATACAAGAATCAGAGTTTTTTAGGCGGGAAAACTCATATTACATATTCGATTTTAAATAGCGTAGTTTGATAATGGATGCTGATATTATTATCAATAAAGTAATGAATACAATAACGTGTCGGAGTGTATAATAACGTATTGCCACAATTACAGTTGCTCGTTAACCCGTATTCTGTTGTTCGAATGACTACTCGAATTCGGGCTCTCAATATATTTATTACACTGGTACATATGGTATTTATCTCAATGGAATACGGGCTAAAGACTACGAGTAGTTGTAGTTTGGGTAGAGTACCAGCGCCTGCATTGGGGCGAGCACCTACGGAACGTCATGTCATCCATCGTTTTGTGCTATCTACTGATGTCGGATATTCAAAATAAAGTATCCGAAACAATAACGAGCCGGATGAGATCGCCTGAAGACGGGCGCCCTCGACATCGTTCATAACATTTGGTCTTTTGCCCGAATTCCATAGGCAATATGGTATGGATGCAAGCTCTGGCAATATATATGAATAGTATCAAACGATTTGCAGATAATGTGAAAAAACGTTTTCAAATGAAAGATAAAAAAATTAGTATTTCGGTTCGCTTTTAGTGAGATATGTACGAGTAGTACCTGCGTGCATAATATAGTATTATATTATAATATGTGTATACTATGGAGACTACCTATCAATATGGGTGCGCCATCTTTTATCAGTTTTCAGAAAATTAGGTTACGCAATAAATTTTATTTACAATCAAGGTATCTCTATAGATTTGTATGATTTGGAATGTACCGTATAGTAATCATCATCATGAAGCTTCCTACACGGCGTGAGGCCTTCGCAGGGGGGCGCCGGCCTACTTGAGGGAGTACGGGACTCGAGGGAACCCTCCTTGCCCGGCCGTTATACTCCAGGGGTACAACGGCCCCCTGGTGTTGTTAACCCCGCTGTTTAGCAGGGTGGAACATATAGTAGTGTACCCACCCTGGTGGATGATACTAAAAGCACACTGTGAACGTGCGGGGGGTTCGACTGGATGGGAGATATGGAAAATTGTGTGACAGAAGTTCTTGTACCGACTGTAAGCATGACTTAAGTGTGACATTTAGCGACAGTGTGACGGTTGACTTGTCTCCGAAGCACGGATTGTCACTTACGATTGCCACAAGTCATCGAATCACACGCTGTATTCTAGCAATGCGCTCTCGCTTCGCTTCGGGAAAAATATTCCTAAGTTAATAAACTTAGATCCCTGTTGCAATTAAAGCGTATCAACTTCACTCATTATACTTATTCAAAATCAACAACTCCTTCATAATGAAATTATTATTATTACTAGTAAACTGCCCTCGCTTCGCTTCAGAAATATTCCTTTCAAATAGAAATAGCACTTGTATTGTTTTAAGGACTGGTTTTTCTTGTTCTATAAATTAAAAATTCATTAGTTTATAACTTTATTATTTATAGACAGATTGCAATAAAAATAACTTTAAACATTAAGTATTGCTCACTGCAATACATTAGTGAAAACCATAACAAAATCGATCAAGCTGTTTCAGAGATGAATGCGTATACGTTTTTACGTTGTGCGTTCACAGTCGAACAGACATAAATTCTAACAATTATTGTCTTGGGTTCTACTGTGTTAATAAAAGACCTGAATAATATTTTTTCTCATTATGTCCTTCATGTACAGAAAACGAGCAAACGTTTAGGTGCAACGTAACATCGGGCAGTGAGAGCTGCATATTGGAACCGCCACAAACTAAATAAGTTAAAACATTACACATTTGATTTTCAAAGTGGGGTGATGACCTCAGTTCGCTGGTCGGAGGTAGTGGCGAACAACGCACGGTGAACACCTCGTCACATTGCATGGATACTTTTTTATGTAATTAGTGGTCAAAGGAGCAGTCGAGGCGCCTGAAGATAAATGGTCATGGTCACTCATGAACTTCAGTAACACCGAAGGCTTTAACGAAGTGTCACCGACTGAGAAGGAAGTGGGAGACTGCATTATAACTGGCTCTCGGACACCGCGACCCACATTTCTCGGTCGATTTTAGGAGCTAGTAAATCGGGCACAACACCCTGCCTCCTTCGGAACATGTGTAATTCATACCGTTATGGTCGAGTGTTAAGATCGGGCGGTGGAGTCGACTCGACTGCCAACAGAAGGGATCCGACGTCGCCCCTCCCGCGTCTGTCACCGGGGACGTCCGCGAGCGCCAATACGTTGCGGACGCGTCTAGCGCACCGCAGCATCCGTAACTGTTATTGTACGGATACGTACATTGATACCTCATATAAAAGTGAACAACCGTTGCATCGGACGAGTGCACGGACAAGCACCGCACGAGACGGACGCGGCGAGTGCGAGTCGCTCGACTTAGCTATCATTTATCGACCTCATACACAATTACATATTATTCAATGTACATTGCTAGCGGGTACTGTACAGATATGGTCAGCATCGGCTGAAATAAAACTAGTTAATTGCGAAACTTGCACGTACACTTTATTTACAGGATGTACACATTTATTGTAACTACACTTAACACCTCACACGTTAGAGAAGAAAGTCCATTTACCACCGCATCTGAAACAATATATCGATAAGTATACATAAGTGCGATATGCGTAATGTCACAAGATATCCCCGTACAAGGACAATTGTATACTAATTATATAGTGCCGCATATATAGACGATTATCTATCGGCCTGCTAAGAGCCCTTTCGCCTATAGCATCGAAACAAAAAATTCACATACATAGAACAACTACTAGGTTGACAGATAAACTTCGACCAGTCATTTTTAGTGCAACGGACCAGCGTCCGGCCATCGTTCAGAATACGCAAGTATACCAAAAAAAATAAGGTCACTATTTGTTAAGGAGAAAAACGGCCAATCTAAAAGAAATTCATAGCATAGTGAGATCCGTAAACTGCCAGTTCTCCGACGTCCAGCCTGCATCATCGAGCCCTCCCGAGGCATCGCCGCAAATTATTGATGTAAAATTATCGTCGTCATCAAAACAAACGTCTCAACGTCCATGTAAATATCTCTATCACAGCCCTCTAGCAGTGTCCTAACGTGACGTCACGTGACGTCACGAGGCGGCACTCACTTGCAAGCGGGCAGGAACCGCGCGTCGTACGCGCGCTGCAGCGGGTGCCGGGCGGGCTGCGCGGCGGGCAGAGCGCGCGCGCCGCAGCGACCGCACTGCCGCCAGCTCGTCGGCCGCCGCCCGCCGCCCAGGTACATGTACCTGTACGGGTGCACGCGCCGGCGAGCGGGTGTTGAACATCACTAAACTTTTTGTTATCAACAAATAATTTAGACTGCACTATTGGAATATTGTTTATTGCAAAATCAACACCGGTTCTTCTTTCGCTACTGCCCTCTCGGGCATGCGTGTGGCGGGGATCTGCGGGTGTCGAGGGTCATCCTTTTTACCCGGGCGTGGATTTGGGAGAACGAGGGTCTCCCGATGGTGGGGCAGGCCTCATGTTTAGCAGGGGGAGTGCAAACTCGTTGCGACAGAGATAAGAAATATGGTTCGAATGAATGAATAAATGGATGGATGATTAATCGATCAATCATTTATTTGTGAAAAAGCATTATGGCTACCAGTTAATTTAAGGTAAAATGCTAATTCTTCTGGTATGCATTTTATATCCATTATCGAGCCGTCAACTACCACGTTGCCTTCCTTAAACCCAAATGTAATTCATCCAGCGACATCTATTCAGAAAAAAAACTATCGATCTTCTTTTGCAACACATGTTTATCGCTAATACTTAGAAAACACACATTGACATGTCGTTAAGGACCTTTTAAACTAGGTTCGTGTAGACTACGTGTAACTACGTGTAACGTGTGCCGGAGTCACACAGAGACGTGCGGGGAGGGGGGCGTGGTTACCGTATGGCGTCCATGCCGGCGAGCGGCGTGCTCGTGCAGTCCGAGTGCGCGTGCGGCGGCGGCTCGGGCGCGTACCGCAGCTGCTCCGGCTCCACGCCGTACTCCAGCTGTTTGTACGTGCGGAGTTACACCGATTATTCACTGTCGCATTGTATCGTGTTCGAGGCACGATCGTTGTCTAATTATACATAATGTAAGCGTTGTTACATGTACAGGCGGCACTCACTGACGACGCCGCGTGCATAGAACTACACTGGTTATATTATACATATTTATCACTTCGTGTACAGATTGAAGGGATAAAGAACACTTTGATTAATACACAATAATTGTCAGTTTATTTTATAGCTGTAAGCACGTTTTGATGTTCCAGTCAAAAAAAAAAATCATTCCATGATTTTTCTTTCACGCGATGAGCCACTAAGATGGCCGTAAACGTATGTGTGTGCACGTGCACGTGTCGCGGCGTGCGGTGTGTACACTCACGTATAGCGGCCACGCGCGGCCGTGCGGCGCGGCCACGCAGCAGCGCGGCAGCAGCTCCCACACGCGCGACGGGTACTGCGCAGTCAGCGCCGCGCACTCCTCTGTGCGGACACACACACACACGTATGTTAGTTGCGGCGGTGTGCACGACAGCAACAGGTGTATTATGCACTGAGAACTATACTTCGTTCAAATTGGATATGGAAACTTTGTAAACATAGTGTTGCCTGGCAACCACAAAAAAACAGGTGCACGAAACTTTTTGTTCTATTATCAGTATCTATAACCACAGATTACTTTAATGTATAACGTCTGTGGCGGCCGGCAAGCCGCATAACGTTCCGTTATTTTTTTATTGTTGTCGTTCAAGTTCAATTTTATTTTACAGCAGGTAAATAATTTGAATAAATACGAATTAGTCATGAATACAATCTAAATAGCCTTTATAGAATTTATGCATATAAATCATGTTAGAAACTTTTATGTTATTAATTTTATTATTATACATATTGCGTGGAACAAAACGTTCTTGTATCGGAATATAATACGACCAAGTTGCAAAGTTAATTAGTATTGTTATTGCTAATAGTCATTTCTTTTTACAGGTACAGGCAGGCTTACCCCAAAACATAATATTTTGTGAAAATGTTACAAATCTCTTTATGAAAATAAGGTTGTGGCTGCGTGAGTTTTTCAATGACGAAAGTGTTTTATGACATTAGTTTTACTTCATTTTCACGCGGTTTAAAGTTGTTATCGATCAATACTTAGTTAATTTAGGATTCACAAATAATATAATTAGTAGTTTAATTTCATTAAAGCATTTGATTTACAAATACAGCTCTGTTGGTGAAAACCCTACAAAATAATTTTAATGGTTTGTTTACAAAGTTTCCATATCCAATTTGAACGAAGTATAGTCGACGCTTCGCCGCGGACAATACAATTCTTACATTTACAAACATTGGCCATACCTTGGCCTATAACAATTGTTACCTTACTTTACGACGCGTTTTGTAAGTTTCATCTAAATATCCTATTTCATTCTGTTTAAAGTGTCATATAAGGCTTTCGTTACTATAAGAATAAGAAAAATATTAATTTACTGATAAAACGTCAAAAAAGTACTCAACATGTCATTTAGTTAACCTGTTAACATCCTATCCCCCGGGCGCAGGTCCACAACTTGGGATTAAAAATATCCTAGACATTGATGATATTACTTATATACTGTGTCATCTTAACATATAAGTAGTTTTCGTTACCGCCAAACGGACAGCCAGACAATTATTTAAAATAAAAAAGTCGGGTATCTACATCATTGTGTACACGTAGACTGGGTCCCGTTACGTATTCTCTACGCTCACCGAGCAAGTCGTTTTTGAGCTGGGCGTTACTGGCCAGACGAGCGAGAGGACGGCTGAGCGCGTCTCCCCCGCGACCACACGCGCGCGCCGCCACCACCAGCTGCCGGAGCACGCCCACGGCACGAGGATCTGCCCACAGCTCGTAACTGAATAGGGGAGCTTTATTCACGATTATCCGCCTCGAAGGACCAAAATGTACTATGTAAATAATCTACAGCATAATTAGTCGACGGGTCATCTGATAGTGCGTGGTCACAATCACCCACGAAGATGCACAACACCACCGCGTGGACGACCAAAACGGTAAGGGAAAACGCATATGAATATTTTACGATTAGACAGTTGGGTGAACAGTCCAGCCGCCGCACACGTGTGTAGTCCGGTACCGGGCATGGAACACGGCGACCTCCGACAGAAAAGACGAAGCGCCAATTTTGTTATTTAGGCATTGGGCATTAGGGGGGGCAGCACGAGTAACGGGAGGTTTTTCGGTGGCCCATCCAGTACCAATGGACAGTAGCAAATTCCGCTGCTGCGCAACAGAGCTCACCCGTGCGGCTGGTGGTGCTGATTGGGCAGCGGCAGCGCCGCGAGCGCCGTCAGTGCCGTGTCCACCGCGCGCTCCAGCGGTCGGCGCAGCGGCTGCAGCGCTTGCAGCGCCTGCAGCGTGCCACCCTCCGTCGGCACGTCCGCCTTCGCCTCGAGCGCCAGCAGACTCTGGCGACACGTTAGACGCGTGCGATAACATCGTGACGTCAACAAGTAAGTGACAAATATCAAAACGCTGTCGTGACCGGTCCTGCGGGTGAAGGGGCTGTTCGAATGTACAACTCACTATATCCCAACGGACCGAATTTCCAACGTCCATTTTAAACTGAATTCACTGAACAATGTCAACGGGCGTGTGCGCGCGCACGCGCCGCCGGTCGAGCCGTACCTTGTCGTGGTCGGGGTGCGTCAGGTCGTCGAGCGCGTCGGGCTTGTCGTCGGGCCGCAGCGCGGCGCTGCACGCGGCCCACGTGGCCAGCGACATCTGCAGCGCGGCCAGCGCCGCCGCACTGCGCGCCGTGCCCGCCGACATGCTGGGCCATACATCGTTATAGCTACGTAGGTCGGTTTATTAACAAAGTAATGTATATTCGACGTGAGGTTCAGTCGAGGTCGGGTCGGTTTGCTACAGAGAGTTCGTTGAGAGAAACGGTTTATTTGCAACCGACTAATTGCTAATCTATTTACAGTTCGCGTAACGTTCGTTCGCACTCGCACAAATTTATATAAAAATAGTTTAACACAATTTTTTTTGTATTACATACATCATGAACGGACACAGGGCGTGTTCATACGTATTACAAATCATTGTTATTTCGATGATAAAATTAAAATTGTAACATACCACCATCACCGTCGCTGTATTCATTAATGCATACACACGTAACGAGTCACGTCACGTCACGTGTCGTGTTCTACAGTCGTGTTACATACTACTACATGTAACTACAAGTTGCGGCACGTTCAACCTGTACGAATGTCCTGCGGTGGTCGTGGCCCGCCGCCCACATCGACTGTACGACAGTGCGCTCACCTGCAGAGCGCTATCCTAATTCTGAGCCAGTGGTGGAAGTAGTACTGCTGGAACGTCTGCGGCTGCCGCTGGAACGTCTCCGTGAACCTGCAACACGGTCGAGCGCGTCACCGACCACCGTCACGTGTGTGCGGGCCGCCCTCGCGACGCTCACCGTCGCTTCGCTTGCGAGAATCACGGCTGATGATTTTGTAACTATTAAAAAATCATATTCAATTGAAACTCGCCTGCAGAATCACTTCGTCCATAGCTAATAACAGAGTCGAATCCGAGCAGTAGTTCATAGATAATCGCATTCAGACAAACGGTAACTTTTATTTCTAACATTTAACGTCTTAGTTAATAACTTCTGAACGGCGAAGACACGACAGAATCCGTTCGGTTAACTTCACTAGGTACCTCTCGTACAGCGGCTCCACGATGTTGGGCTTGAGCGTCATCAGCACGTCGAGGCAGTCTTGGCCCGACACCATCGAGTACTCTAGAAATAGCGACGCGTGCTGCACCGACAGCGGGGTCGCTGCGACGGCACATTCACATTATATTAAAAACGGTTTCTCATATTATGAGTACATCGATTGTAATCCTATTTTCATACATAGCAAATGTAACCAGCTAATTTATTAATAACATTTTAAATTAAATATTAATATACACTAATGCACATATTTCGAGGAACGCTAAAAATGAGGAAAATAATATAAAAATAGATATAGTTTGTTACAGTTAATGTAACCATTTTCAACTTATGGCCGGCACGAAACAAAAAAATATTTTTTTTTATCGAATCTTTTTTTGCGTTCGATCCATCGTGTAATCAACCGTAACCTCCGGGGGTCGATATCGACCACTTCGGATAACCCATATTCAGATTTCGTGTGTAGACAGTGACGTCGTACGTACGCACGGCGTCAGCGGGGTGCGGCAGGCGGTACACGTGCAGCTGGCTGTGCGTGTCGACGCACACGCACGCGGCGCCCAGCGCGGTCATCTCCACGTGCGACACGCGAGCGCACCGCGACCCCGTCTGTGTACACACACACACACGCACTCACACCGTGACGACGGGCGGCCGTGCGTTCGTGTCGCCGCACGGCGAAATATTAAAGTTCAAAAATAATCAAAATCATCAAAGTTGTTTTCGTTGCACGCTCGTTGATTTGCGTGTTTGTTTTTTATTGATTCAAAATATTTGTTACTTCGCTAAACTAAACAAAAATATCATTGTAAACACTAAAAAAAAATGAAAAGTATCTTTAAATTAATTTACATAATGGGAAGTACATTATATTTCAGTGAATGATTCCTTTAATTCTATTTCAATTTTAATTTAAAGCAACAACTGAAAGACGAGCACGACCCGGGCACGACCCGTGGGTCGGGACGGACCCTCGCACCTAGTGCTGGGTACTCACGCACGTCAGCGGCCGTCAGTGCCGCAGACACCGGCGGCCGGCGACGTCGGAGCTGTGCCCGTGTGTGTGATGTCGGTGGTCACCACACACAGCAGTCCCACTCGTTGTTTTGCATCAATTTAACGTGTCCACGGACATACGTTTTTATAGCATGAAGTCCGCACACCGCAAGTGCATGTGTGTGTGTGTGTGTGTGTCGCTCACCGGTAGCGCCCCGGGTCCGTATTTAGGTTTTTTGGGCGCGCCGCCGCCGGAGGGCGGCGCCACCTCCGCGACGGCGCCCGGCGACCCGCTGGTCACCACCGTCCGCGAGCATATCTGCGGCACATGCCACTACGTAATTGCATGGGGACGCTGTGAAATCCGGCGTCGTAGCACTGTGGCCGCCTTTCACTAAACTTCGTCGAAATGATCATTTTATTTTTGAACAATACCAGTTACAAAAATAAAGTATAAACTTTTTATATTTCAACAAAAGTTATCGAAAAACCAAGTCGTAGAGGAACGCCGGCAATTTGGAAGCATGTTCTTTAAAAAGTAACTAGAGATCAATCAGGACAGGCGCCACCATCGCGCCCCTGACGAATCAAGACACTCACGATAGTTAAATGAAACATGTCGCCGGGCACAGATACTTGCATTTATAAGGATGTTGTAACATGGATGAAATGTAAAGAGCACGCGCCGTCCCAACGTGCGCCGTCACCGGCTGCGCCGCCGGCTCAGTTCACACCACGAACGTCGCCGTCACCGTCGTGGCATCCGACACGGTCTGACGGACCGACATGTTTCATACAACCGCACGTGTTGCATTTAATAATGAACTACGGCGCGTAAAATTGATTAGAAAGCGAAGTGTTCGGTTGCACCGTTCAGACGTGTTTTTCTTAAGTTAGAATACGACACTGTATAACGAGTTTGCACACACACGCAGGCAGACGTATGTAGGTGTGTACATATACCGACATAGTGGTGCGCGTCCCGCAGCGGCGCGAGCAGGTGCAGCGAGCGCGAGGTGGCGAGCAGCTCGCCGCCCTCCACCGGCCACAGCGCCGTCTGCTGCCACACCTGCCGTCACACGAACGTTTCATCTGCTGGATGGTGGACGTCGCGGGTTCACAGTGGCGACCGGAGTTCGACACGTTGCATTAGTTTCGATATAACTATATCCCCACGACCTACACCGCATACCACGTGCAGCTCGATGGAAAAAATTGTATTGTGATTGAATTCTAGATTTATGACAAGAGGTAGAGGTGGGCCAGGTGTGAGGCGTCACAGCAGGTGTGATCGTGTGTGTGTGTCGGTGACAAGTGACCACGCGGTAAAATGCTTCGTACAACACTGTATGTCTACACAGACCGTAGATATACCAAAAATTATATATGTATGTCGCAGTATCAACTTTAAGGCGACATCTATTGGAAACGCCAAGCAGCTTCAGGCCGCTCGAGTGCGGTCGATGACAGTGGTGACGTCTGTCAGTGTAGACAGTTTGGTGGTTTGACAGCCGGACGAATTGTTATTAGACATGGGCGTTATCAGCTATTTTTGGCAACGGCTATCTAATCGATATTTGGTTTCAATACCGGTATTGGTAACCGTTGCTGAATATCGGTATCATAGCGGGTTTTCAATTAACTAATACACGCATCGTCTTCGTTTGTAGTCGATAAACAAAACAAAAACCGTTAACGCGTTACACGATATCTGCGCGCGCAATTTTCACAAAAACCAATTCTGTCATGAATATTGCAAACTTCGTAAAGTAATCACAACCTTATGTCTATTGACGCAGTTTAACTAAATAGCTATGATAATGTTTTATAGGTCAAAGTATGATGAACGGTTTTTGGCGCCACCAATTTCATTATATTTTGATCTCTCAAAGCTTACTACAGTTAAGCCTTAACGTAATAGAAATAAGGTTGTCTTTGGTTTATATCAATATTCGTGAAATGTTGCTGGTTCTGGTTATAAGCCGGTAAGCTAGAGCTAATATTCGCTTCTTCTCTGTTTTGCACGTCAGGAATCACTTAGAAAGAGAGAGAAGGCATAATTATTTTGGTTATTATTGTTCGTTCGGTTACCTACTAGTAGCGAAACAAGAATCGCTGAATTGTCAATAAGTTATTCAATATTATGATATTGTCAAATAATAAATGTCAGTTGGCAGCGTCGCGTCATCATTAGTTGTTTCTACCTAGATACCTGATAGCCGTTGCTAGTTATATCAATACCGATACGGTACGTTAGAGGCATGTCAACCGTTTTCAGTTACGTTTTCCTATAGCGGACACATGTATAATTGTTATTGCATTTCGTGACGTCACACTCTAAACCCACTAAAGCCGGCCGACTCCAACGACCTGGGCTCATTGCCTCGTCGGACTCGGTACGGTGACGTACGATGGTTTTGCGATCGGCGCAACCTGCGAGCGGTCGCGTGGACAACTCACTACGTTTCTATTGAGTGCTGCCATAGCCGGTCGGCCGACCACTCCGATGACGAGTCACCCGCTGCAAACCCCCGTTATGTATTTTTGACTAATATATCTTTAACACAGTCCACGTCCATTAAGGTTAGCAAAAACCGTTGAATATACATGTTCGGGCCCGTTACAGTTTCATAACTATTACAAGGTGTGGTAACTGGCCAGCCGGGCGAGGTGCCACCGTCACACGCACACACGCACATACACGCACACGACGTGGGCGAAGTCGAAGGGTGTGTACCACGGTGTTGAAGCAGTCGGCGCCCGCCTTCTGTCCGGCCGCGCCGCCCGCGCCGCCCGGCGTCGCGCCGCCCTGCACCGGACCTGCGGCACACGGCAACAGTTGACGGGGACCGACGGGCGGGGCTTAACGTTCAGAGCGACGCCGAAGCGGGGACGACACCCGTCACCGCAACCTACCCATATTTAGGACGAAAACATACGAGGTCCTGCTCCCACCCCGGATATAGATTATTATTAGTTAGCATTACGCGTGCTTTAAATCATGCGACTGACAGTTCTAATATAACTATGGACCGTTATTTTTAAATTCAGTATGATGTCCTCCAAGTCACAACGATGAGCGAAGAGCGGGCAGGCGACGCGCTGGAAGGAGAGGGAAGTCCCGTTGCGTAACATCCATAGACGAACATCGCCAGCGTCGAACATCTACTTCGCTCGGCGCGAGGTCGAGAGGAGTCCTCAGAGCTGACGGTCCACCTCCAGAAGAGAGGCACAGAAAGAACAAGTGTGAATATGAGGGGAATCGCTTGAGTCAATCGATATTTAGGTAATCACTGGCCGACGCTCCATCCTCCATTATCTATATCTATACTAATAAATAAAATCGGAGTGTCTGTTTGTAACATTATTGTGTATTGTGTGGTACAAGCAAAAAATGACGTTCATAAGTGTATTTACTGAATACCTATATGATTAAATGATTTTGAATTTGAATTTAAATGAAAATAACCGCTTTTTACTACATACACATGAATGTATATGCGGTACTTATACCAAAATAACATTTTTTACAATTTTTGTCTGTCTGTCTGTTTGTTCCGGCTAATCTCTGAAACGGCTGGACCGATTTTGACGGGACTTTCACCGGCAGGTAGCTGATGTAACAAGGAGTAACTTAGGCTACTTTTACTAAATAACTCTTTTTTAAATTCCACGCGGACGAAGTCGCGGCTGCATTACAACGGATCGAGTCGATCATCATAATTCCAGCTGCAAGGTTCATGAATTGTGTGACCTTTGGCCAGCAGCTTGTGCACGGGGAAGGCGCGCTCGGTGAGCTTCCACAGCGTGAGCGTCGCGCCGCCCACCAGCAGCGAGTCCGTGTCCTCGCGGAGACACCACGCCACCGACACTGCGACCACAGAGTGAAGCCTGTGTATTTCCACGTGACGTGACGACGTCGGACCGGAGACGAAACGACACGTGTCGTGCGGTCGCCATAATGTTGTAGTAGCCGACATCACTGAGCGGTTAACGACCGTACATGTCATCACATTCCCTAGTCTGTGGGTGTATCGAACACATACACTTGTGTTGATGGGAGCATTGACATTTTAATTAATTTAATTATCTTGTAAATACACTTTTAATTTCTCTCGAAAGTATTCGCTGACCCAATAATTTATTTACAGTCCTTATGTGAAGTACCGAGTTCGCTCGCTGTGCGGCCGCTCGCAACGGCGGAGCCGGGCACGTCGAGCGTTTCTATGACACACTTAACATTTAAAGTCGTTATGTGATAAAATTTTACACTATTTAAAATTTACTACGACAAATACATGTTCTTTTTATAATTAACATGAGTTTATAATAACGAAAATGCTGTTTTAATTAATCTTGTTTATCAATGTATCCCATGAAACAACTCGTCGGCGCTCCGAGTCTACAATTTCAGACATCATGAATTAAGGTCATCTAAAAACCTTAAAATTGTTAAGTAAGTAAATCTTTAGTCCGGGCCCAACCGGTGGCATCACACATGCGACACTTATCATGACATTTGAACGAGTGACGTTAAATAATTACTGCCCGCACTCATCTATCTGGGAAAAAGTGTTTTCACAGTGTAATCGATTTTGCCTACGCATCTAAACTGTACTGGTCTACTGCGCCACTCTCGCCCTGTTCCTTCCCACAAACACCGCTCGCCGCCGGTGGGCGGTCGCTGTACTCACGCGGGCCGCCGTCGTCCAGGCTGACGGCCGGCAGCGGCTGCGCCGTGAGCGAGAGCGCGGGCGCGCGCGCGC
>PDGT01000100.1:1017063-1046398 GCA_003671415.1 Megathymus violae | reverse complement strand
AGACCGGTGCCCGTCACTATTATGGCGCCCTCCACCGCCGCACCGCTGGAATGAAGTTTCGCACGTTCCTAGCTAACATCACATGGTTGGATTCAGTAATTTTCACACGCATACGACACTCAGACGAGTAGTTAGCCCTTCTACGAGACGTTACCGTCGCCCGGCTGTGGAAACGGTAAATAGACGACATATGCGTGTACTTTAATTTTAGAAACTTGAACTAAAGATTGTAATCGAACTCGATGAAACGCTCGCCGCGTCAGCGAAGCGACCGTCACGTTACATACCCGAACCCCTTGAGCGTGGGCGTGTGCCGAAGCGTCTGGATGCGATCGGCGACGGGCGCGTCCGGCTTCTTCTCTGTCACGGCTATCCGGCGACCGTTGTGGAAGAACGACGCTTTGATGACGTGCTCTCCTACATGATTATTTACATTACCACGTTTGTAATAATAATAATAACTTACGCTTTTATGCGTAACAGTGCATGCACGTGTAGTAAGCCCTCCGCTCGACAGGCGCGCTCTTTACACATTTAGCTACAGCTTTAGGCGTAATATAATGATGTTATAATTTAATTGTTTGTGGAGATCTTGTGTTGAATTAACTTAAGTATAGAATTCGTTTTAATGTAATATTGAAGGTATAGCGCGCGCATTAGAAAACCCGTCCTTTGATGTTTTCCACTAAATCTGTCATATATGTAGAACAAAATTAGTATCTACTCTTAAATTAAAAAAGTATTATTTCTTTAGAAATACATTTAAAGAAAGATTCGTAACAGTAAAATAAAAAATATAGGCGTCGCCCAAAGTAGGGTTGCGACCCTCCAGTTAAGGCTTGGAACGTACAAAGATGAGTTGAACCACAGTGCTTTGTGTTGTCAAATATAGAGTAACACTTATCCGTATTTAATGTTTGAGTACAATCGGTAGGAATTCATTGTGCTATTGCATGGTAAAGTGCAGCAACATAGAAAAGTATTATTAAGGCATTTTATTTATGGCAACCGACTAACCCCAAGTCTAAGGCCTTTGAGCGTTGTTGATAATTATTGAGTATTACCTGGAAAGCTAGCACTGTACAAACATGTCCAGTCGTTCAACAGATAGTCTTTCTGTCCAAACACTGACACATCTCCCTCAGTGGTAGCCACTAGCAGATGCTTGCCTTCTGTGTCCCAATCTAGAGCAGACACCTGGAAAAACACAATTATATTATATTATGTAGTGGGTAGTGTTAAATTATATTATAATTAATGTTGAGTCTATGTGTAGGTATGTGGTGCAGACATCCTGTTTGTATATCCATTGGTCCACCAAATGGGAACGCTGGGTAGTGGAAGTTGGATGTGACTGCAAGTGGCAACTTAAATGCTTTGCTACTTTGGACGGCACAGTAAGTTTGTACTTGCTACTATCAGGAAGCTGTCATTAAAATATTTCAGACACCAGAATAGTCAGTAATTTGTCCATTAAGGATGTCGCCAATTGTAAAATAATCAAATGGTCACATACACTTAGACTCACATAATGAAGACATCAATCAAGATATGAGAACAAAGATTTTTCTATTAAATATATGTCACATCTTAGACTCTATTTAGAGACTGTTGTGTCTTTTACCATAAGAATAAATTATATTATACTCACAGGATGTACAGTACTGGTAACTTTATGTGTCTCCCAGGGTGTGTCTAGATCACACACATATACGTGTCCTCCCCAGCTGTCCCCGTCAGCATCAGATAGCTCAGTGAGGGATGAGAATGCAATTATGTTGCATGAAGATACAGTACAGATTGGTCGTACCAATTCCGAGTCAGTACTGGGAAAGTTAATAAAGAGTCTATAGTGATATGAAACCAACAAGACACAACACTCCTATTTCAAGCCATATAATCTAATATTCTATTGCTGTTCAACATCGAAATGGTTTTTATTTTAAAACTTTGAAGTTTTTGCTTCTTTTTTTGTACACATTTATAACACCAAGGAGTGTGCTTGTGGATAGTTAAGATAAGCATGAGAGTGAATTTAAAGAGAATTTAAAACAATTTAAAGAACAATTTAAAGAGAAACCGGTGTATGTTGTGTGTGTTTCAAAACAAACCGCAAAACCGGCTCGGTCTCAAAACTACAGCTGCGAAAATTTCAATGATGAAACTACATATTATTGTCAGTTCCTGTGTGTGGTTCAAACCGAGATGATCACCAATAGTAATACAGTATAGGTTTTAATATAGGTACAGCGAATCTCATTTATCAATATGAGTTTAGTTTCCTTAAAAATTCATGTTCATACTTACGTGTCATAGTGTGGCGGCTCTATTTTGAGAGACTTTCGTCTCATTGAATAGATTAAATCCATGGTGTAGTCTAGTTTGAACGAAAACACATTTAAGGCAGCACGACAAACTTACTTTATAAACTTTAATAAAAATGAAGACGACTACATCCAAAGAATCCAAACACAACAGAACATTATTATTATTTGTGAAATTATTATCACAGAATACTAACTTACGTACACACTCTGTGGATTGTAAATATCATTCTTGAACAGTGATTGACATTGACGTATATATATATATATTCGTTTTGACAACTTGCTGATAATATGAAATTATTTTTGTTTTTCTTACTATTTAAAAACTGTATATACAGTTGTAATAAAATTATATTATATATATTTACCCTATTTTTGAAATACAATGTTTACCAAATGATACAAGTATTGATTTATAAGCATTACATTTGTTAATTTATGTATTCACCAAATAAGTAATAAAACAATAATTAATAATAACATTATTACGTAAAAAGGATTTTTCCTTGTTTGTGTCGATGGTTAAATAATACTTGTTTATTCCATAAAGACTCTGACGAGCTTCACATATCTTACTGCATCGGTAAACAGTTAACTTCACTCCGTTCTTTATATGATTGTACCGGACATTGACCTTTCGATATTGAGTTCGAGTTGGATATCCGAGCGCACAGTAGTTCCCGCTTGACGAAAATGGCGGATCGTTTTATCTTATAGTGCTCGCCGTGCATTTAGTAACGGGAAAAATACTAGAATTTTAAGTGAAAATGTGATAATTATGAATTAAAACCTGAAGTGCAATGCAATTTTAGTGGATTTAATCATGTGGCGGACAGCGGTGTTTCGTTTTGGTTTTGGAAACTGGATTTTTTTGGTGGCTTGTACCTATTTGTTTACATGGGCTCAAGGTAAGCTCCTTTCTTTATTAAAATATTGCTATATAATATCGATCGGTGTCTTTGTAGCGTGGGTTGCAGACTGAGAAGTTAATTTGAAATAAATTTGGGTATTTACGGTCCTGTCCTCGTTTTCACATGATTTTGTTTAGTGATAATAAAATAAAGTAAATCGAGTGAGGATGAACATTTTATGTTCGAGACTATTTATTTACGTGTCGGTCTGTAGCAGCGAGTTGGTGTGGTAATTGTTTGTAGTGTTTAAAATGTCGGGATATGTTACAAAAGGGGCTTCTGGACGGTATTCAAAGTACCGGGGCTTCGCTGATAGATTTAATGGCCTTTAAAGTTGTAACGACGAGCCGACTCTGTAAATTACGTGATTAAGTGTGTATAGAGTATAGTCTGGCTAATTAAAAGCTTGCCGATGATAGATTTATACTGATTAGTAATCAAGTCTTTTACAGGATCTTAATTATTGAATTGTTTAAGTAACTAAAGTATTCGTTGTAATTTAAGTTGTTGGTTCCAGACGTTCCACGACAATACGGAACCTCAGTTAATATCACTCGCGTGCTGCGTGTCGGTTCGTCTGTTACGGGCTGTTTTTCCTAAAATGATTAGCTAAATAACATAAAAGTTTAACCTGTAATATAGATTTGGATAAAGCTGACATCAATAATACGATAAATATACAACTTCTGATTTTTATGGTTGTCCAGATAAAATTTTATTAGGAAAGTGTATCTTTATTGTAATTTCAAATAAGGAGCTGTTATTAGAATATTCCTTATTAATATCCAATTCTACTGAGCCTGAAGTTTGTAATAATGAAATATATTAAAAAACTTATACATTTCAATATCAAGCGGAATATATTCCTGAATTGTAAGTCCAATTTGGATTCACACAGGAATTGGTTTTGGAATTACGGACTTGCCGAATTCATTACAGATGCTTATATTGAAGTACTCAACATTAAACAATGTATAATGTTGCAACATGATTTGAATTGGTACTGTAAACTTTGTAATGCAGGACATACACACATAGCAGGTGGTCTTATATGTCTTCATGGTGCTGAACACATACAACACTGTACCTCATTCCTCATGTTAAATAGAATAATGTAGTTCTGTTTTGCTGTAAGTGGAATGTTTTTTTGTACCAGACACGATTTTGAAAAAATTATATTAAATCATGTTAATACCTGCCTGAAACCTCTGAGACTAGGCTCGATATTTTCTAAGCAAATTTATTTTAACTTGTAGATCTACTAAATTATTGTATATATTACGATTATATATATATTTTTAAAGTTTAAAATGGTATGACTGAGTTTCCCATATCAAATACTGAGCGTGAATTATGTTAATCTCTAGGACTGCTATCGTACGTGAACCATCATCACGTACTCATCACCAAACAATAAATGATGTTCACTGTATGCACAGCATACTTCAGACCTTGTGCGATGGCCTCACCCCACGTAACACATGGCATAGTTTGTATCTCTCGTAACTCGTAATTGTGGAAACATGTATCGGTTGGTTTTTAAACTCTGACCTCTGATCGTAAGTGGTCATCACATCACACCACACACACCAACATGTCGCAATGTTGGCCGAGATGAAATTGGGGGATCTGGTTATTGCTACCTCTTCGATATTGCTTTGAAAACATGTAAAAACCATTTTAAGGTTGATTGTGTATGGGATTGTAGATACACGTGGACGTGAAACTATTATACCTCCCCACCGTTGGGATTGAACTAGGAGATGCAGAGTCCAGTGAATTTGAACAGGCTCGCAGAACGTTTGCCATCGCCTTCCTTGTTGCCGGAGGGTGCACCAAGAGTGCGAGAGGTTAGCCCGGACTGACAAACTGATGGGGCCTTTGACACTATGAATTTAAAAATACTTTTCAAGTAGATGAATCGTGATCACCTTCACCGGTGTTTAATGTCATAAATCGCCCGTTCGTAAAATCGTGTTTGGATCATCACGGTTTTATTTATATGTGCCCGATGATCTGTTTCGTGTATGTACAATTGTTGGTCGTCTCGTCGCTCGGCGGCTTGTGCCGTGTCGAAGTGATCGACCGCGTGGTGGTGCTGGCGATGCGGTTGGCAGTGCGATGGGTCGCAGCTGGTAGTTTAGTTTCGAGTTTAACGATAACTTTTTAAAAAAAGACCATGAGTATGATTTATATATTGCGAACTATAAATTAATTACTTGGGTCTTTTACAGATACACGCTGAGGAGGGGTGGAAATATTAGTTAAAAAAAGGTGTGTGTGCGATTCACACACGATAGAAGTGAAACTTCAGTAAATCGACAGAAGAATGAGATGAATATATACAATTTATTTTACAATCCAAAAATATTCATCCGTCTTAAAATTGTTTTTTTTTCCTATAAATCTAAATGATAAATCATTCTGTTAATTTAAGAATAATTAACTATAAGTTTAAATTTAATTATTTTTTTTTAAATATTTTAATTCATGGAATTGTAAATTAAGTACGTTTTTAAATTAAATTTTTAAGATTTTCCAATTAAATTATTTGAAATTAAATTATTATTAATTTTTTAATTTTTTTTAAATTGTTTAAAATTAAATGATGAAAGTTAGTATTAGTCATTGGTCCTTACCATCATTATTTACTAAACTATATCCCGTCGGGGCGCTGTTTTGTTGTTGAGAGTGGTCTAAAACAGAATAAAATAAATAAGGTTATACACGTGTTGTACTGAGGTTATGTATATATAATCTATGATCAGTATAAAATAAAAATCAAATTTATTGATTGAAAAACATTGAAATATTAGTTTATACTTAAAACGGGATTAAAATGCTCAAGTACAAGTAAGTATTAAACGGTGTGCAATATACATACACACCGACATTTGCTCTCTCGCTCTGGCCACACATTTTTGTATTTGTGTCTCTTACCTGTCGCTTTTTCCGTTGCATCCGGTTTGAAATCACAACGATTCTAAAGAAGTTTCACTTCAATAATTAGCTTGAAGACTTATACGTAAAACGAATATCTGTCGCGAAAAGAATTAAATTGGGCTATTGCGATTTAAGAAGTTTATAATTATAGCATGCTTATATCGATGAATGAAATGAAATGAAATAATATTTTATTTCAAGTTGGTTTTTACAAACACTTTTCGAACATCAAACTAGTCCTACTAAACTCTAAAATCCAAAAAATAATAATCAGCACGATTGATACAAATGTAAATATACTTAATCGTAAACCAATAACTCAGAACTATCTCGATCTTGTGGGAAACTGCAATCTTGGCGTGACTTAACAGAGCCGACCCGTAAAAATTCATGTCTGGGTGATTTGGATCACTTAATTCGTAATATAAAAAATATAGAGCCTCATATACTCACCCTAGGATTATTTGATCATGAGACGACACAAATTACATATTTTCCGTATAATGAAGTCAAGGTAATGACTTTTCCCCTGTACACACACATTTTATCACATTTGATCAACTTGTCCTTCGAGAGTGGAAGTTTCCGTGAAATTCTGAGAAAGTCGATAAGGAAACCTCGTTGTCGTAAAATACAATAAAGATAATGTTATAAAGTACCGACCGCTAACATTGTTACCGGTATTTTCTACATTATTTGAAAAAGGAGTTGCCAATAGGCCTGTAAGGTATTGGACGGAACTAATTTCACATATTAGTCAACAACGCTGTTTTGGACGGATTCAATCGGACATACAATATGTTTAGGAGATTAGTAGTAAGAACTTGTAGTAGTGGTACATGCCTGCTTGAACTCAGTACTCAGAAAACTAGAACTAAACTAACACGACCAGCCCTGCAGTAGTTAAAATCTTCCTTGACATTGAATGGAACTCGACTCGTTCAAATCAATAGACAGACCAATAATGGCGACATTTTACAATACTCATCTGAATACAAAAGATATATATATATATATATATATAAATACACTATCGGAAGTAACACAATATCAAAGCATTTGAGTATAACATTAATAATACAATTAAACTGATTATTATTTGATTAAATAATATATTTTTTAAAGTTTACACACACCCCCGCACTAGGATTTCCTGTGTTGCGAGTGGTATGGACATACACAAATATGATTTACAAACACCCATGACCCGAGATCAAACATTTATCTATCACATAAATGTCTACCTCGGCCGGGAATTGAACCTGGGATCACTCGATCGGCAGGCAGGGTCACTACCAATTGGGCTATAGGATCGTGATTTAATATAAATCATACATAATTATATATTTTAGTTAACATAAGTTTACAATATAATTTGAACATTAATAAAAATTATGATATTAGTTTAAGAATTATGTACAATTTAGAAAAAAAAAAATACATTAATCCAAAATTTTAGATCACGATATAAAGAATGATAGACTAATTGTAGAGGTATTAATAAAATGTAAATTCTTTGGTGTTTTACTAGCCGAAGACGTAAATTGGGATGCCCACATGGAATTCATTTGTCATAAATAAGTAGATTCGTGTGTGTGATTGTGCGATACAGACAGACTGCCGCTTCAGATTCTACTCGAGTGGCGATTATGAATACGTAGCTGCCTCCGTAAAGTACGTTATTTTACTACGGGTAGTGCCCCTCATACTAAAAGAACATTACATTTCGTGTCATGTAGGCCATAAATTCACATTAAAAACATGCCAGTTGGAACACTCACAATACAATATTATATGTAAATCGACCTCAGTATCACAGAGCGTTGCGTTCAAGTATCAAACACTGCCCCTAAACAGATCGTACAGAATGTGTCTAAACATTTTTAATAAGCTACCTGCTACCCTGTAATGTGTATCTGGCCAATTATTTAAAGCGAGGGCTAAAAACTGTTGGACAATAACTTTTGTTACATAAATGAATACTTAAATAGTTAATAATAACTTTGTTATGTATTATAGTGTTAATGACATATAAATTTAAGAGCGATTAAATTAAAATAATAATGATAGTAAAATCTTTTAACTGACAGTGCCTGCTGCATCCAGCCAATGTGTTGATTAATGATACCGTATTTGACGCTATAAATAATTATAAATAATGAAAAGATCTTCCATGTTTCGGCAGAGAGTGACAGTTTCACAACCGTTTCGGTGACAGTTGTTCGCGTCATAAGCCATATTTATTGTTAGTAGTATTTGTCCTGTTTAAATATACGGACTTTTCGGCACTCGATGTAATTAACATACTCAATCATTGATCAAGAAAAAAAATTGACTAAACGAATTATTTTCGCCAAAGTATACGTTTCTGCAGCTGAGTTTTGAAGTAATACATTTTTTTATTTCTTATTAGTGTCGCCACGCGCACAGCCACTGCACCGATTAACTAACCTAGATCTGATCTGTACATCGTTACGGATATGTTGAACTACAGTTGATTTACAAGTGTCCGTCAAGTGGTACGATATATCTAGAATGTTCATCGTCAGGCTCTCATCGGACAGACATCGTACGAGACAATTTAGCTAGTACACAATTTCCAATAATATAATAATCGCGTGAATCGGCAGACGGACGGACTCGCACAGAGAAACCGTACGAGTACATACGAGTATATCAATATTTAAAATATGTAAGTTGGAAACTAGCTTCGGGTGAAAATCGATCTTTGTTATATAAATTGCTTCAGTCGAATATTAAGTGTGAATGCTCTATATAAAGAGGAGTCTACTTTTGCGAATGTATCCCAAGAACAAACCAATTAAATATTTTATTTTACCGTCGTTAATTGAATGTGTTGGTATGATAAATAACTTACTAATGGGTCCCGCTGAAATTATCGTCATGGTGTCATCGCGGCCCCAGGGCAAAACTGATTGTGTACTCATTTGTCCCAGGTGTGCTTGAAGTAAGCTGATCATGCTTATTAGTGGTATACACAGAATATTTTAATAACTGGACCAGTTTGAGGAAACCTGCATCTTGGGATAACATTATCCACGTCTCTTTTATCAAATCAATTTTGTTTAAGTTTGAGTTGCAAAATTAATGGATAACATTTACTAATTGTGAAATGTTTCACGCGTGCTTCGATCGCAGTGTCTGAAAGCCAATTATAGTGCAGATCCACCGCTTCCTTCTCGCTCGGCAACACTTTGGTGATGCCTCTGGTGTTACTGAAGTTTACGGGCGAGGTTGACCACTTACACTCACATAACTCGTCTGCTCGTTTGTCGACTAGTTACATCAAAAAAACCTTCGCCATTCACACGTTCACTAATATTGTACGTTTATGTCCAGTTCAATGCGATGGCCGTCGTCCACCATATCTCTAACGTTATCTTATCTGTCTTCTGTGTTATCTTCTGCACCGAAACGGCCCGAAAAATCCCCGGTGTGGCGATAGAGCTGCCTTTGGTGTATGTGCATAATAACAAAGTTTACTAAATTATGGATATTTTTATTGTGGCCGCTATCTAATGTTGTGCTGGAATGTGTCTAAAATTAGTTAAATTATCAAGTTTTATATTAGGAGAACACCATCCAGACGTATCATCAATCTTCCGATGTGATGTGATAATTAATTTCACAGCTGATATACTGTTATAAATATTGTGCTGCTACGGAAGACCCGCTTAATGAACACTTAATTTACAGCTGCGGCTTGGCGAGCTAGCAGCTGGAAATTAGTTCTTGAGTTTGTCGCTATGATTTTTAATTATTTTGAATAATGAACCCAGGTGTTGTCAAGTCCATTTACGTCCATCATCACAACCGATACCTGCCTCGCTACTGTGCTCAATCCTGTTTTTACAATGTGGTGGATATAGGCCCTACACCATGAATTGCTTGAGTTAACCCAAACGTGACTATATTATAGACACTAAATTGATCACAATCTTATGAAAATAACCGTCTGACATATCAGTAGTATCTTCCGTGAATCGGGTAATAAAATCGCCAGCCCAATCCATCCACTTTATCATATCCATTTAGAGTTTGGCCGGTCCATGGAATCCGCTCAGTACGAGTTCAGCCGGTCCATTATGTATTGCGGAATACCGTGTCCATAGCGTGCGTCGTAATTGTATGCTGACGCAAGAGTCCATTGGGAAAATCTACTTCTCAGATCCATATATAACTGCCGCCTAATGCTTAATAATAATAATAGTTCAAATGACCACTTTCAATTATCTAATTAAAGTTAGAGTGAACCATTTTAGGAGGTATCACTTTAGGGTATGGGACCCATGGGACTAAAATTGAGAAGTAAGATTATTTTTGCAGTTTAACGATATGGCATTTATCGTTTCGGTTGAACAAAAATAAATAATTGTAACGCTACACAGATACCGTTTCACTTATCGAAGCGAATGAAGATGCGGGGGAGGAGCGAGGTCTGTTTGCTAAGGAACAGCCAAGACCCGAGATTAACCTTTTATCTATGACGTAAATGTCTACCGCGGAACCCGCGTGTCGCTCGATAGGCCGCGTCCACTTATACCGGGAGAGTAGACATATCATATTGTATATGGCATTGTCTATTTATTGTCTGATGTTTCAAATTTAAATGTACCTTACACTTAACTTAGCGTACACAGAACAAACACCTCACAACTACTGGATATACATTTAGCCATAGTTCACTCAGCTTTGCGTACTGCGGGGCGCGCGCTGCCGCTGCTGCAGCGAATGTTCGGTATTTCTCACGACGCAATTCGTTGCTTGCTGCGGAATCTATTAGCTGCGTGCTCGGCGCCCGCCGCTCCCACGCTCATACGATACGCATATTTCTGTCGTGGACGTTTGCAATGAACACTGGTGCCTAGTGAGGCGAATGTCGAGTAGTGTCGATTCGAACCCAACTGACACCTGTAACTTTTGACAGTGACATCATGACATATTTGTCTCAGTGATGGACTCGGCTAGGGGATTCACAGTGTGAATCGTAAAGGACTGCGACATTTATAGATTAAAATATATTGAGAAAACTTGTACATCTTTTAGTTGGTGCGTGAAATCTCCGTGTCACTGGCCTGGACTCACATCGTGGGAGGAAACTAGTGATAATGAATGCATGGACATGTCATTGTTCCATAATAAATCCCAACCTTCACATTTTCGATTAACTTAGCGCATTAAAAGTCCAAAATATAAAATAGTACTCGGCCATCATTTCCTAAAGCCACGTGGTGCATTCATCGCGTCACGATCGGCTCGTAAATCACCGGTTCGATACTCAACGAAAGCGCGATTTACATTTTTACTATCCCCCTTCATTGCAGGGGTATAAGTTTTCGGGAGAATGACCCTTTAGTGAATAGCTATTAGGATTATTTTTCTGCGTATTTGAAACGTGTGGATCGTATGGGCAAATTGTTTGTGGAAATAAAATCTTGTGACGAACCAATTTGAGCAAAGAATGCGTTTCAATACTTTATTGAAGGGTTACAGTGTAGCAAACCCACAGAGGTGGAATGGACCATATAGAGTAATATACATATTTTATATGCAAGTTTTTTAGTATTATGATTTCAAGGACAACACATGCTATCCGGGTATTTGTTTTAAATTCGTTATAAATAGTAATCAAAATTTTGCTGAAATAAATAAAGTTATGGATTCCATAATAATGTTGTAACAATATCACAGAGTGAATGGCTTCTGTATTGCATTGGTTCTTTCCTCACTTTAATCAAATCTGACGATTGTTAATTCACTAATGAGTTGAAATATATTACGATTCCTAACGGGTTTAATTGATTATTTTGTATCTGCATATTATATTCGCCGTTGTTGCTTTGCTGCACAACAGAAGAACACTGGGCTCCATACCGTTCCGTGTGTTCCAGATTAACAATAAGAAATCATCATAATTTTGTAACGAACATTACGTGGACGTTAGTCTAAGGCGTTCGTAACGCCGGTGTTTGCGTGGTGTCGCGCAGGGCAAACCTCCGGACCAGTGGGGTAGTGTCCCGGTGTCGGGAACAGCTCGCGTCGTTGTACCCCAAATTATTTGTTCAGACCATTGAATGCGATCACCTGCAGCATTGATGATTGATTTTCTTTTATTAGGTTGATGAGATATTCTATTGAAGCGAAGTTGAGTCTCTATTCAAGTGTGGTGTACCGTAGCATTCCTTATAGGGAAACATATAATATTATAATATAGTCCATTTTACGATTTCGATTTTCAGCCAGATATAAATGTTTGGTTTCGGATAATAGTAAAGCCTGTCTGGCTACCTGCCACCCTCCTGCTTGAATCAGCCGCCAAACGACTCGTCGTGTTCGCCCCTACTTTCTTTCTTCTTATTTTCTGGCCCACAACATATCAGTGCTATTAGTTATTGATGTCCATGGATAACGGCGACCATTTACTATAAGGGGCTGGTTTGTAAAGCTACGAACCGAGGGACTGTAAAAGCTGTTGAGACTGGCGGCTGTTACCAATAATGCGTTCACTTCTGAGAAACAGTCAAACCATTTTATAATACTCCATTACACCCTTTTTTTTGTTTTCAAGGGGGGGAAGCCTTCAAAAGGTACCCGGTGACGTGGTACGACACCGAATTATGTGGGATTTTTACCGCACTAAAAAGTGGCCTTCCTCAGCGCTATGAACAGGACTCCGGGATCTGCAACGGAACGCAACTGGAGTCCTGAGCATGTGCCCCGCCGGGCTCTGTGCGTGATGAGCCTCCACTCATCCCGCACCTTTTGGTGTTTACGGCGGTACGCGGCCGCACATATCGTCGACCATGTCGAGGTCGTTGCCTGGACTGTTCGAGCTCGCACCCTAGCCGCCCACAACCGCGGAAGCCCCCTTTAGTCGCCTTTTACGGCAGGCAGAGGATACCGCGGCCCTATTCTGGTCCTGAGCTACAGTTATACTCTGTTACATCCTTATGGGAGTTGCAACGTCCACTTAACACCACACGAATGCTTAATGGAGCGACAGTATGCTACAGCGGCACATCTAACCTGTTAAAGTATGTGAAAATTACAAAGCGTAATTAAAGGAAACCTTCCAAACACGAACAGGAAGAAACGCAAGCAAATTATTTCTGGGTATTTAATAAAGCGATCACTGCAACAGTCGAGTTGGAGACAAAATAGCGGCCGCTCCACTAGCGCCGCGATTCGAATACACGATCCTTATCGTCTGTTAATGGAGACGGGGAGGGCGCGAACTGTCAATTATATTTATTGTATCAATTTGCGCACTCGATAGAGTTTCGACAACAGTTGGTCCATGTTTGTTTCAACAATATAACGATCGGTTTAGTGCTACAGTCCCCAACGTACCACTGACTGCCATCAGTAGGTTGCACTAGTAGGTACCTATACGATATTTAAGTGGTCTCCCGCTACAGGGTTTAAATTTTGTACTCACGTCTTATTTCTCCAAATTCTTTTCATATTAAATTCTCATATCATTATACCTAAATATAATACTACATCCCACTAGAATATTAACACCAAAAACATGTATATTTTTTTATACGTAAGGTTAGTTAATGCTTGACAACAATCCCGCCTGATGGTAAACGGTGATGAAATCTAATATATTAAAAGCACTAACTTATTCATTTTCTGTTGAAAACTCCGATATCATGTAGCCGGGAACACCGACACGGGCAAGCTATTCGATATTAATACGCAATTAACATAGCGTCAACTTTAACACTAAGATATTCCATAGTGAACACCTTTGGGCAGCATAAATTTTTTTGAGCACTACCAATATAAGTATAAAAATTTTTTACGCTGCCCATAGGTTTGCGGCGTCGTATAATGATTGTTGATTAAAGGTAACCGGCAATGGCAGCGTAACGTCACGTTGAAACGCATTTGAAATAACTTTACTAGTGGTCACACATCCAACTCTCGACCGCAGCAAAAGTTAACTAATTCGCTCGATCACTTACTATAATCAGAAGCCTGAAAGCATATGTATATATTTGTAAATTGGATACTCTACAACAACAAGCAAAGCCGCAGGCAGCAGCTAATGGACTCTTCATCAGTATAATCGGAAATCCTTGTCCTATTAAAGTACCAAACGACACCGTGCTGCGTGCGCGCCAACATCAGTTCCGACCGTTGCCGGCTGAGACGCCATTAACGTCCATACGCTGAATAAATGCGGCAAATTGCAAACGCAATTGAAAAATAACGGAAAATAATTTTATTGAACCGTGAAGAAAACGATGCATACAAAGGTATTTTTTTTAGTCATCAGATTTGTTTTTCCCTAATATTAACCGACAATTACATGATATCGTCACCTGTAGCGTCAAAAAGCTATTTATCATCGAATAGATAAGCGAATAAGATAATATTTCATGAATGTTTTTGTGAGATACATAAATCAAGACGGAGCGAACGCCATCGCTTTGAATTTGTTTCGGAATAGAATTATTACATATTTTTTTTGCTGGACGTACCCGTTTAGCGCGCTGTCGCCGGCGCCTCCTTAATAGCAACAGGCTGGTCTCGGGAAATTGGTAAGAGCTGTCACTTTGCTTTCCTTGTGAAGCATTTTTCAAATTCAAAATAATTTTATAATATAGATATTATGTAGTATACTTATGCATGTCATTTTTTGCTTCGAACCCCGTTTCGAAAAGGTGCTTTAACATTGAGAAGAAACGACGAAAGAAACTACTCAGCATATCTTTTAAACAAAACATTATGTAACACAAAAGTTTAAACCTGCGCGAACTGCATTCAACACTATTATTTCCAAGCGTCCTTGTCATTTATATATTCATTCTGGACATATCGTCTAGACGGTTTTATAATCAGCTCATACATAAGTCTTCTTACCTGTTCTGGTTTCAGACCCGGATCACGATTTACTCGGGGGTCGGTTTTTGGATAAAATAGGTAATTACGGTTTCGCGGGTTTTCCCCTTTTGTCACTTATAATGTGAATGCAGTGTCGCCGTATCACATGAATAAAAGTATTTCTTATAAAACGTAGCACCTGTACGGAGCTTTAAACCCGCCGCCATTACCCGTCCTTCCGCCTCCCGCATCGCTGATGAATGGTCGGAAATTTCATCAAATTGTATTTTTTTCAGCAAGTAAAGAGAGATTATTTTCAATTACCAACCTGTGTGTGTGTATAATTTGCACATTCATTCGACGTTTTATGCTTTTAAAATGCAGTGTTGCCCTGGAGGGTGAATATATTACTAGTGAGCAGACTACGGCTGGTATAATGTTAATTAAAAAAATATAGTAGCATTTCACGTGGCGCGAATCTTACGGTGCGTGAATTTTACAAATGGCTCTCTACTCGACAATACTCGTATTTTTTTTTACATAAAATAAGTGGATGTTTGACAACAATTTAACCTGATAGTACCTAAATCGTAATGAAGTGTAATTCTTTGAATGCACTAACTTATAAAAGTCTATTCCCTCTCCTCCCGAAGAATATATTGTAAAAGATTTGATCGAACATCAATGTCCTCATCAATCAACAAGCCCATTCTTCTAGCGATACTCTCTGCTGACCAACGGACGAAGCAGTCATTGCCGCTGTTGTTGGAACCCACAGGGGTCACCATCCAAATATTCGTCGGTGCTCGTGCATGGAGCACCGTGTACCCTACCCTACCAGATACTCATCTAGGCAGGTAAAGAACCCCGGGTATGGTAGTTGCCATTCTTACCACCCTCCTTCTACAATTAACCTTTCAGTGTTTGTAACGAGTTACAACGTATGCGAGACACCAGACGTTCATGAATGGATTCAAATCCTACTCACCGACTGTGCCTCGTTACAAATGTACATTTTCCTGATTAAATGCTTATGTTGTAGTTTGTCCGTGAGTCTTCAGCTTCATCGTTCCCGAAGGCGCGCAGCCCGCCAGCTGCCAACCGACGGACCAACCTCTCGTTGTAAAACTCGAACCCAGCGAAGGGGAAGTTATGAATAATGAATATTGTTCGACGGATACAAGTTTATCCTCTGGCCGTCACGCTTCTAACTTCAGAGCGAAAACAACATTGCCTAACATCGAGACAACCCGGCGGGCCGTTGAGCTCTTCAGTGTGACGACGATGAGCTTCGCCGTTAATCTTAATGGACGCATAACGAGTTCATGATAATGTAATGGACGTGGATAATTTTAAAATGCCATACTGTACGCTCGGAGCACGCAAACGACCAGACGGCAACATCTGGTCACCGTCGTCCAAGAACATTTATTTATTTACACTTGAATTCAAGTTTGAATTCAATATCATTTAGGTAATACTCTCATGAACTTAATTTGCTCCTATTACATTACCCGTGTACGTATGAAAGTAAGGACTTGTACTTCCTCATTACAATGTCGGTCTGACGAGTGCCGTAGATATGCAGAATCGATACATATGATAAGATTTTGAGTGATCACTTTCTGTATATGAAGGATATATGAGAAAAACTATTTTTACCTTTTTTTTTGTAACCTTTATTAACGCAATAATCCTAAACAATAGTTAGAATTTTTGTCTGTGTGTGTGCCGCGTTTGTTCGCGTCAATTCGTTATGGTTTTCGCTAACGTATTGCAGTAAGCATTAATTAATAATTTAAGTTCGTTTTATCTCAATTCGTCAATAGAGAAAAAAGTTATAAATCAATTTCCAATTCGTAGAACGAGAAAAGTCCAGTTCTAAAACAATGCAGGTACTATTTCACGTCGGACGTCGCGGTAAATGAAAAGGTGCCACGTTCCCAACGCGCGGCTGTGCGCGTCACGAACATCCTTCTTTCGTTTTTCGTCTTTCTTCATCTGTTCCTCGCCCTGTCTGTATCGATATTTCGGGTAATTCCAGTACGCGAGCGGCACGCTCGGCGTGCGTCGCGACGTCACGTCGTGCGTCGTTACGTCGTCCGTCGTCACGTCGTCCGTCGTTACGTTTCGATGGGGCTGAAAGTAATCGTAATTTGATTTATTAGTGGGTAGAGAGCGGGAAGGTTGTGTCGGTCAAGTGTGAGGCGGTCCCGAACAGGGAACCTTCCAATGCAAACGGAATTTTTTTTTTTAACTTAATAAAAAAAGGATAGCGTTGAAAGAATAAGACATGGATGGGATAGGAGCTTGATAATTATATGATTAGACGTATTAACATGGAACTAACAAACGGGAATAGTTCACTTGATGTTACATGAGCGCTGTAATCCAAGGACCTTCGATAACAATCGCAATGATAATAACAATTCTGTTTGTCGTCGCTTAGAAATATATAAGATGTCACCATAGAGAGCTTTCAGGTATACAGCTTTCCGCACTATGTTTTCCATCATTAAGGAAATTAAATTGAAATTTCATTTCAAGTGAAAACTGATTATTAATAACAAACATAAGAGTTACAGGTGCGTGCAAGATTCGAACACAGTTCCACGGTGCAAAAGACCGACGTTCGTACCATTATCGACGGTAGCTTCTTCAGTCAATTAAATTTTAGCTCATACATATATTAACAAATATCATGCGAACCACCCGAATGCCTACCGAACCCCAGTGTCGATAGGCTCGCGCTGCTGAGTACCTCCGTCAAATATGATTTATATCTATATAGAGAGAAAAATAAAACGATGTTCCGTTACATACGGATCTCAGATCACGTAGTCGCCCGGCGCTGTCCTCTCCCGGTCCCCGCGGAGGGACGTGTCCAGCAATGAGGCCGCGAGTCCAATACACACACGTGTGATAATGTTGAGTGGTATGGAGATGCGTAGTGTACATATTATATATATAACATATAGGATGAAAGGCGTCGACCAGAAACCTCTTAACAGTCATTTCGGACCATCATTCTTAGTAACCCTACCTAGTTAGTTTTCTATGAATGGATGTACTTAAGAATAACTTCTGATTAATTTTACTTGAAAAATCATAAAAATCGACCAGTGCGCCACATGACGTTCAATGAAAGGAGGCAAGTCACACATTCACTCTCGAAAACTGCAACCCACCCACGTCAGACCTCGTCAGTGTTGACGATGTGAGGTATTACCTGACTAGCGTCTAAAGAACCATGCCGTCGTGCACGAAGTCCGTCAGCATTGAACTGGGCGGTGCAGGGTCCAGCGACGTACCGCAGGTCGGCCGGTAGTCCAGTCGCTCTCCAGCCGCAGCATCTCTCTCGTTTTGCATGTACAGGAATGGCAGTTCTTCTCCACCGAAAGTGTTCACTGCAAATCTAGCTAAATGAAGTAACCCTATTTGTTAATTATTACGGTTTCATATTTAAAAAAGGAAAATGTTAGCTTTCTCCAAGTTTGCTTTTGTCTTTGTTTCTGCCTGTCACCCGATTTTCTCCGTTGGACATTAAGTGAAGTTAAAGATGAAAGATCATCCTACACTTAAGGGACAGTCATTTGATGGGGGACTAAATAAAAAGTAATACAAGGTGCAGTAAATTAAGGGGAGTAACTTTGGCGGATGAATTATTAAATCGAGCTTTTGTTAAGTGCTCAATCGAGTCGAGTTCAAATCGTGAGTGCGTCTTCCCCTTGCTCACCGCTGGTCCGCTGTTTCTTCGTGCACTTCCTCGATGGGAGCGCAGCCTGACGGTGGAAGTGCCTTGCAATTGCAAACTGTTTATTCTTGACACCGCACATCTTTCCACGTGATGTCTCGAACAGCGGGAAATGGGATAATGTGCAGTGAAAATATACTGTTGCGTTGCAGGTATATATCTCCTCCAGAGAGTGAAGCAGAAGAAGGAGGTGATATGCTGGCTGCTCAATAAATAGCTTACTTAAGGGTAATATATTATTTACAGTCCCTTTACAATATTTTGTTTCACATACACCATGACAAACATTTAACGGTATCTAAAACACATCGTCGCACACTCACAGCTGTAAGCAGTTCCGTTCGACATTCCGGCTAGACTCGCCCGCTGTCTCCGACCTACAGTGGGTCTATAACCCAGGTTAAACTTGGCGGTATCGAAGTATAGCAGCGAGGTTTTATACCTGATTCGCTACCACATCGTACCAATCAACCTTGACGAGTTCCTGTTTTGTCTGCGAAGCCGCCCTCTTAAGGTTCGTGTTGCGACATGTCTTACTATTATTGCCCAGTTTATTTCATTTTATCACGAAATAACAGATGTGTCTCGTACGCGATGTACTTGTTTCTTTCCTTCGTCGGATTTTATCAAACTTGACGACGACGGACCTGTTTGACATTTTTTGTGTCATGTTCAGGACACCGCACAGCTTCCCGCGTGGTGTCTCGATGTCGCTACGACGCAGGCACACATCACCTCCAGGCGTGTTTTCAGAAAAGGTTCATATGAATATACAATTTTTTTTTACAAACTGACTCTGTTATTTCTACATAAGTGCATATATATATATATATATATATATATATTTATATAGGCTAAGTTAAAACAGTTCAGTACCTTTTCAACTCTCTTAACCAACCCTAATTTTTGGTTCGTTTGTTCCGAGTTGTATTATCATGAATAAAAAAAATTTGAACGTATGTATTTCATGATATGATAAAATTTCGTTCACTAGGCGAACATTAATAATGTATATTTGATGTTTGAGTCAACATCTGTATTTCACGTTTTTGCAAGTCAATCATTCGATGGCCTAATTTGTCCCAGAATCCTTATGCCATTCTTAATGATTGCGGCCAGCGGCGGGATGTAAACGCGTCTCCGCGTGTGACGGCGCACGCGGGCGGGACGAGCTGACAGCGGTCAGCCAATTATACACCGATAACGCCAGTCGGCCGGCTTATCGCGAAAGGCCGGGTGTTATTGTTGGCGGGGAAGAAGAGCCCAGCGGCAGCGATTACTTTAAAATACATTTTTACATTCAAAACGATCGTGATTATCAATATATGTGTTATCAGTGAAGTCTATTTAAGCAAATTATTTTATTTTAATTTTGATTAACGTTCGCTTTGATTAACGATCGCTATTCAATTATCCAAAACAGTGGTATCCATCCATCCATCAGCCTTTGGAGGTGCACTGCTGGACATAGGCCTCCCCTAACTTGCGGGCACTCTGACCGGTCCTGAGCTGTCTTCTTCAGGTCGTCAGTCCACCTGGTCGAGGGGCGTCCTATGCTCCTTTTTCCGAGACGTGGGCGCCATTCGAGGACCTTTCTTCCCCAACGGTTATCGGTCCTTCGAACTATGTGCCCAGCCCATTACCACTTCAGCCGGCTAATTCTCTGGGTTATGTCGGTTACCCTCGTTCGTCTACGCATTTCATCGTTTCTTATTCGATCACGTAGAGAAATACCGAGCATAGCTCGTTCCATAGCCCGCTGGGCGACTCTGAGCTTATGCATTAGGCCAATAGTGAAGCACCACGTCTCATATCATCAGCATATCGCAGGTGTGTGATGTATTCGCCGTTGATGTTGATGCCACGTCGTTTCCACTCCATCAGTTTGAGCACGTCTTCCAACGCAGCGGTGAACAGTTTTGGGGATATGACATCCCCTTGTCTGACACCTCTCTGCAGTTGGATGGGGTTCTTTGCTGTATCGTGTACTCTGACGGACATGGTGGCAGATGAGTACAAACACTTCAACACCTCGATATACCGGTAGTCGATCCGGCACCGCTGGAGAGAATTTAGTACCGCCCAGGTCTCGATAGAATCAAAGGCTTTCTCATAGTCCACATAGGAAACACACAACGGCAGATTATACTCCTCGGTCTTTTGTATAATCTGACGTAGTGTGTGTATGTGGTCCATGGTGCTTTAGCCTTTTCGGAATCCAGCTTGTTCGGGAGGCAGTAGTATACTGTTTCGAAATCCATATTTGCTTATGCTATAATACATTTCTTGCCGTGTTGATATAATCCACTACACTTATAAACTCAGTGTAGTACCTAAGTATTGTAGTTGATATTGATTATAATTAGAATTGTACGGGCTACAGCACGTACATTTTTGTAGCGGCAGCAGTACGCTAGTACGCTATTTTAATGCATTTTGAGTCAGTGCGCTAATTGAGCCAAGCAATACCGGTCACGTGTGCTTGCTTTATCATATCTCAAATATCATTTAATTAGATTCAGTTAATATTATAGTAGAGCGACAGAAGGTACATATAACGTATTGATATTATTATTATTATTATATGTCGCAAGGGAGATGGGCGGCGGAAGGCGGGGTCGGTCGACGAGATGCGGCGTTTGGAATTTATATATGAAGCTATGATATTGGGACCACCCGATACCTGTACGTTATTGGGGTGCCACACGGCTAATTATAAACCAACACCTATATGTAACACGTGCTGCCTGCCCGTCTATACGACTGGTGGGCCCGGTATCTCCGGAATGTAACAGACGGAAGAATTTGAAATTTTATACATACACAAGACGTCGGATTTACGTTAGAGTTTATCGAAGGACTGGTCGCTGATCAGCAGATGGGAGGCTGCACTCAATGTTGAATGGAGCGTCCGCCACACGTACGGGTGAGTAGAGACACAGTTATGTTGTGTGGAGACATAGTATGTTAAGACACGACGTCTTCCCCTCAATGTTAAAGCACGGTAGTAGAAGCAAAAAAATACGTGCACAAGCGTTTTATAGAATACCTACATGATTAAATGATTTTGGATTTGAATGTAATAAACAGCAGCAGCCTTACTCCCGACGCTTTCGAGTTTAAATCAATCGAGTTGGTTTCGATCATATGTCAATTTCGTACTCTTGAATGTTTACGCTAGCGCACAATCGAACGGTGGTTCAAATTGGAACTAAAAATCGTTAGGATCAAATAAAGATCGAAAATAGCGTACTCCCCACACTTTCTGACAGTCCTCAATCGAGTAGCAGGATCGAAATCAAACGTCAAAATTCACGGTAACAAAAAAGGTTCTTTGTTTGTTTCGAGTTTTGCATTTTGTTTAATTTTATTTGTGTTTTTCTAAAGTATGGCTCGCCTTACATCATTATTTAATGTTTTGGAGGAAGCGCATCGTATAGACATTCGAGGAAGGACAAACTTACTTAGAATGCGACGATATAACTCTCGGGCACTTGCAGTGGATAGTGAAAAATTTCAGAAGAATTATCGTTTGTCCAAGGATATGAGTGAATATTTCAATACATTCCGCGACGTCGCAGAGTTGAGTTACGAAATAATGCGTCGTTATATTAAATAATAGTTTAATAAATAATTACATTATCTGTAAAACATAAAAAACATACACACCAACGCGTTTTTAAAATTTGGCATAAAGCTATTAAATTTAGCATTTTTTAAATATTTATATGTGAAATATGCATGTACTTCTCGCACTTGACTGTGACGTCACTAACCGGATACACTTAACGACGCTGACAACGTTCGATCGTACGTCGATCTCGATATTCTAATCGATTTGGTTCGGGAGTACGAACTTTAGATCGAGTTCGAATCAGATTCGAGTTCGAATCAGGAACAAAAACGAAACCAAAACGTTTTCGAGAGTAAGGCCTCAGATCACAGTTACAAGCTTTGTAAGCTACCAACGAACCTGGGTTGAGCTCATCTATTAAGAACAAAATTCTATGACATTATTGTGAGCCCTCTGGGCTCGTGAAAAAATATATCCCTTAGGAGTTAAATGTTGATTCTGTCATGAGACGATGTTTGGCCTTTATTCGTTTGTATGCACATATTAATGTGTTGTTCTGTACCTAAATATATCAACAGTAACAATTTCGTCTCTGCGTTTAGCCGGAGCCTGCGACAACTGTGAACTCGCACCCGACGTGAACGACCCTCAATTAAATTGAATTCGAACGAAGCCCGCGATGACGTCATCGGTTAATTTAAATACAGACTGAACTACATAGATAACCTTAAAAACTTTAGTGCATACATCAATAAATTTTATTGATGAAACAAAAACAAATATGTTGTGTGAACGTCAGTAGGTCACGGCTTGCAGACAACTCGATAATCGACGGACGCACTAACGTTGGTTGTGTATATATATGTTGTGTATGTATATATATATATATATGCAAAACCGCTATATACCAGCCTGTCGTCCCAGACGCTTGGAGACATACGTCGCAGCCGCTCCCGCTCCACGTGCCATCGGATGCTAAATGTTACCACCTATTAAGCAGGTCACATCTATTACTTCGGTCGTAGATCGTTTTAATGGTACCAAAGATGGAATCAGCGTAGCGCGACTCTTATGTAGGAACTTACCAACACAGATTAAATGTAAAATTTGAAATGTACATGCCTTCGGAAAATCTATATAATAAAATTCTAAGTAATCGCTTTCTGAACATTAAGGATATATGAGAAAAACTACTCCGGTGGAGGTGAAGACTTGACGGTCTGTTCGTTCCCGGTCGATGTGCTACATAAACGGTCACGCACAGTTCTGCTCTGTAACGAAAGCAATTCACCGTGAAATAGTTAAATTGTCGCATTATGTCAAGGATCGGTCGGCTGCTTCGTACCAGAGATGCAGGCGAACTTGGCATCGGTCCAAGCGAGCGCAGACAGTCACGTCAGGGAATTGTACCGTTTCTGAGTAATGTAGCTTACGGCGGGCTTCATGAGGTTATCGGAAGCGGGAAGGAGTTTTTGTTTTATGTCCACAGATGGTCAATGAGCAGGCTGATCTGAAGGGAAGTAGTTACTGGACGACATTTATTTTTAAGAACACAGTTGGAATTAAGCTGATTGGTAGCGAGTCCAAAGACCTCTAACAGGAGGTACATATCACGATTGTCTCGTCTGTTCTTCAGCACAAATGGAGTCTTTTATAAACCGTTACTTAAATAAATTACTAGATTGAAATAAAATGAAATGAAATGAAAAAAATGTTTATTCGTAGTGTAAATGTCGCAGCTGAACATAATAAAATACACAAAAAACAGAAAAAAAAATCACAATTAATACAAACACAATAACGTTACACCCTAAGTACATGCTAAACTAAACCTAAATACAACATTAAATGTCCGTGCTGCAGCGTGACGACCTACGAACGGGCCCGGCCTCAGTTTAAGCCGCGCGTGAGCACAACGCTGATATTTCAGTCCCGGCCCTGCCTTCCGTGACAGAAGCCCGGTCAGTCGTTTTAGATTAAATTATTTTCTTAATAAAATTAAATTACTCCTAATTTACTGACTGGCTTCAGATATTTTACAATGTCAATATGTGCGTTCTGACTTTAATTTAATCTCTGTCATCGAATACGATTCAGTTCGTCCATCGGTTCGGTCCTTCGAGTCGCTAGAGCTATATCGATATCGTGCGACACTTAAATACGAGACCACTAATGGACAGGCCCAATCAATGAGCACAGAGAGCCTAAATTATTCAATCCTTTCGTTCCAACCAGACTTTCCACTCAAAAGCGTATCAAGACACCCATGTAAAAGTTTCGGAATTTTCTACGGAAGGTTCCAAGGTAATTTAAACTTTTGAAATGTAGATTTTTGAGTACCTAATTGTACGGTCGCCAAACAAGGATCCATTTATTGTTCTTGAAACACTAGTTAGTTACACTACCGTCACATGCAAAATTACAGCCAATTAAGATTAATAAGGGAGGTACTTAAAGTAAAATAATGCCCCAAAAGTGGTTTCAACATAGTTGTACCCATCACAGTGATCGCTGTGATTTCTTTAAAATACTCCAGTGGTTGGAATTGTCTAGAGCAATTTGACTAAACCGAGATACTGATACCTTGTCATGCTATACACATTCTAATATAGCAGAAAAACATATTTCAATGAGCAGTTAAAAAAAAATTCAAATATATTTGCTTACATCGCTGAGTGCTGAGTCAGACTTTTTGTAATACAAGTCTCTTTCTTAGGGTTTATATTGTTTATTATATTTACATTGGCAAATAAAAAGAAGAAATACAACCTAACTTCCTTTATTGGCTTATAAAATCCTAAAATACAACTCAACCTTGGTACAAAGTTAACGAGATAACTGATTTGTTGTGTGAATCGTAAAAACGGCATGCGCAAGACGTAGCTCGCGGATTCGAAACTTTTCTTAGAGTCGTTTCGAATGCCCCGATAAGGTGTTCTTCAAGAAAAGGAGCTGTGACAGTTTTTTTAGCTGAGTCTGTTTATTCTTCAGAAACCACTTAGATATATTATATTATTTACTTTGCCTCTTAAAGAAATGTCAGCCACATTTCCTTGAAGACACAAACGTAATATTATTGAGAGTAATCTTGTCACCCACGTAAAATGGACACGAAATAAAAATGAAGTGTAATAAAATCTTTTGATGTTGTTCGATATAAAATAATGTGTGACTTTCCACGTCGTTTGAATGTACGCTTAACATTTGCGAAGTTACACGCGAATTAACGGAGAATGCAAACATCGTACGCTTGTAGTGTAATGTTTTAAAGTATACGTCCACCCAGCCGTCATGTCAAGCAACCAGCCTTTACATTTTAACTGTAACGGGTACTCACGATTTTTTTGTTTTACCGATGTTTTGACCCTATTATATGAATCATTGTCACATCGCAACTGTGGCGGGGAAAATGTTAAGCGTACTCTATAGCCTGATTAGTTTTGCGCTCTTAAGCACCATATCAGGACACACGACATCATCACACTCTGCAATTGACACTGTTTTCACCGAACATAAACTATCGACTGGATTCCGCGCTTGAGCTAATTCAAACCATTGTTGTAAAAGTTTTAGGATGTTATTTAATCTCGATGATCTCTCTTATTAAACTTAGAACGTATTTCAGTTCAGCCGAGGTTATGCCTAGGTGTATTATTATATGTATAATGCAATATTACTATTGAATAAAATCCAAAATTTTATTTTAAAGATTTAATTTATAATTTTGTACGCAATAACATATCCGCAGGAAAATACCTTCGCTAATAATCTTAGCAAATATACATACACTAGGACGCCACGATTGTAGAATTCATTAACATTCATTTGACTCAGTAGAGTCTGCTGCCGATCGAATCTGGGTTCTTCCGCTCGACTGGCAGGGTCAGCTCCAACTGGATTACAAGATATTAACTACACAACCTACGGAAATGCGCCATTTGTGTTAACTGGTAGAAAAAGTTGAATCAATTTTTAGTTTCTTAAGAAATTTGAACACATCGTCCACCGGCTCGGATTCCTACTGGAATCGGATGAGGCGTTTTACATCTGAAAACTCGCACGATTTGGTCCCTGGAAAGTAAATGGTAGCGGAGTTGAAGAGAGAATTATTTGTGGCTTTCAAAGGCGATTTTCGACGCCCAACTCACGTACGTCCGTTGGGATCCCTGTTCTAATAAAGAGAAGAGCTCGGGGGTGTTGCTAGGGAGCGTCACCGGCCTGCCACGTTTCATACTGAGTATACCTTATGTTTTTGCCCTGCGAGTTTGTGTTTCATTTCTTGATAAATAAATGCTGACATTGATGAAAGATATAAACAAGCGAAAATCGGATATGACATTGTTAGGATGTAGGATTTAATTAATGCTTTAATAAACTTTTAGACGAATATCTATATGTTCTATCAAGTACCATACTATTTTTAATCTTTGAAAGTACGGTAGATGTAGAATCTAAGTGTAAATTATCAAAAAGGCTAAATACTTCAACGTGTTCAATAGTTTCCATGTGATGAAATACTAGAAAGACAAACGAGAAGTAAAACATGTATACTTCGATTTTTACACTGATAAGACAGGCCGCTTAAATTAAAATTTTTGATACATACTATCGGTTCCGGTACAGTTTTTTTATTCTTTAGATTTGGATTATTCGAAAACTAAACGTCGTATCGTCGCCGTTCCTTGGAATAATTTTAATAGTGCCCATTGTACCGCTCAGATTACCTTAGTTTTCTTAGTACTAGTTCATTAATACAAAGCGCGTATTCATCCAGGGATTATGGGTATTAGTAAACGGGCGTCGTCGTACTGATGTGTTCACGAGTCGCCGGTATGTACCGGAATAATTTAATAAAGCAATTTAAATGGCGCCCCTGTTTCTGTTGGTCCTATTATCGTATCACCCCTTTTTACCCGTTGAGGGTGTTCCTTCATTCCTCAGTGCAAGATTGAATTACAAATTAATTTTTAGTGAAGGATTGAATTTATTTATTAGGTATGACAGATTATTTTGTCGGATCTGTCTCCTTAAGTGAAGAGACTTGAATTTGTATTCTGCGTATAAGTGGTTTGAATATGAGTCTCCCGCTCGGGGACTTGAAGTTCGAATCGTAATCGTCTTGACGTTGCTATAAAAAATATTTTTATTTATCCGCAAACGAAAGACGTGAGAAAACCTGCACTTTAGAATTTTTCATAATATTGTCAACTAAAAGCGTTATATTATGTACTTATGAGTGTAGGTTACAGTGTACCACTGTGGAAAAGCGGGAGTAGTCAAACTGGCGTGCAGGACTTCTTAAAATACTTTCCATCATTGCAATATGCTTCAACTACCCACAAGATCGCAAAAATTTAGGTTCTCCAAATTGCAACTCAACTCCACCAGAACGGAGCCGTCCAACTAGCGGGCTACCACTGTCTCACCACCAAAAGTAATAACATCATTCCGCCCTCAGTAACTTGATCATTGTTCACAGTCTTCTAATGTACATTAAACCAGGGTTTCTTGTTTGGGAAAATCCGCCGCGACGCCGTAAAGCCACTCCACTCCACGCCACTCGTGCATTGTAACGATCGCCGGGGGATTTAATGGAAGTTTATTAGTAGTGAAAAAGTTTGTATGGCGCCGTCGCAATCCTAATAACAACGTACGGACAATTAATATTGAGTTACGGTTGAAATTGAATAACGGTAATAAACGTTCACACACTCACACCCTCGCACTACGATTCGCTGTGTCACTGGTGGCATGGACATAACACAAATATGATTTACAAACACCCATGATCCGAGAACAAACATTTATCTGTCACATAAATGTCTGTCCCGGCCGGGAATCCAAGCCGGAACCCTTCGCAAGTCGGAGAGGGACGCTATCATTTGGGTTACAAGTGTCCAATGTTTGAAAGGTTTATTACAATATCTTATTATATGCGGCTTAAGTGTATGTTTGTCGTCAATAGCTTATTGGTTGCTTGCGTAACTGTACTAACCGACGGGGTGAAATTGCCGCGGCATTCAAATAGTCCATACACACTAATACCATACATGCAGTTATCATTGTTTTAATTAAATTATCATGGTATTTAAGAACATTTAAATATTTTTAATTCATACAATTGTTGCTTATTATGCATTTAACTATATTTCCATATGAATTACCTAGAAAATTGCAAACGTTGAGAAATGAAAGGAGACGAAACCAACGAACGAGTTGTGCGTAGTACATCTCATCAGTAGGTTCACCCAAACTTGCACAAATCATTTTAATTACAATTTATAATATCTAGAACAGCGGTCATTTCGTATGACCGCCGGGCATTCCAGATGTAATGTACATAATTTGTTACTTTGTTTTTTGCATTTTTATTAAATAATTATAAACGTTTTAATTGTGTAGTTGTAAGAGGCGGGAATATGAAGAAGACCTGTTAAATTCAACTTCAAAATCATTTATGAATAGGTATTCTGTAAATACACTTCTGAACGTCATTTTTTTACTTCTACCACCGTTTCGAAAAGGTGCTTTAACAATGAGGAGCAAAAACGGCGAAAGAATCTTCTCAGCACATCTTTTAAACAACACATGGTAATTACAAATGTGTAAACCTGTGCGGAACTGGTTTCGACACTATTATTTCCAGGCGTCCTTGTCATTAGTGTACTCATCTATACTATAATATCCTTTGTCTATAAGTTGTGTTTTATTTAACGCGGCGCTAAAAGTTCCAACGGGCAACTCGCGTATCAACTTAGCAATCTTATTGTAAAAACGAACTCCAAGCCCCATAAAGGAACGCTGAACCTTTTGAAGACGATATGCAAATGTAACCAAATTATGCCTATTTCTTGTTTGATGATTGTGTGTATCACTTTTCTGCTAATACGTATTTAATTGTTTTTTTATAAATACTAAATTACTATACATATACATATATATATATATACACACATATATATATATATAT
>PDGT01000100.1:998982-1010976 GCA_003671415.1 Megathymus violae | reverse complement strand
GGTGTATGTGACGACCCTTCCGTGTAATGTTGTTTCACTTCGAAGTTCCATTCGTTTGACGTCATATCGACCGGCCAGTTCGGCGGCGACATCAGATGACTAACGGAAAGCGATCACGAGTCAATTTGACTACGGAATGTGTTCTTTGATGTACCGAAATACATATTTACACACCGACACCGTGGACACACACAAAAGACACATCATCACGACCAAACGTTTATCTGTCATGTAAATGTCTGACACGATTGATCGGAAATCAAACCTGAGACATACAGCTAGGTCATTAAATAAGTCTTTTAGACTTGCAGTTATCTGTGAAGATGGTTTCTTTCTTACCGTCTTTTCATTTCCCGACCGACAACGCAACGGTGATACGTTCCGTCTCGCCCCGGGCGCCGGTGACCGCTCACCATCGGGCGGCCCGTCTGCTCGATTGTCGGCTACTGAAATAAAAAAACAGATAACGATGGCGATCAAGATAAAGACGCATCCCGTGGCGACCACCCACGTGGGTCCGAGGTCACTTTACGAGGTCACGTTTCCCGGGACTGAGAGCACCAAATTGGAACGTGACCCATCACGCTGTACCAGTGCGAATGGTGGGTACGTGGGTCGGTGGTTCATCCTAGTGTCGGAAGACGTCGTACGGTACCTTAACGTCTGTTATCTGACAGGAACGGCTCGCGGTGCCGTCCGAGCAGGACATACTGAGAAATTTCGTTAGTAGCGACCTGTGGACCACCCCAGTTGGTAGTGACCCTGCCTGCCGAGCGAGGCGTCCCGGGTTCGGTTCCCGGCCGGGGCAGACATTTGTGAGGGTGTAAACGTTTAACGTTATCTCATCCAGCTGTGGACAACGAGCCATTGGTCATTTACCTCAGTCGATCACTTACGATTGGAATACGCCGTCGGTCTAATAGAGTTGCCGTTATTGTTATTGTTATTAGGATAGATGTCAATCAACCTGTCGACCCCGTTGTCGAGGGTCATCACCCCTGGTGAGTAGGTCGCTGCCACCATTACTAACCAACTGTAATTATAGTCAAAAGAATTACTCGTATATCGCACGACCGCCCCCGAGACACCATAATATGTAGACGTACGTCGTCCATTATTGTTTTAACTATAACAACTAGTGATTGCACTGTACGGTACGGTACTGTATGTAGCAGCTGTGTGATGTACCGACCGTCGATCGTCCGTCTTCCATCCGCAGCCGTCTCTTCACCGGCCGATCAGAATACATTGGACAAACACTCAACAGACATACTACGGGGACACTTCGAAAATAATTTAGGTATACAGAAAAGAAGATCGAACGTCGAATTAGACGAATAAAATTATTTAATCTTGTTGATATATTATGTACATGGTGAGTATATATAATTTCCAGGGATGTTATGGAGTTCCATAACCGTAAATGAAACTATCGGATATCCGAAATGGAAATATGTCCGTAACCGTTACCGAATCCGATAAAAAGTTTCGACTGATTTCGGATAGCAGTCGAGTCTAAACAAACTACGTTGTGACAGATTTCCGCCGGCCGAGCCGATACACTACGAGTAGCCGTGTCGTTCTAATTTTTAAAGTTTTTATTATATCATATTTAAGGAACGCTATTGTTATATTCTGTGATTACACATATGCATAATAACTAGAAATAAAGTTACAATATTACCTTGTAAATACATTATATGTATATTTTTTTCCAAATCGTAAATCATCTAATATCCGTAACCGAAATTATCCGAAACAATCGGATCATCCGAAATAATTTCATATCCATGACCATAACCGAAATCTCTAAAATATCTGTATCCATATCCAGATCCGAAATTTCATATCCATAACATCCCTAATTATTTCGCGAAGGTCTCCCCGGCTGTGCGTCCGGTGCCGGCGAGGAGGTCGTTATCGGGCCGGTATCGGTAGGTACACAATGGAGACTAACGAACTGCGTGTTCAGAGATAAATTGTTGACTTCAATATTGATATCTTAGTATCAACTTCTTGATCGGTAAAGTTCATTAATTTATTTAAAGAATTCAATTAAGAAAATATTTTATAGAACCTACAAGAGTAACTTCATCAACGGCTTCGTGCTTGGGTAATATCTTCTGTGATTTTAGTGTTATGGACAAGTCAATAATAAATTGTATTAGTTCAGACCACAGTGGACAATGTGCCACTGTAGAGTACCATCATGACCTTTCTGATCATGGTATAATTTGTAGACCAATCACGCAAGGGAGAATAAAAACTTTTAAAAATAATATTGCTATAAAGATTCCAACATTACCAATAAGCTCTAATGATAAACCCAACAAAGTATACGCTAATGTTTTAGGGTTAATTGATTATGAATTCACTAATATTTTTAAACAAAAAAAATCATGTGTAATAATCGTAAAACTAAATTTAGTGATAGGGCAACAATGGGCATTTATAAAAGTAGAACTAGACTTTTTGAACTTTAATCAAATAATTTAAATAAATAATTCAGTATCAATTTAAATTTTTTATTTATTTAAATCAATTTAATTAATTTAAAATTTAATTTATTTAAATCAATTTAAATAAATAATTCAAATAATTAATGAAAAATCGATTTCCACGTAACCTGAGTTATTAAAACATGTTACATGTTATTCAAAGATTTTTAAATTGGTCTGTGCTAAAGCTAAATCGATTTACATTGCGAATAAAAGTAAGACCTCTGCAAATAAAGTGAAAATTACCTGGGACGTTATTCATAAGGAAACAGGTAAAATAAAATTAAATGATCATAATTTTGCTTTAAATGTTTTTTCAATAACGACAATGTAACTTGCGATGATGCAGTTGCTGTCGCATTTGAGAATATCTTCTCGAAAATATCAGATAATATTAAAAATTTAAATGCGAGCCCTCAGCTGGCTATCCTGGAATCACTTGTTAAGAATTGCCCCGAGTCATTTAGCTTTAAAAACATCAATTGTGATACAATTATAAAAACTTTCAAATCAATCAATATTAAGAAAACAATTGATCTCTGGGGCTTTCCATAGTTATAATAAAACCAATAATTTATTTCATTGCGCCTTATTTAAGTATTCTTTTTAATAAATGTATTGAAGATGGTAGCATCCTCAATCTAATGAAACATGCAAAAATAATTCCTCTTTTTAAAGCTGATGATAAAAGCGACCACACTAATTTTAGACCCATTTCCATCTCACCAGCCATTAGTAAAATCCTTGACGAAATTATTTACAATCAGTTACTATCACATTTTTCAATAAACAAATTATTTCACATTAATCAGTTTCGTTTTTCTAGAGGAAAAAATACCACTGATGCAGGCATAGCACTCCTTAAACACATTTTTGATGCTTGGGAGTGCAAGCAGGATGCTATTGGTATATTCTGTGACCTCTCAAAAGCGTTCGACTGCGTTGACCATAATATATTAATGAATAAACTTAGGAATTATGGTGTTTCCACACAATCAGTTAGCCTTATAAAATCTTATCTTTCTAAGCGTATTCAAAAAATAGTTATTAATGGAAAAGAATCCCCAGGGGCAAACATTATCATGGGAGTTCCCCGAGGATCAACATTAGGACCAGTACTATTTTTAATATATATCAATGATCTTCCTTATTTCACTAAGGACTTATGTAAAACTGCATTTAAAAAAAAACGTAGGAACGAGTAGGAAAAAAACTCCTCGGGGGTTTCTTGCCGCTTCTTCTTCCGAGACCACTCACAGTAGGGATTTGTTGAAGCGATGGCGTAGTTTGACGTTCGAAAAGTGTTTGTAAAAACCAACTTCGAATAAAATATTATTTTATTTTATTTCATTGTTTGCTGATGACACCTCCTTACTTTTTAAAGTAGATAGGAGAAAATAATGTTTTGACGATGTAAATAATACTGTTCTGCAAGTAATACACTAGTTTACATGTTTAACCTTGGGTTAAACGCTGAAAAATTAAATTTATTAAACTCACTTTACCAAATGTTAGACAAGTGCCATCTCATATAGTTTTAAATAAGGAAGTGTTTGAACTAGTGAATTCTACCATATTTCTTGTATATATTCATATATAGACACTTCACTTCATATATAGACAAACGACTACAATGGAGTCCTCGTATTGAAATCTTGTCAGGGAAACTTAGCTCTACGCCTACGCTGTTAAGAAAGTGAGGCTTTTACGGACATAGAAACAGCAAGATTAGTTTATTTTAGCTAGTTTCATAGTGTGATGTCTTATGATCTATTGTTTGTTGTGCTGCTGATATTAAGTCGATTTTTATATTACAGAAAAGAGTAGTACGCGCCATTTATAACCTCAGCCCTAGAGATTCTCTTAGAGACCTCTTTAAAGAAATTGATATATTAAATGAAGCATCACAATATACAATTTTAGATAATATTATGTACGTTAAAAATACTCTGATAGTTTTCTTAGGAAGAGTAATGTTCACAATATTAGTACTAGGAATAAGGCTAAACTGATTGTTCCAAATTTCAGACTAAGCAAAATTGGTGGCTCTTTCATGGGTAGATGTGTAAATATTTATAATAAAATTCCATAACAATTGACAGAAATGCCATATTGTAAATTTAAAACTCACGTGAAAGGCGTTCTTATGCGGAAAGGTTATTACAAACTTGATGATTACTTTCAGGATAAGACTGCTTGGACATGAGTTTAATATTAAGCCAGTTTAAGTGCGTTCTGTAACTGTGAGCAGGAAAAAAGCCTCCCCGGGAGTTCCTACCGCTTCTTGTTCCGGGACCACTCACGGTAGGGATTTGTTGAAGCGATGGCGTAGTTTAACGTTCGAAAAGTGTTTGTAAAAACCAACTTCGAATAAAATATTATTTTATTTTATTTCACAACAATAGAGGCGGACGGACGACAGCGGATGTGCCAGTGTGACTCCTCACTGGACGTCAGTGGTATGGACGAGGCGAAGGATGTCAGTCGGAATCATGTTTCACAGCCAATTTTTACAAGAACAAGCATGTCGGGCGGGGGAAAAAATGGCGCTTTCAGTTCACAGACGGTAGGAGGGAAACTTCCAGAAAGCTACATTTCAAGATAATTCAATTCGACGAATATAGAGTACGGGAGATGGTAGGAGATGGATATTTTTACAGTTTATTTATTAATACTGTTACCAATTAAAAAGTTATGCTATATTTATATATAGAGTGGACGTGTGATATGTTTTGTTTAAAGTAGGAATGGAAAAAAATAATAAAACCCACGAATAAAAGTACCTAGTAGGAATTTTCATGACTAGAGTGAATTATCAGAAAAATAGGTGTATGGAATTAACATGAAGAATTTATAAAACGCCTGATAATACAACTGGGTTGTTGAGCTCAACAAGAATCCTAAGATAAAATAAAAAATATACTCAATAAACATATGTATATACACACTCATACATTCTTGGCGTAACGGAATATTGTTATTCTAACTTGTCGGTCCACCATAACGGTGGTTCGTTACGAAATCGTAATGTGGAAAACATTACACTCTCACGGCGCGCCTAAAGAAGTTTTAATAAAAGGACTTTAGCACGATACATGAATACCATCGGGCTTCAGCCGGGGACGAAAAGCGTCGGAGCCGCAACGCCATCCACTGGACGACCGCGGGAGGTCGGTACCGACTGACGTGAATGGTATCCTTCACACTCCAAACAGATGTGTGGGTGTGACTGAAATGGAACATCCTTTGTGTAAGCAACGCTAGGTGATGTCACATCAGATGAATCGGTGTCGCTTTTAAATATATTTTATTGTTAAAAAGTTTAAATTGGTCTCGAACGCGGCACTAAACTCCGGACCCGGTGCCGTGAGTCAAACAAAACTGTGAGCAGTGTGAGGCATTATCGTATTTCCGACGGACGCCGGACGACGCTGGAGGTCCGATGGGCCGATATGTCGGACGTGTGCGACGTGTGACGTCACCGCGGCGGCCGCGCGCGACGAGCGCGAGCGGTGTGCGGCTGTCCGTGGCGGTACCGACGACTTGTGGTTTATGTTGTAGTTTAACTTATATGTGAAAACCGTTGTCCAATAACACGCTTCAACCATCAAGTGGAATTGTAGTCAAGTATTTAGTTACTAATAGAAAAACATCTATTTAAATTACACCAGGGCCTGACGCTGCCTAATGTTGTTGATCGATTTCGATTGTTGTATGCCGTCACCTGTAAGCTTATGAGGTTGGAATGCTTTATTCATCTATTTATCTACGTAAAAATTTATATACTTTAGATATCTTCTGTACTTCATATATACGATTTGAAGTATATGTAATGTAAGAAATAACTAATAAATTAGGTTGATAAATGCTTCATTTAAAAAAATTGTTGTCATACTATCTCCAAATAATGCAGTTTCGGTGTAATTTTTTTTACTAAGTACAGTATATTATCAAAATTAAACAAATTTATAGATAGATAGAATATATCTTTATAGATATCAGATAGATATGAGCTGGATCTTAATTGTAGGTACATCTTGACAAAACCAATACATGAAATTCAATTTGTAGTTGATGATACATAGTGATATTAGTAAAAAGTGATCTGTCCCAGCCAATGTTTGAGTAGAGAGAAAGAAATAACATTATAAAAACAACATATTGGATGAAAATTGTATCACTATCAAATGCTATTTCTATTGAAAGATGAACGAAATCAATTACATTTTAATACATATAATCGTAGTTGCGTGTGACTTGTGACCGCTAGTAACTTGGGCGGCACACCGATCGAGATATTTTGTTTGCCTTAAGCTTCGAAGCGATTTAATGTAGAATCTCCGAGGAGTCCCTTTTGTCGTACACGGCAATGTCACCCGTAACCCGCAAGCTGTTAAGTGTCATAATCACTTGAACTATAATATCAAAAAGATTCTATCTTCAAATACAATCGTTGTATAATCTTAAAACATTTGCTGGAGATATTCTCGTAATATTGACGGTATAAGAATAGCTTGAGGTTCACACATGAGGCGGATCGGGTTGCAGCGCACGGCGGTGTCGATCGTGTGTCGCTTGCGTGTCGCTCGTGTGCGGTGTGTGGACTGATATTTCACGAGCGCTTCCGTACTGTGGGAGAGATGCAAAGTCATTGGTAAAATTTCTTCAAATTAAAGTTGTTAAGCTACATCGGGTATTATATTTCGGGATAAGAACTTGACGCAACTCCACCGCACCGCTGACTGGCACGGTACCACAGCGTGCACCAGACCGTGCTCCCATAATAACGAGGAGTGAACTATGTCTTGCTAATGCTTGGGTTGGAGCCGAAAAACTTGATCGATTGTCAGGTAGGCAATGGATGTACCGACGTAATTCACCTTTGTTTCCATATCGGATGTACTGTCGCGGACCTGCGGTGGACTCGTCATGTATTCGCCGGTATAAAAAACCCGTTAAGGCATTAATTTCACTTATCCCCAGAGTAAGACAGTGTCTCGTGAAATAAATATTTCTATAATCATTTATCGTTTCCTAAGAAAATTCCGTGTAAAGAGAAAATTTTCTATAAAATATGATTTATTATTTTATCTCTGGAGAAGAGTTGGAAGTTCGATTTTAGTTCATTTTTAAAATATGTTTTTTAATATTAATTTTATAGTTCGTTAATTACAGATAAACATTTACATAATTGATTACACTTATTGACGAAACCCTATTAATCAGTTTGGCCCTTCTCCTCTCACGGTTCAAGAATTATCGACGTTGTCTGTTAGCACTTCATTATCACCTCCGGCACCGGCGCCCGCGCCTCGCCCGACGTGAGATGCGTCCGACGCGGTTTTGCGGTCCCGGTACCACCGAACGAGTGTCCGGTGAAGATAAAGCTGTGCTTCTGGTCCCGTCTGAATAACTTTGATGCAACTAAGACCAGCTTCAATGTTGATAAATAGACTTTCCGACACTGAACTGTATTACGCACAGTTTCGTTCAGTGCGACGCTCGAACTAACGCAACCGACGAACGAGCAGACGAGCCACCTGATGGTAAGCGATCACCGTCGCCCATGGACATCAGCAAGACCAAAGTATCACTGATGCTTTGCCGGCCAGCAAATGAGAAGGTAAGAAAGAATGTAAATGTAACTCATGTTTCATTTATTTGCATGTATAAGGAGAGATTTATGTGTCACAGAGGAGATTTACGTGTCGTTGGGAGTTCCGAGTGCCCCCGGAGCGTGGCTGAGCCGAGCTTGGCGTGTTTAGGACGTTGTAAGTAACACTGTCGCCCTGCAACCTGCGTGGACTTGTTGAGTAAATGATATTTTTATTAATATGGAAGTCGCTGCCTTCACTGGAAGCAGTACCGTAACGCGCCTTCCGTACGTTAGCGATCTGTTATCTCGCGTCGTCGTCAAGATATTATACGATATTATGTTAAATAAACTAACGGGCCCTTCGTCGCGCGCCGACCTACAGTTTACTCGTTTAGTGAAGTGATCGATACAAATGGGACAGCGCTACGCTTATTAATGACAAAGGCGAGAGAGCAATTTGATTAATTGCTGTATTTACGTGACCCCAGTACTGCATGTAGGTACGTATATGGATTATTAAAAACTAGTGACGGGTTCGCTTTGCTTCGGGCGACGTGACGTTTACGTGGACACGTGACACGTGAACGGTAGTTTGATATTCTTTCATGTTTATACCTACTTCATGATTCTCTGTCTGTTGGCAAAAAGACAAAAGATGATAATCCATGTTGTAGTTTTTGAGATCTGAGAACGTTCAAACATAAAGACAGTTGGCGACTATGTTTTATATAGTGTGACGTAGTGATGATAAGTTCCATAAATATCATGAACGAACATAAATATCGATTCATAATGTATGTCGTCGTTGCTGATGATCTAAAACTATTTAAGGTTGTAACTTCAAACAGTGACACTCAATCTATACAGAGTGATTTCGACAAAGTTGCGGCATGGTGTGACGATAACGGTATGGCAATAAACATTAAAAAGACCTCATATATCAAATTCTCACGCAAAAAAAAATTGTACAACGTCTTCGTATAAAGTAAAATCTGAAATGTTACAGGAGGTAATGGCGATCTGCGACTAAGGTGTAATGATGGACAAGCAACTAAAATTTAACACACATGTCGATACTATTATGAAGCAAGCTGCAAGAATGTTAGATTTCCTAAAAAGAAATACAAAAGGGTTTATGTCTTTCAAAACAAAAATCTTATTATATAATGCATCGGTCCGCAGCAAACTAGAGTTTGCATCAGTGGTTTGGAGTCCCTACTATGTAACATGCTCCCAGAGGATCGACGGGTTACAGAGATCGTTTACGAGATACTTAGCATTTCAATCAAAAGAAATATCACTGACAAATACATATGATGCACGACTAATACTTTTTAATATGGCATCTCTTAACAATCGCCGCTTACTAAATGATATCGTGTTCTTAAGGAGGATGATATCTGGAGAAATTAGTGGACTGTAGTGAATTACTTAAAAATTTAAAAATAAATATACCACACCAACACCCACGTCGTCCCATTGCAAAACTCGTCCACATTCCCGCAAGCAACACGAACATTCTTAAATATAGTCCTCTGATAAGAATGTGTTCTGAATATAATAAACTGTCAGCATCTATTGATACCCTTGACTTGACTACACTGTCGGAACGGTAGGACAAAACTTTCAAAATGTTTTAGTTCATAGTACCAACCTATATTGAGCATACATATGTATCTTATGTAAGTGATAATCTAATTTCTAATGTCGACTCCTCTTATTGTGATACATGCCTTTAAGAGGTATACATACCATGTCATCGTTTTAGTACTAAGTAACATAAGTTTGTATTCCGTATGTAATGCTGATGGCGTGTCAATAAATAAATATAAAAATTATCATTTAATATACTGACAGTAAAACTGTCCTTTTAGCATGAAACGTGAAATGCTTTCCGTGTTAGGTCAGTCCCTGAACGGCAGTAATAAGCGGGTTTCCCGCCGCCATCTCAATAATAAAAATAGATTCAAAGTCATTGGCAACAAAATTATAACATTCTGTATCTTTGTTTGGACTTCCATTGTTTTGAAAAGTTTTGTTTTTGATTTTATGGAAAAAAATTAAGTATTAGTAATTTATTAACTGCTGTTTTAATTTGACAATTTGTAAGTAAAACAATGAAAAATATGTAGCATCACCGCAGTCACTTGAAAATGATCACGTCACTGAGACTCCGTAGCTCACGGATGGCACCCTGGACTGGTGGCAGACAGCGCCCGCAGATGTAACGGAAAACCTCGGAAATGTGAAAAACCGACTCAACATCGATTCAGCATAAACTTACAGCTGAAGATCGAGTTGAGGAGCCCTCGCTCGGCAGGCCCGGCCCGACGCGTGTGTCCACATGCCGAGGTGCTGCCGGGGCCAGCGGCGGCGATCAGTGGCCATTGTCGATGATCCCGATGATGAATTGTTTAAAACATCTCCCATCGAACATTTATCGTTTGGAGCGAGCGCACGTGCGTTGGGTACCGCGCCACTGTCAGCGGCGCACGCGGCGCACGCGGCGCGCGCGGTGGGCGCGGTGGCGGGGATCAAACAAACTGGAAATTTTACTATCATATTTAATTACACTTCATATCGACTTATTTGATTTGTTCCGCTTAGTTATGTTATGCAGTTGTTGGGCAAATATATTTATTTATATAGGGTGTCGATACAATATATTGGAATTTGTCAATTGAATAATGAACTATGCGGATTGATTTTAAAATGAATTAGGTATAAGATATTTACCCGGACAGTACATTTTAACTGTAACGAGTACTCAAGAATCAGTGTTTTTGTCGTTAAAATAAATTTGTATACTTTGTTCGCTCCCCTCGTACCGTTCATTGCCGTATGGTGATATCGTATCTGGTGAATCACTCGTTACCTTCAAACCGTAAGGCGACATAACATCTTCATACAAGCAGCAAAAAAGAAAAGAAATAATACCCTCGAGTTTTATTCGAAGCATTTAACTTAGTACTTTAACCGCTCGCCTTTTTGAATGAACCATGAAATGTTACATGTTCGGTTGCAGTGTCCGCCAGTCGCGCCGCTCCTCCGTCCTATATTTACGCGGCCGGTCTAACTAATTTCACCCGAGTCGCGTTCGGTCGCGTCTCATTATGCTTTCTTTGTGCATCGCCACTGAAATAATACATCTGTCTGGATCCGCCCGACCGGGGCACGCGAAACTGTTCGTTATCGCCGAGCCGTGGAGCTGAAATTGCCTCGGCAGGAGACAGTGTATTTTATGTGAGAAGGCAAATTACGAGCGATCGGAAAGACGAACTAATGTTACTAACACCCGTCATATTGTTATTGGCCGCGGGTAGTTTGGCGGTTAGGAACGACAATGCTAGGAAATAATATAAACGTATCCAAATATATAAATTGAAAGGGAGGGGATTTATTTTTTGACCACTGAATTTAATGACGTTCGATATACTTCGGGATGTTTCTCTAACTTCTTAGATCGGCGAGATACCGGCATGAATCTCGCCTGGACTTCGAGGAGACCTAGGACGCACTCGATCATGTTGTTGCTGTGCAGGTAAACGGAAGTGGCCAACACAAACGTCGGAAGTAGGTACATGTAGGGACCGGAGGCCTTCGACGTGACTTAACGCCTTTCGTTGAACAACATCAACCGGGTAAAACGTTGGTAAACATGTGACAGTAGCGGCCGTCAGTCACCCGTCCAAACCGACCGCGTCCGGAGTTATATAACTCATTCGATCGCTTATGATACGATAACATCATGGGTTTGTCAGTAAGTAGCCTCCGAAGAGTACAAATCGATTTGATATTAGTTATCCATGAGAAGTTGCTCACGAACAATGAGAAGAAACGCTTCGACGGCGGGGGTCGTCGTCTGAACTGTGAACGAAATACAAAGTACGACAGAACGAC
>PDGT01000100.1:970385-981136 GCA_003671415.1 Megathymus violae | reverse complement strand
CTGGTCGGGCTGAGTGAGTTTGGCTATAACTCACTGATCGCACGATTCGTAACTCACATTACGGACGATTGTCTAGGATACTCGGACGAATAGATCTGTTCCCACAAAATAGTACGTAATTAATGTCTGTGAATATACTGTGGCTTCTTTTACGCAGCGATTGTAGCTAATGAAAATCTTATACGGCGTCACCCACACAATTAAATAGAGAAATATAAATGACAACAACAATATCAATTTGTTAATTGTTTCGGTGCGGGTACTAGTAAATAAAGGTCCAGCAGAGGATTTCCGTAGATAACAAGTGAATGAATAACATGATTTTTGCACATTTTATCCAATCATTAAGTAACAATTGGACTGGTTTCCAAGGTTGAATTTATTACGTATTTTATTAATTATTTTTACTACTATTTTAATAAAAAGCTCCTAAGTTTGACGGAAGAAAATTTAAATGTCATTCTAAATCGGGTGTAAGCTTACAAAGTGTTAAATTTGCGTTTTATTGACACCACCGTTTTAATAAATTAATAATCACTTAATATTAAAAATATATACCATAGTCGGGTGAAGTTTCTAGAAAACCAGGAGCAGAGATTGAAGTGTCTGCGGCGCGACGCAACATGTTAATTATCAGAATATCCATCAAACGTAGTGAACGACCATATGAGAGTCTATGATCCCGTGCCGTGCGCGTCGAGCGAATTGTTTAATTGTCAACGCAATCTAAGGAATGCTACGAGTTAACCTACGGTTGCCTACGGACGCGTACATGTCCGAGGGAAGCGACTGCCTCACACGTCGCATATTTAAACTAAGGATAATTACTTCTAAAATTGTTTTTCATTGTTAAATAATTAGTTTGAATTGTAATCGATTCGCTAACTTAATTTAATTTAGATAAATGTTGATTGCTTAACTTTAAATTAAGATCGTCATTTCACTTGTTGTTGTCGGTTATTATAAATAAACAGCGGGTAACTCCGAAAAGGGTAGCTAGTTGGTGCCTACGCATTGTCAATGGTGGTTGTTTTTGGAAGACGCGACACGAGGTGCACACAATAGGCTCTTAATCGTGATTCGTCGTGTGTAACGAGAAAAGTGAGTCGAAATAGTTAATAAAACAAAGATAATCTGAGCACCGTTACTTATGTTACTGGAACTGGGTGTCACGCCGCCAGGTGTCTAGTTGCAAGTTCCAAGGGCTATAAAACCAAAAACCTAAAAGGCTAAAAAGGGCTATAAATCCAAAAACTATATTATCACCAGCAAAAACCTCCGAACGTCCGTACGTCGCTCGTTTATTCCTTTATAATCCGTTCGATTTGTTTTGTGACATTTAAAAATGACTCCAATTGAAACGTTGCAGTGTGCCGAGTATGAAATTGCATTTATCTGTAGCGTGCAGCGCCGTTTGCCGCTCGCCGCCATTGTGACGTGATAGTGACATAAAAGCCTATTGCACAAAGGGGGCCCGCGGTGGGCGCCACCGTTCGGTGTAGCATGTGTGTAAATTAATCTTTCTTTTGTTTCCGTTCCTGCAATTGCAATGAACTTGTATCTTTTAGTCATTGAAAAAATAGCGTTGAAGTTTTCTTTTTAACCGATTTCAAAAAGAAGAGATTTTCGTTTATATTTTTTATTTCTCACTACCTCGAAACTCCGTCATTTATTAACCCATTTGGGAATTTTTTTTTTTGTTTTAGATTAGAAGTATAGCCCGTCACGTTTGGTCCCGTTTAAATTATACAAATAACAACACCCGCAGGAGTGAAGAATAGGAGATGAACCCAAGAAATTACCTTAAAATCGAAATTGTTTTTTTTGTTAATATTAAAAATAGTTATATATATATATATGTGTATATATATATATATATGTATATATAAATATAATATAATATAATCCAATAGGAAATTGGTGGTGTGAATGTTAGTTTTTTCAGATTATATAAAAAATATATATACACTTCATAATGTTATATCAATTATTTCATAATAAATAAGTAATAAAAAGATCACATCGATTGTTAAAAGCCGTGTGCGATGACAGTTATTCTATCCTGTACTATCGTGTACCTTAGTTAATACTTACTATGAATATTGAGCGAGGTTCCTGCACTCAGTAACCGACCGAGGCAGACATATGTTAAACTAGCAAACCCCCGCTTCGCTTCAGAAATACTACATCGAAATACGTTTACCCATTTATGAGATTAACGCACACAAACGTGCAGACAAACAGACAATAATTCTTACAACTATTGTTTCTAACAACTGTTGCGTTAATAAAGGACCTTCCAATATATTATATAATCCTTATTAACACAAAAAAATCCATCACCGCAACTTGCTTTACAACAAAATCAGTAGTTTTGATGATAATCGCCCTAAATGCAGATTGCATTAAGATTTTACCTTACAATTCATGTTTACTAGTTTCAGTTCAAGAAACAAAAAGCCAACAAGTATATGGATTTCTACGCAAAAAACACAAATGTTTTTCAATCTCCAAGTGTAACAGCTTACAGAGCAATGTCAGCATTCCGCCAATCGCTCCCACTCGCCACGGGGTTGTGAAGCGTGAACAAATAAAAACATCCTGGCAATGGCTCCCGTGGGAGGAAGGGGCACCGGGCACCGGGCTACGGTCAGCACATTCTGTTAGTTATAGTGTTATGGTGTTTCTTTATGGATATAGGGACCAGATAATGGGAGAAACGGCAACTACAAAGGTAGTAATTTTTGCTGATATATCTGATAATATTACTATATTATATTCTACATATATAGTCGATTACTTTGAAACTCTTGAGATACTGCTTAGTGATTTTAGTCTGACTTATGAATATATTGTGATGGGAGACTTCAACGGATATCTTTTAAAATGTATGTAACTATTGAGCCTGCTATCTTTTTCAATCTTCACATTCTCTCATTATATGCGTCCTACAATTTCTCCAGCTGAAGATCATCTTTTCTTTGTCCAATGATCGTTTCTTCTCCAAACTTAAACCAAATTAGTGTCGAAACCAGTTCCGAACAGGTTTAACTAAACTTTTGTAATTACCATATGTTGTTTAAAAGATGTGCTGAGGAGTTTCTTTCGCCGTTTCTTCTCCTCATTGTTAAAGCACCTTTTCGAAACGGTGGTAGAAGCAAAAAATGACGTTCATAAGTGTATTTACTAAATACCTATATGATTAAATGATTTTGAATTTGAATTTGAATTTAAACAGAGTTATCAGATTTTGTTAAAATCGAAAAAGTATTAAAACTTGCCCATTTGACACTGGTAACTATGTGTGGTTTATCCATTTGCATGTAAAATTACCACAGACTAACAAACTCGTGCAACGAAATGTACAGATACTAAATTTCTTCTAGTGATATTTACTATGTTAACAGTTCCATGAAATCAACGTCAGCTTTGTAGAACCCATGAACACTTACGATGTCAAAAGACCTCCAATTGTATTTGAACTTGAATACAGATGTAATATAACGGTATTCACCCATCCTGTCTGTCAGTCCTGGCCTAAAGTTCCGTGCTCAAGAACAAACTAAACCACAAAACTGGTTTGACTTTGTTTTGTGTAACAAAATTGATATTTTATGTTTAAAAGCAACGCAGTCTGCGACTGAAACAGCCCTCACGTACACTCGCAATAGTATTCACTCATATCATATAGAATTTTATATCGTAGAGCTCTTAACGCGACTGGCAGCGAGCAGGTGTAAACGGTGGGTAGTTTGTTTTTTTTATTTTATGTGCGGAGATAGAAAGCGGAATGTGCACAAGGGAGGTGCAGAGGAACGTGACATTGTATTTTATGATTGCAAGTCTTTGCATTTATATGTACTGAATAATTTGAAATTAAATTGATAATTTTTATTCTTAAAGTGTAAAACGTTATGTGAACCTATATAATTAATATTACGAAAAAAATTATGAACGTAAAAAATAAAAAATACGTTCCATTTTACGTACAAATTAAATGGCAAGAAAGTTGACGTTGTTTCATACGCTATTTTCAATGCAATGTAGGCGAGTATTATTAGTAACGACCTTATTATGCTTGAGAAGAGGTACTAGGTAGTTTATTTTGCCTCAGGCAAAACACTTTTCCGAAACGAAATATTTTATATATTATATACGAGTTATATTTACCACGTTCATACGTAATTTAATATGTAACATGATTAAAATATTTATAAGTTTAACATTTTTAAACAGGTACTTAAATAAAATTGAAATTGAAATCTTAACGATAATGATTTTTTTTAAATCTTATATAAACTACATGTTCGTGTCATTTTAAATAAAAAAGGTGCTTATACTTTACTCGTACAGAGTAAATTCCATTACTCATGTCGAGATAACTAAGCGTACATACGTCTATGTAATATAAGCTCCAGTCCAGAGAAGCACAATGTGAGACACTTGCTTTTAATTACATTCCATACACAATATCAATACTGAAAATACCACTGGCCTTTAACTGATAGGTGTTGCTTCCAACAACTCTGACCACCGACTGTGTAAAACCACTGTTGACATAAATCCTAAAACACTCACCAACGCCACCGAGTGACGATTAAGTTATAATTGACTATTTTAATCAATTGACATACTTTACTTACAGCAAAATATAGAACAACCGTAATATAAAGATAAATTACATTGTAATTACCTAAATACGCTAACAGCAACGTGACTCTAATACATGAGAAAATCGATTAAAAACGATTCCTCGGCAAGTTCTACACCCACTAAGTGACGGCTCAGTAACCACTCGTTGGGCGCCATGCTGTTATTTTTTTCGGCTGATTTTATTGCTTTGTCATGTAACATCTTCAATACTTATTTATTTTATCGAGCCTTTATTTCAATGCTGTAACGTTCCCCGCAACTAACTAACTAAGTATGCTATTGCTTGTCTACTGTCCCAGTACGATGAGTAGGGACCTTAGTCTACGACGCCGGCCAACTTTGGATTGGCAGATTTCATATACTTTTAAGAATATGATGGTGTACTTACATATATTCAGGTTATCTTTACTAACGTTTTCCTACACCAACATGAGTGATAATTCATTTCTATCTGTGGCAATTGTAATTTTATTTTCTTGTATTATCTAACTTAGAAGTTTACTGGCAAGGTTTAGTACATCTTCGCAGGATATGTACACGTAAACGAAATTAGTTTTATTTGAATTAAATATCAGATGGATTTTAATACCTAGGTTAACTTCGAAGCCGGCGAATTTCATATAGCGTCATTGTTAAATAAATGCACTGCATGAGAAAGCCGTTTGCAAACTCACCCGAGAGTTCAGTCGCTAAGTGAAGGTTTCAGTCACGCGTTGGGCGCCATGTTGTTATTGGACGTTAACAAAATAACTTTACTTTGTTCCATGAGTCATTTTAACCGTACAATAATAATGTCATTAAATAACTATTGTTTTTTAAATATTAATTGCCTGTAAATGCGCAGATGTGTCTTCTGGTGTGTGGTCATTTCTAGGGTCGTGGGTGTTTGTGATGTCATATTTGTGTATGTCCATGATGTGTGCGACACAGGGAATCCCAGTGCGGGGGGTGAGTGTGTAAACGTTTATTTATTTAAATGTATTGGAAGTCAAAAAGTAAGTGTAAAACAAATCAAATTTGTGTCTAGAATGACCCGCTGATATCTAATAAAACTTCTAACCACAAAAGGTGTATTTTTGGTTATGTGGACTGCTTTAGAATTTTATGTTGATGGTCAAAAGTTATTTTTTAATTATTCATCGTTCGTTTGTCGCCGTTATAAATTTACTGTAGTACTTCCCTAGTGAATTAGACAAAGCCGTTATTAGGTACAATTAAGCCCTTAGGAGGAATAATCTAAAGTTCCCGGGCTGGCAATAAGCTATTGTTTCGGACGTGGCAGAAGTTCTGAAGACAGCCGACCGCGACTCGTCGATAATGAACCTGGTCACGGACGGTCACTTCTATACAAAAACTGGCAGACTGTACAAAACTAATGTGTAATATATATATAAATTTATGGCAGACTACAAAACTTTAAAAATATTATAGAAGCCATATGGATATAGGTATAATCACCATAGTAATTTATTAGCGGTGACATACATTTTAAACAGAATAATAACCAGAGAGAGTAACGGTTCCAACTGATTTGCGATCCGTTATATTTACATTATAAAAGCGGCTAAGGTATCAGCTTGGCCGGCGAAAACCTGGTATACGTGTTTTATTTATTCGAAACTTTTTATCGCATTCCGTTACAATTACGAATATATTTTTATTTCGGATATGGATAGTTTCGATAACGGTTACAGAGTTCCATAACGTCCCTAGTTTCTACTGCGTATTTATGAAAATTAAGTCACCATTCATTCATCTCATGTTCAAACAGACGCGCATGCCGCGTTCTCAACCATTTCTATAATGAAACACGACTATGGGCTGTCACTTCGGATCACGTGATAGCCTTTCTAGAACTTAAAGCGAGTGCTATTCTGCCGACATCAAAGGCGACGGAACATTGTAAGTCTTACACAGTGACGATATTTAACCCCTGCTCACTGGAGCACGGATAATACAGTTATCGTGGTAACTTCCGAATCTTGCCGAGTTCGCAAAACTAGATATGAAAATTTATCCGCAGTTCGACTCGAGTTTTGGAATTGGAACCTTATTTAGGAGTTAGTAAAGTTAATAATACCGTGTGTCGATGTACGCCGACTTGAAACTTTGATGCGGTTAGCACTTTCGCATGAATTTGTACGATTTAATACATTGTAGCGGGTCGATATGAACGGTGAAGCATAAAGCATACTTTGAGAGGCACTGCTGGTTTATGACGAAAGGGTGGTGAGGGGGAGTATGACGTAATGTACATTTAATTTGGAGTTTACAACTTAATTACGATTCTTATAATTCCATAAGGTTATTAAACTTTATTTTATTTTGGTTTTTAATATTTTTTTTATCTTAATTTCAAACATCTATCACCATGGGTCTACCATGATATAGACTTGGAGCACAAAATTCAGGTAGTCTGAGGGTATTGTAATATTTCGTTCACAAATTAAATGTAACGCCATCTCTTTCAAAATAAGCTCACATGAAGAATAAAAGAGTTTTAACATAAGGTGCAATTACAATTACGGATAATACTATTACACATTACCTACATGATATAAAATGTCTGGATGGCACAAAAATTAAAAAGCGATCATCAAAACGGCTCATAAATAATGTGTTATACAATCAAAATTAGTTCTTTATATTTTATTATAATTTGAATTTGTTATATATTTTTACTACATACCTACTATTAGCTTACGCTATCCTTATACCCTATACAGTACTGTGCTGTATTGTCGACGCGTATACCAAAAGATCAAATGATAATTAATGATTATGATTACCTACTCGTCACAATCTATAATCGTCTCATCGTTGACTTCACGCTGACCTGCCACCCCTGTCCGTGGTCGTGGTGTGGCGCTCGGTGTCCATAACGGACGAGGCTGCGGCCGCCGGTCCCACTAGTCGGAGATCGCTTGGCTTTATACCGCTCACTTTAACCCCGACGGTACTCGTGGGCATCGCGAGGATCTTCCACCCTTATATCTATCTACCCTACAGTTTGCTGTACGGGCTTTGGAAGCCCCGTCTCCTCGTTTGTTGGCTTGTGACAAAAATTAGCTCTTGTCGACTCTTCTCTCAGGTTAAAATCTGGTTAACTATAGGTTACGTCCGAGTGAAAAAAACTTCGTAATCGGTAAACGAGCTGACGAGGCACGGCATGGTGACCACCGCACATGACCACCTCTAAGACCAGCGGCGTTACCGAAGTCTTGCCGGCCAACACGGAAGTGGTGAACTAGTTTAGCCGTCTAAAAAAAGAAATCATATTGTAACTTATTTTTGTTTCGTGGTGAATTTACTAATACCATACGCACCGCTGAGAGTATAATATATCCATCGTGAGTACCTGTGTCATAATTAAACATGTGCAGTCTAAGATAAGTAAGTTTCAGAGTATATAAAATTTCCAAATGATTCGTTAATACCAAACGTTGTAACACGACCCCATCACGTTTTCATCGAGCTAAGATTTGAGCGCGGCGCCGGCCCGCGGCTCTGACTTCGGTCATCAACAATTCAACACCGCAGCTGATACAAATTCATACGGTTCCTTAGATCGAGGTTACCCGCAGCGAGCTTGGAAGCACGACGAAACGAACTAATGTCTAGCGCGACGAAAGCCTTTTGTAAGGATACAATAAATCCATCACAGGATCTCATGCATCGTTGAGTTCAACCAAAGTTAGCTTGCGCGTGGAGCACCCTGCCGGTCAGCGGACGACGTGACAGATCATCTGGTTGGAGGGCGCTGAGCTTTACACGGTCCAATGTAACACTCGTCGACACTCCACGTCGACTGTACTCTGTATGGTAGTGGTGTCTGTATGGCAGGGTTCCGTCCTGTGTAGCTAGCTACCGACCTCAATGGTTCATCTGACTCGCTGAGTAACTAGTCGCCAACGATTATATATAATTGAAGAAATTTTGTTTCTAATAATACATCAAGTTTTCAATATTTTTCTTGTCTCATTTATTTCGCCAACACCTTCAACTCTTACGGTTTCTACGTAAAATGTCAACAACGTGAATGAATTTCAGAGGACTTATAAAATATTTATACAGAAAAAGCTTAGAACTTATGTTTTAGTAATTTTGTGTTTCACGAAAATGACAAATTCAATGGGTATCCAACTGTATTTTGTTGTCAAAGCATCGCGTGAAGTATTTTTAGAAGGTACAATAACGGTGATAGAATTCACCCTGAACGATCCCGTCGAGTCATTCCATTAAGTTTTCTTAATACCATGACGTTTTCGCTCAGTAACGATACACATTGACACAGGATTTTCCTAGAGTTTTCTCGGTATGAAAGGATACATTTGTATAACATAAAGCTTTAGGATATTGCTTTTCGAAATTACAAATTCCTCATTGTAGGGTTGCTTCTAGGCGTTGACCCTCATTTATTTTGTTCCATTTGTCCGGATCTGGGTTCAGAGTTTACATTATCTTACATTTACAATATTCGTTGTCACGTCAAGTTGGTGAATATTTTATTGCCTATAAACTGGCACAGATTGAACCCTAGAAGTAGAATTTGGGACACACATTCTCTTTATGCTAAGTTACATTAAACAAGCAGGCTTGCCACCTCATGGCGAGTGGTCACCACCTCTAAAGGTTTGATTTGAATACTATACCTCTTTCTTATATGTGTATAATTCCGTAGACAACATTAATTAGATGATACGAAGCGAAGCGACCTCTAACAGGGGGCCTATGACGGCGTTGTCTCGTATGTTGTTCAGTAAGATACCCTACAAAACAACCTGCTCGGTTGAATTAAACTCGAGATTAAATAAAGCCCCTTGTACTCGCATCTTTCATTCTTCTCACAAAGTGAAGGTTTGGCTTAGACGCCATCCCCACAAAGCTTTTAGTGTTTAGAATTGTAAATAGCATATTTTCTGCTCTCTATCTTGGTAAACCCTAATTCCTTATTCCACGAATAAAGTGTTGATGCGTCGCCTGCTAGGTCGTCGCGTCTCATATTGCAAGTTCTTTTTATTCCGGCCGCTACCATTCCCGGTACGTTTATTCAAATGTTTCAGGAACACTTTCTTTATCAAAAAGATACGCCGAATGTGATTCTCGTGACGAATTCCGCAGAAGCCAACGTTTGAGATACGTTTTTAATGCCAAGCGGGATACATTGCTTAAATTAGATTTTCTCGAGTTCAAGACAAGATGTCAACACCGAGGCATTGCAGGTTAAAAAGGAAGGGATTAATGTCCTTTTTACAACAGATGTCATACGGTTGTGTTGTCAAATCTATACGCCCGGCTCTAGAGCTCTATATAAGGCCCGTAAGGTTTCATAAAGACGCACTTATCAAAACTAACAAGTTAACACGATGAAGTTAACCGCGAAACGCTTGGAGGCAACAATTCTACAATAGTTCTGAAATTAGGAGAACAACGTACTACGGGGATAGCGGGCCGTTACTTATCAATAGTATTAATAAGACATTGTTTATAAAGTTCAGCGGGATAATAGAGGGATGACTGAATATCGCAGGCACTTGACTCTATGTATGTCCGCTCGGCACGAAGTGAGTGAAGTAAACGCGAGACGTTAGTTTCACTTACAAAACTAATACTATGGATTACAATTATGCATTTCTTCAGTCATTTTTATGTTAATGAGTTATACTAGGATAAATAATAGTAAATGTACATGCGAATTAAAAAAAGAACACTATAATAAAATTTTAATAACTATACATATATGAATTTAAAAATAGTTATTTAACATACAAATGTTATTACACTGATGAATATTTACGTATTCCCTTTACGACAATCAAACGTATCGTCAATCAAATACATAAATTAGGACCCCAATCTTAATAAAGAAACACCCTAAGCCAATTACAGCGTACACCCTGCGACACGTGTGCTGTAACGAGGAGTCGAACTCGTGGCCCTCGGTGCGGGAGGCCGGGGCGGCTTCAGCTCTTCGCGGTCGATATATGAGGGGATTTTATTGCCTTCTGGATCCATTGTCTGATGGCAGAGTAACATGGACGCTGGCCAATTTTTGTTGTGTTAATAATATTACACTTTAACAGTAACTCAAATAAAAT
>PDGT01000100.1:940644-958784 GCA_003671415.1 Megathymus violae | reverse complement strand
GGGGGGGGAGAATTGATGAACAGATTTAGATAATACTTACCATGTTTTAACTTACATTAAGGGTTATAGCCTAAGTTACTTTTCATCCCGGAGATAGGTACATTAGTTACTGCAGTGAAGGAATAAATGTTATCATGGATTTTTTTGTAAGTAATAAATAAAGCATTGATTGTCATTGTGCAGCTTTTACAATAAATGGATAATGAAATATGAGATATATAGGGCTGTACTCATCTTTCAATTCAAGACAACCATCCCTGGTGTGTCCTATTGAAAAGCGGACTTTGCTTTGACTAGTTACCGTTGTCCTATCAGAATCATTTTTTTTTTCGCATATTTGTTACGATGTAGAAGTGCCGGTAATAAGCAGGAACGGCATCCTTGTTGGCCGGCAACGCATCGGTGATGTTTTTGTTGTAACGCACGTTTGTCACATTTGTCGTTTGTCGGCTGTTAACATAAAAAAATATGTTTCTAATTCATGGAAGTAAGATAATTGATCTGTAAAACAGTAAAAGAATAAATTTACAATATGCCCAACAAAAATAAACAGCGAGTGTTTCGGGAGTGCGCGTGCTATAACGCGGTGCAGGTATCTCATGGGCTTTTTGGAGCGAAGTAAGGGTAGGCTGGAAGTAATAAATGGCATACTTTTTCGGAAACTGTAACACGACCTAAATTTATTACCAATGTAAACCAACTGGTTTCCATTAATTTGACTGACCTAGTGTCAAAGTTGATCTACAGCGACGGAATAGTTTAATTGCAAAAATATAAAATACACAATTTTTTTCCATCACATCAACTCGACTGACTGTTCCTATAAAACAAATTTAAGAAAACAAGACAGCTAGAGTCTACATGGTCTTAAGTGGCCACTGAAATATTTAGACATCGGTGATAACACCAAACAGAAATGGAGTCCTATCTGATGTCTGTTCCTTACATACAACGTTTCACAGCAGAATTCGAGGGCCTCAGCCCTAGTTAATCGTAATGAAATTCTTCCATCTAAATTACATTTAGTAACAATGGAATTAATTTATTCACAAAATTCAATATTAAAAATATCTCGCTAAAGTAAAGAAAGTGTACTAAATTCCATAGAATACGTTGGTTTTTCTTTTGAGTACTTAAACTAACTAAACTAACTAAACTGGCCGCAAGAGGCGCAGCCGCAACACGCCGGAAGAGCCGGAAATTAGTCCCAACGGATCTGTCCACTGTTGGCTTTCGACCCACATTTATATAGCGGAGTGAACATTGCATTATACGAAATCACTGTTATGTGTGTGTTTTGTACATACAACAAACATTTGTAGGATAAAAAACGCACACAATCGAACACAAACACGAGTTGCGACACATAACACTGTACAAATTTAGAGAAACGAGTCTCAGACATTCCAGCAGTTAGGATACTTCGGAGTGCCGTTCGCCGCGGCCGCGGCCGCGTCTGTTGTCGGCCCTCCCACGATTGTCCATCAATCAACGGCCGTCAGCCGTCGGCATTGTCTCGCTGACGTTACTGAGAACTCGCCCTGTCGCCACTGACTCTTGTGACGACACACCGCTGACAACTGCTGACATTTGAAGATCATATGTCATTGGCAATTTTCACACTTACAAACGTCACACCGAGCTCTGCTTGACGTTTGTGACCGACTGTGGAAATACGACGATTTTTATGAATAAGAAAACATTAATTGGCACTTCATTGTTATTGGTGATTTTTTGTAAGATAGTGAGACAGACATTTCAATATTTTTTTTGTTTACTCTATTTAACCTTTTATCTATATAAAAAGCAAAAAACACAAAATTAATCAGTTTCCTGTCTGTAAGATACTCGTATTATCTATATTGCTATTGTCCCTTGTGCGTGGTACTTTATTTTTAGACATTCTATATTTATAAAAAAAAGATAATCGATAACTAATGTACGTAACAGTCGGCTTCCATTCAACTCAAAGAATAATTATTAGTTGCGCTCAACAGAATATCTATATTAACTTTTTTTCTATTAAGCGGGAATAGATCCATCTTCCAGGATGAAATGTAACTCCCCTAGATTACGATCCAAAAAACGCCAAGTAAGTGCAGACAGCACACAGTAAGACAGCGACACATCCAAAACCTCGAAAAAAAAATTATATTCTCAGTATCGATAACTAAGCCTACCTTCATTAAAATTACTTGATATGACCCCCTTACAGATTCATTGTTAGTATGGAATTAAATGAAAATTGGCACCATCTGTAATTACCGTGTAAAAAATTTAGAACATATTAAAAATCGAAAGAGTCGACGTCCCGATACCGGGTACACAGAGACATGTCCACACGTGCTTTAAACTGGCACATCTGCCAACACTCGCCCAGAAATTGGAATTGGAAATTCAGATTGAAAAATCGACAGGTTTTTACCACAGATGTAGTTATAATACCGCCTGCTATTTTAACAATTTTCGATAGTAAAAATTCGCCAACGCTTTCCTGAACACTTCGGACGGCTACATGTGCGTCGCCGGCCCCAACGTCCTCTACATAAATCGTGCAGTATATCGTTGTCTCACTCCAACACGACATACATTCGTACCTTCCTAACGTTATTATTTCGATGCGCTCGTGTTGCGATAACGGACCGGGATGTGCGATTCCTTGGAATAAATTTTTATTACAAATGACAAAGCTAACACCGGCTTATGTGATACTTTAATATAAACATAATAACGTGTTGTTTACCACGTGTTATACTAATATGACTTTGCGTGTCAGGATACACGATGGTTCGAAAAACACCAAAGTTGTTTCGCAGACTGCACGTTGTTGCAGCCTTTCAACACGAATAAACTGTCGCAGTGGCACTCGTTAGTTGCTGGTATTTAACTTCAAAAGAACTATTCGCTTTCTTATTCGAGATCTAAAGACTCACGAACGACCCTGCTCGCCATATGTACCAATTTCAGAGCCCCCCAGAACATTCTACGCTTTTGGCGTCAATATCTTCTGAAATCAATATGACATAAATGATGCAGGCAACAAAGGTTCACAGATTTATACAAGACATAAGGGCGAAAGTCACGTAATGTGATCGAGGTAGCTCTTATCAGTGCCTGGTTTTTTGGCCGTTATTGTTTTCCGCAGAATCTTCACGAACCTTCGTTACAATAACAAAGTTTCTATTACTATACATCGATTTATGCACATTTTTGATGATTTTGTTCCGATTTGTCTATGTGAATAATTTGCTTAAACTTCATTACAGTATAAAAGATAAACTCCATACATATGTCTAGTTATCTAATCTATCTAATCAGTGGGATCTATTGAGACTGTGCTTGGTGAGACGTGAGGTAACTGGCCACTGTCGACACATTTACATATAAACACTATTTCGCACAGTAAGCGAGTGCTGAACTTAGTTCAGTAAATGAGTTTACAAAGAGAATTTCATTAGACCAGATGAAGTTACCGATAGAGAGCGCCCTCTGTTGTCGAATCAATAACTACTGTAACTAAAAGGTCTTAACTTGTGTGTGTGACTGTAGTAGAGACGCTGTTTCGGGACAGGCGACGTCATATTCCACGTTTCTACCGTCAACCCTATTGGCTCTAGGATCTAATAATCGATTCTAGAAGGACAGCAGTTGCTAGTTAGACAGAGAGAAAAATCCTACCGTCACGCACGAGTGTGTACCATTGCGTGGTACATGTCCAACAACCACCAGCTGGAGGCGTCGGGCTCCATAGTCTAGTCCGGTCCATAGTCTAGTTCAGTGCAACGTGGGCGGAAGTAGTCGGTGCGAACACACGGGATGAAGACCGCACCGTACACCCCAGAACGAAACGAACATTTTAAATTAATGTTTTCTTTTTATTACTCTAAATTTACTTTCAGTAACAAAACCAATATATGCCATGGTAAACGTGTGTGTTCCAAGCAAAAAATTCATGTTCATCGCGTTTGTTGTTAAACAGCTATTACCACCAATGAGTACATTTACTTTTAACGGCATGTTCTGTGTTTGGATACAGGATGTAATTGCACGCACATAAATAACACAAAGTACAGTTTTTTAACCTTTTTGTCCTTTTTTTTCCATGAAGTCGGACGGGACCACTAGTATCGAAATTCACACATCTTTGAAAAATCAATGTACAAATTTAAGGATCAAAAGTTTACCCATGATGTTTGTGTTCAACGAAGGCGATAATTTATTTCTAATACCATAACTTTGTAAACGCGAGGTGAGCAGGATTTGAATCCAGATCCACTGTACTATCGCTGCTTTATTGTTCACTCCAACACTGTTTTATTACTAATAGTAATGCTATATGTACGTAGTGTTCATCGTGCTGGTGATAAATCGAATGAAGTTGAACTAGTTCTAATGAACATAAAACCCACGAACACCTTTCTTGCTGTAAAACTTTCAAAATAGATTTCTAATTATCTCCGCGTCAGTTCTCTTTGAGCTTCATTAAGAAATACCAGCAGGTGATCTGTTAGAAGCGAATTAATGATGTCCATACGGGCCAGGGTGCGATTATATACGAGTAGAGACTGAGCATTCCTCAACTCTCGAGTTAAAGATAAATGGCGTTTTAGGGAAAACAAATATTCTAATTGCATCAAACGTGTTACAGTATCTTTACTTAATTAGGCCGGTGTAAACTTTGGAGCATATTTGGTAAGTCGATGGCAAGGGGACAAGAGGGCGCAGTGACATGCGCCGGTACGACGAAATCCGCTCCACACTCAACTTGAACGTTATCGAGGCCATGCGCGTTGTGGAGAGCCGGAGCAGACGGGGGAACATCGTTAGGGAGAGAATCATCACAAGATTGAGGTCACGACCACTAGCATTGGGGAAACGACGCACGGACGAGGGATTTCGAAGTTTCTTTATACATATACATATATAGATGGACATCCATAGATTGTTACAATTAATCTGTCTCGAAGGACCAAGCTTTAAAATAATTTCGTAGGTTGTTTATAGACATCCAAGGATTCGAACACTCAGAAACGACACGGGCAACATTGCCCTTTATTACTTCTATTTTAAAACCAAAAAGAGTAATGTTTTTTTTACGCACGCCGTATGTTATATGAATAGGCAATTCATTAGGCAATGTTGTCGTGTCATTTCTCAAGTGAACACGTTTTTGCGCCGCGCTACCGGTGCGGGGTGAGCAGGGGGAGGGGGCGCAGGTGTGAGTGGTGTGTTGATCACCGCGGTAACGATGACCATACTTATCCACCACAATTATGAGAGCCGGTGACATAGCTCGAGCTACTGGTTTGAGCGGGTGGACACAGCGCCAGCGAATAAAGAAGATTACTTATTTATTTTGACTTCTTACTATAATTTTAATATCGTGGTTAATTGTGTAATATGTTTATTTATTTTTTATTTAGAACATATGTATTATGGGACTTGTTCGTCATGTGAATAAGCAAATGTAATTTTTAAGGGAGTAAATAAAAAAAACCTTAAATGGACGCATAACGAACGAAACTTTGATTCGTCAGGAGGAATGACAACGACACGATTCTTCTCTAAGGAATACGCGGAACCGATGGATTAGCGGCCCCTGAAACACGAAAGCGCCGATGAAATTTCACTATTAACGGACACTAATACAACTACCGACCGCGCCCGAAGCTGCTTATGCGCTGCGACAAATGACTTAAAGAAATATAAAACAGCCCAGTCCGCCCGAACTGTGGCCCCACACTGCGTAGTGCTATTAATAATTATAGTCTAGAGACGAGAAGCTCTCGTCAATAAGACGGGAATAAAGGAAAACAGAAAAAGATAACGGCGGCCATCTCGCGGCGTCTGTCGGTGCCCCGTCCGCCTGGCCGCCTGGCCGCTCCATGTTTTTATTCAACCGGTGAACACCGTGCAAGGGCGGTGTGAAGTCGACGACCCCGTCGACGACGACGACGAGGTCCACTCGCGTGCCCTCCAGGATACGGTCGCGTCGCTTAATTGGAACACGTCCGACCGACGGAGTCCCACTGAGGCTCACGCCGGGCAGCGCGGGCGCGCAATTCGTCCCAATATCAGCGTGAGGTCGCCGTTCTCATTACGTTAATATACAGTAGCCGCTAACCTGCTCTTCTAGACGTTCACGTGTATTTTTCATATAGTAGAGTACCAACGTTATATATAAATACCCAAAGAGGCGCACACCGCTGTCCGCTGTATCTACTCATACGTTTATCTGTAATCAATGGTCTTATGATTACAACGCTGGATAATCTGTCTCGTGTTCGACAGGGTTCCGTTTAGTAAACGTATCCAGAAATGTTAGTTTCCTATACAGATTCATGATTTTCAGATATTCACATCAATTCGATCAAGTTAAAAAACAGTTTATTGCCACAAACACTTAAAATATAATATAAACAAATAAACCGTAAACTTCAAATCAAACATAAAAATGGCAATTCGATTAAACTAAAACTAAACCTAAATAAAGAAAAAGGTTAGGTCACCCTTGTACAAGTGTGTGTGCACGTACGTACGCGTGCGCGACTGTGCAAGATCAGAAAGAAGGACGTTTTAAAATCAAGTAGTTCCTAGCAGGCATAGTTCAGATTTTCTGCAGCAGATTGTCATTTTAATAATATCGATATCTAATTTGGAACGGTTCAGAACTCATTTTAGTTCTCGTTGGAGGTGGTGAATCATTTCGAATTTTTGCTGTCGAGAATCTGAAAGTCCTCTGTTACCGTGACATTTTGTAATTAAGGAGTTTAAGAAGATCTTTCTTACGCAGGTTTCTTAGACTTACATGGTTGGCCCAGACTAGCGGATCAGATAGGTATTCAGGTTTTTTACTCCTGATCACTGTTTGAACAACACACGGTTGTGGGTTAGTTTAGTTAAGCTTCAATATTAGGAACTTGGCATTATTGTCTCGTCCATTGAGTGGTGAGAAGGTTGTACCATACACTAAAAAGCAGGTTGAACTTAACGATAAATGTACCTTTTACAGACCAAATAGGTCTTCGATTCGAATCGATTAATTTTTCCTAGTTTTATGTCCTGACTTTGCGTCAAATTACCTCGTGTCTATTTCCTCTGCCCCCAGTTGGATTAGTCCTACGGCTCAATAGGCTCGGGCCTAGGGCGGTCAGTCGTGACAATAATTCACTGATGGTAACAAGAAATAACTCAAAGTACCTAAATATTCTAAATTTCTGAATCGATTTCGATAAAAGTTGGCAATAAAGTAAACTCATGTGTGATCTACCAGTAGACGTACGATGAGTGCTGAGACAGCGCCGACGGCTGCAGCCCGGGGCTGAGTCTAAATTAAACACGTCACGACAAGTTTTCGCCGGCCGAGTTGGTACACTTATTATTATGTTACTTTTAAGATTTTTTTCCATGATTATAATACTCAATAATATCCACAAAGAAAGTCAAACTGTTACCTTGTAAATACAATATATATTTTTCTTAGTCATAAGTCATGTAAAATCCGTAACCGAAATTATCAGAAACAATCTGATAATCGGAAATAACTCCATACCCGTAACCGTAACCGGTAAAATATTATTCATATATCCATATCCAGATCCGAAATTTCGTATCCATAACACCCCTAGCACTGACTACATGGCCTGGGGGCGGCCAAGACTGCAAATCGGCCACCGTCTGCCCCTGGAGTAACTTCGTCGGTTATACAACGAAGTCGAATGAGATCCGAAATCTCAGATCCCTTACGTCGCGGAGTGGACGCCTGCCCACAGACGACGACACCACATTTGGATGCACGTGCATACGGCGTACGGACGGCGAATCGGTACCGATGACTCGACCGACGGCTGAAATGGGATTCATACATATGGTATGTAACACACTCACACGGTCGCGTTGAGGCTCTGTGTGTGTGTGGGGGGGGGGCACGCACACACGAAAATTCTTAAGGGGCTTGAACATTTGAAAATATCTTTACTATAACAACGTAGACGCTTACACAATCTAAAGTTTTCTTGTTAAGTTATTTAAATTGAATTTTTGCATTATTATTATTATTATTATTAATCACCAGCAAGCCGCCCCCGCTTCGCTTCAGGAAAACTACGGCTTACATTATTTTCAATTAATTTATTACTTTTTTATTTATGAACGGATTGCAATGAAACGGACTTTTAAGTATAAAGTCAAGATTACTGCAATACATTAGTTAAAACTAAAACGAAATCGGTTCAGCCGTTTCTGAGATTAGCGCGAACAAACGCGCAGACAAACAGACAAAAATTCTAACGAGTGCTGTTTTGTGTTCTATTGCGTTAATAAAATGTTTTTTCTCATATATCGTTTATGCACATAAAGCGATCAGTTACAATTTTATTATTAGTATATATTTGAATTGTATGTATATACCCGTAATTTTTATTATTTTTATACAAATTTCTGATCAACCTTGACATTTGTCAATAATGTAACCTCTAACATGAAATGAAAATGATTTATTGGAAAAAATGAGTTTAACAAATAAATACATTGTTCCGTTGTTGGGGCATCCTTTTAAGTAAAAAATTTACCTGTGCCAGGATGTCCCGCTCTTCCGTAGAAAAATACATATTTGAAACTGAGGTTATTAAAAAAAACTTTAATTTAAATTATCATGAAAAAAAATTTGCGCGCGCGCGAGTATATGTGTGTGTGATTGGACGTGTGAGTGTGTGCGCGTGCGTGCATGTGTGTGTGTGTGTCTGTGTGTTTGTACGTGTATGAGTGTGGTGGGGGTGAATGTGTGTGTATGTGGTGTGTGAGGTATGTATGCATGTTGGTGTGTGTGTGTGTGTGTCTCTTTAATATTAGTTGTAATATATGTATATAGCTTTCTCGACTTTTAGTAAAGCGCGTTGACTAAGTTCTAATTCAAGGAATTTAATCTTTTAATGCTCCTCCCCACACAGGAATGCAGTAGGATAGTATTGATTCAACAAGAGCTGCATAAACTTGGATTAGAACCTTACTTGTTGCAATATGTCTTAAGTTTTTAAAAATCCAAATAAGTTTCCTACTTCCGCTAGTCAGTAGTTCCAGATGGGAATGCCAAGATAATCGTTGGTCAATAATTACGCCTAAATATTTAGTTGAATATATTTTATCAGTGGTAGGACACGTACAATTTGCAGTCTGTTCGTTACAATGGTGTATTTGTAGATTTGATAATGAAGGTTGCGTAATATTATTGATTGAGAAACATATGTAATTAGTTTTATTAGTGTTTAGTGTCAGAACGTTAGATTTAAGCCAACTAGATATTTTTCTTAAGCCTCTTTCGGCAGTACTATGAACTTCTTCCCGTTTTTTTCCATGAAAAACTATAGCGGTGTTGTCTGCATATGAATGAATGTGCCCATATTATTTTAAATGTAATACCATTAGACAGTGTATATTTATTATACACGTCGTGCTCACCTGTATATGTATAAACGACTGTATTGTGGTGTGTCTGTGTGTGGGTTTTATATTTATAAAAAATTATAAAAAAAATTATAAAATAACCTAGCCTAGACTCAGTTCACCAAAAGCAGTATAACAAACAAACGACTTAGTTTCACAATTACGGTATATCAAAAATGGCTCACGAACAGTCCTCACCGGGCACTGCCAAGAAAGCGAACGAACACCTACCTTCCTTTTATATGTTTACTCGGTACAGTGTTTTATCATTTGAACGGAGGTATTGCTTATAATATATAATTCTGTTTACCGAGCGTCTGCGGGCCTCGGTGAAATAAATATAAATTAAAAACAAACAACGCAAATGTGTGTTCCGGTGGATTTCAAACCTGTTATGATATCTAATGAAAAACAAACCCTCATAGAATTGATTTATAGACACGCGTAGGTTGGCACTAATACAATTTGATTATACGAAATGCATACTATAAATAACAGAGCTCCGTCAGTAATACATATAACCATCAATAAACTTGTGACGGATTCAAACTCCAGACAACACGGTGGGTTTTATTCTGCTGAGACTATACACGTATGTTTACTTACTGAAATAACAATTCAAATTAAATTATGCTGTATCTATGTAACGAGGTCTTCGTAGCCGTGTTACTGGTCTCGAGTCGCGGCTGGTAATGGCCAGGGGTGTTAGTTAGTTCGAGGCATCCTACGTGCCTTGCAGCTGGGCGAGGCGAGGCGAGGAATTCGGGGCTCGAGGGATTCCTTCTTGCCCGGGCAGTTCCTCAAGTCGAACCTCCTGGTAACAAACCCCGCTGTTCAGCGAGCGGTACACCGGAGAGTGAAATTATCGTTTCCAGTTTATGTCACTGTCGAGACGAGATCTGCCGGCTCACAAAAACAATATCTGATCAACCTATCGAATCAAAACGAAGTAATTTGATTTTTACGAATATAATATTTGGAAGATGCTTGCTGGGCTTATTCTCAGCTCGGTATTAAAATTGAATAGAAGCTCGACTGCGGCATCAATTTATTATTAATCTTCTAAGTACACGTATACAAGGCGACAAGAGCAAGAGAGAACATTCAGTCTAGTTGAGTTATAAAGTTACAAATTGTTCTAGCCGTACCGCACACATTAACTGACTAATTAAAACGTAGCATAGACTATAGACCACAGACTAACACATATTTTATATAGACCACAATTAGTGACACCACAAATGTTTATAGTTTCTATTTAATTTATATATTAGAATAAATAATAATTTACTTTAACATTTAAAAAATCCTTTCAAACTGTTGGTCGACTCTGTTACAGTGTATTAATTAAATTACTATTAATTTAGTTTGCAATAATCCGCAAGCACAATGTATGATGATATATACTTCTATACATGCATGAAACCTCCATCCCTTCCACGAAGGAAAACATGCAATTATTATATAAGTATATACTAACACACACACCGTCACCAACACGTGTTTCGCTCCGAAACAGAGCATCCTCAGGGTGAGTACTCTACGAGTGTTTACCGCAAAGCACAGGTGCTCTGTGCAAATTAAATTAATACTAATTTAATAACAATGAATTTCCGTAACTTCGCTAACACAAGCTTTAATTATTATAGCTACATGGTGTACTCCGCCATGACAGAGGTATAATGAATCTATTAGTTACTAAGCCTCAGACTGTAAACTAGAAGAGCACGTCCGCTCCGGCCGGCCCGCTAGTGCGAGAATATAATAACAAGAGACAAGCAATAACGTGCTAAGTACCCCCCGAGTGGCTTTACAACACAATACCGGGGAAACGCCTGAAGAGAAGGTCTATTGAAAAAAGTATAATGGCGGCCGTTCCCGGAGCAGAATTAAAAACAGAAGCGTAAAACAATAGCGGATCTGTGTCAGTGAGACGCGAACTAATGCACGTGGAACACGACGTGTACCATCGACCATCCGTCAGCGACGGTCCAGCGTGCGCGACTTAATGTGGTATATTAGGGTAAGGATGTTCTTGGAGAATTGAGAGACTAAACAAATGAACGTCTGACGACGCGCATCAAATGGATGGTCAGGATAAAATATTACTGTGTAAGTTATCAAAATAATATAGCAAAATAAATAATCACAGTTCACTATCATACACTTCATCGCCACTTTCCATTAAATGGGATTGTTATCAAACTTAAACTTATTATAAAAAACGCCAAGTAGTGTTTATTATTTCACAATGCGTTATCCTCAATGATCTTTCTGAACTGTTTCATAATATCGGCTAACGGACGCGTCTAGAAGAGTTATTCGTTCGGGCGTGCGGTGAAGACTCATTTAATTTCAACAGAGTTACGGGTATAGCGATGAAGTTAAATGCATTGTAAAATTTTACATAATTCCCATATTATAATTATACTCATTTACTTATGATGTAATCTAAGATCGCGTGATCCTGTCGAAGTGACGCGACGCCTATTCGGTGTCGCCGTTGCTTCGTAAGTCAGAAGCCAAACACACGAGGCCTTGCAAGGTGTCAGTGGTGCGAGAATATGAGGATAAAATAAACAAAGGAAAATAATAACTGATTTGGACAGTGATTTCCAAAAAGTGAATTCACAGAAACAATCGACGATCCTTTAGCACCCCATTACTAGTTTTTACTACTGAATGGTCCTTTCTCAGATGCAGTTAAGTATTAGAACAACCTCCCCTTTTCGTGCATCTTGCGGAAATGCGGCCGAGCCATTGGCGTTCATTTAGCCGAAGGTTCTCATGCATGGTGGTAGCCGTATGCGTAATTTTCCTCAAATGAATATCTTTCTGTCAAGCGATTAACGTTCTAAATATCTTGCTACTGCCCTTAATGCATATTTCAGTTCCCGACTAATATCATTCAGTTGGTATCTTAGAAAACCAGAACGTGCCAGCGTTCACGTCCAAGAATGGTAAGCGATTGAAAAAATAAACGAGGCACACATTTTCCCGCGCGGCGCCATGATTGCAAAATGGCCGCCCGAGCGGAGAATTTCAGTTGTGTTCAGTAAAACTGTATGAGACACTCGTTTTACTAAAAAGTGGAAGCTATCTATCAATTTTATTTGTAAGAGTCTTGGAAGTTTCATAATAATGGTTACGTGTCAGGATGCCAGGGTCCGTAAAAACCAAAATAGATCGGAAAAGACGTTTTTGGACGGTGAACAACACACTCCAGTACTGATTAACCATCGCAGTTGTTCTTGTTGATTGCAGGTATTTCGCTCGTAGAGATAACTCTTCGCTTCCTTATTCGAAATCCTTTTATTCATACTGCTTTCCCAGTTTTCCAGAATTCTACGTTTTTGTTGCCATTCATTATTCCTTCGAAACTAATAGACAATCGATTACGCAAGTTATAAAAGTCCGTATATGCGATATTCGGTCTTCCATGCACCAGGCATCGGTGTCGACAGTCGCGCAGTGGGCTCGGAAATCTTACTTTTATCGTTTTCCTCGCAACTTTCGCTAACCTATATAACAATCGTTTAAAAATAAGGATTATAACAATCAGAATGCACTCATCCGACTTCACCCTCAAGCGCACATAATCACACATGGTTTTTTATCATTATAACTCAGATAAATAATCTTTTAACTTTTGGGCCTCGATATCAGAAATTATAGTTGTTTGGTTAAGGGGGTGTCTATCATTTCTTATCATAGTTGAAATCACGATAATTTTTATTTGGTCTTTCAGTTAAAAATAAATAAAAATAGTTCTAGTACCCGTCCCCCGCAGCAATGTTACAGTAATTGGTAGTTAATCGTATAAGTGAATTGTGATCGTATCCGCGAGTAATCGCGTGTCGTGGTCCGCTGGCGGCGGCGCGGTGCCCGGCTGGTTCAGCTGTGAATGAGGATTGCGGCTTTTTCTCGTTACGTGTTGTGCAGCCCCACGCCGCCGACGCGTGTCGAGCACCGCTACATGTTTTATGTATGTGATCCGACCTAATGATTCCGAGTTCGATTTCGATACAGACAGACAGATTATGTGCAGATTTCTGTTTTCTTATTAGTTAATTGTGATGTCTTAATCGTCGTATATGCACTTCGCAATAAGAGAATCTAAGTTATACGTTTGTGCGGGTGTTCATTGCAATACAAAGTTATTCAGACACTGTTAAAACACGCTCCCACTCTCATGTTCTTATTACTACCTAATACTAATAACTAAAGTTGTGTGCTTATTGCTTTAGTAGTACCTACTATGTATTGAACACTATGTCAAACAAATTTATTAATTCACTGTGATGTTTTCACGTATTCACTCGCACAAACATCGACTTAGGTTTACGCATATTTAATTTCATTCATACATTTTACATTAACAATAATACATTTAGATCGTAATGCAAACAGTTGAGTTTGACGTATCGATGCGATTGTCTTCTCGGCTCGACTCTTGTCAAATCTATTTATTGTTTTGTTTCAAATTTCATAGCTTATCATTGCTAATTAATATATTGTGGCCCGTTATTTATATAATTAACATGTTATATATATCGGCAACGCCAGTAGTTTTAGCAGCATTGTCGAACATAGCGTGGTTGTGTAATCATTTAACACTTTTAATTAATTGTTAACAAACACTTCACACCGGGCAAACGAAACAAGTAATAGTTCCTAGTGCGGAGAAACCGATGTTTTCGACCGCAGAATGTAAACTGTGGCTCCATCCGGCGTCACTCCACTAGCTAGGCTCTGTTGTAGCACGATGTTAGCCGAGTGTCGACGTCATCGCGACGGTGCTGCCATCGCTCGGATATCGTACTGTGTTTTGTTTCACGTCAATCTAATGACCATCTCCGACATATAAATTACTAGCATAAGAAACACGATATTTCACCGATGGAGTTTTCCCATCTGACTCCTGACCGCTTCCGTAGTTGCTTAACTCGATCGAGCTGGGACGCACCAATGGAATCGAGTAGTTGCACAGCCAATTCAATAGCGGGGCATTGTGATCGCCACCAATGCAACGTACGGAGATACTCCTCACAATCACTCGGGATTGGCACTAGCCGTCACACCGCGTACGGCTCTAAGCGCATACTTATAAATATAGACTTACCTCTATAGTCACGCCAGAGCGACAGCCACTATCACCAAACTGCGACTGTACAACTAATTGGTATGCATGGAATACGAAACTTTCGCGACCTTCACACCGACACGGCTCGGCGTGGTGCAGCGCCCTCTGGCTCTCCCCAATTTTAATTTGTAACGAGTCAAATTTGAGGAGCAGTGATAGCGCAGCCGTTCAAACGTCGTTCTTCGGCTCGAGGGACCAATTTTTCGCAAGTTACGTGTTGTTTAGCTCATATTAGTTTTCTACAACCTTCGTATATCTGTGTAAGCAAAACACAACGGCCGATGCCTGTTACCCGCTTCCGTGGAAGAAAACATTTAGCGGGAATTTACAAAATGGAAAGTTCTCCATAAATAACGTGAGTATGAACTCGTATATCAGTGAAGTCTGTCGATCCGAATTTTGGCCATTTTTTATTTATAAATGTGACAAGAACATTATCGCTCTTATTCAGCGACCGGGCTTGTGTACCCGCCTTATCGTTTGAGTGTCGTCACTCAAACAGTTTTTAGTGTCGACACTGGAGTATGTCGATCTGTTCATGGCGACTGTAGATTAAGATCGGCAAGCAAAATTATATAGTTAATTCATGTTACACAATGTGCTATCGAGATTCCTTTACTATTTCCTCTCGATTACACGCTGCTATTTCCAAACGGCACCAGAAGCGAAATATGACTCGTAAAATAACGCAAGTATCATTTGATTTTTCCATTTAAATTTTTGATCTAGTTAGAATAAGCGAAAGATCGCTACGAACATACTCGTAAACTTCAGTCGGAATTTAACACCTCAATATAATGCTAAAACAAAATACAAGCCCGTAATATCCATTACGAGCACCTGACAATAACCTGTACGTTACAGATTCTCATCAAGCGCGATGCATTCCCGTGTCCCCTTTACGGAAATATTAAAAGCTGCGCGTCCTACTTGACGGCGAACAGCACGCGTAACGAAACCGTCAGTCACCAGCACCTCTCTTTACGCCGTAATAAATTAAAACGGTGGCAATTAAAACGGCTGCCTCACTGTGCGGTGCTCGTAGTAAATATGTCAGTTGTGTTCTCGCGACGGAACTGTGTCGGTCCTCTTGGTTTTCAATTAGGATAAAATGTGTAAAATGGAAAAATATACTAAGTATCCCGGCCTCGTTTTGCTTCTGGAAACAATGCGGAGTGATTGGATGAGATTATTATTATTATATTATAAAGTTATGAGCTGTAAGTAGGAGAAAAAGCTTCTCGGGAGTTTCTTGCCGCTTGTTATTCCATGTTCATTCACGTTAGAGATTTGAAGACGCGATGACGTAGTTTCACTTTCGAAAAGTGTGTAAAAACCAATTTCCTTGAAAGTTCAAATTGGTAAATCGCGTATAAACTTTGTATCCTTATGGTAAAAATTATTTTCAACGTTATTCATGAATGACGGGTTCTGTACGAACTGGCCAGCTAGCATCCTCCGCCTAAAATGAACTATAAAATGTTTAAATATACTTGCGTTACAACATGGGAGAGCCAATTTTTCAGCTGGCACCATCTCCACTTCTTTCTAAAAAGACACGTCGTCGGTGAAGCGTTAGGTGTTACTGACCTCTCTGAACAGCGGTGATAGTTCACCATCAGATGTTCCGTCAGCTCGTTTGTCGAATAGTAACGTAAAAATTACCAAAAGACATCAGTGCCCAACTGTGGGTAAATATCCATTGATAATTATGTTCGGCGACCGCGCGCTGTTTAGTGTCACTCACGACAGTGACAGTCACGGCAACGCGCGTAAACCAACTTGTGACAACACAATCGCACGCGGGCCGCGGAGCGCGTAATGGGTCGTCATGGAAGAGTGAGCCACAGCGTCGTGGCGAACCTGCAACATTGCACCCTTTACAATGGAAATACTTTGCGGTTAACACTCGTAGAGTCTACTTACCCTGATGATGCTCTGTTTCGGAGCGAAACACGTGTTGGTGACGGTATGCGTGTTGGTGTATACTTATATCATAATTGTATGTTTTCCTTCGTGGGAGAGAGGGAGGTTCATGCATGTATAGAAGTATATATTATCATACATTGTGCTTGCGGATTATTGCAAAGTAAATTAATACTAATTTCATGGAAATACTGAAAAAGAAGAAATAACTGAAGAAATACGAAAATCGTACTAACAAGCCCTGCGAAGAGGCCAAGACAAGCTAAGTTCTTTCTGAGTAATTATTTACCGAAATCGGACTACTCCCTGGTCATTAAAGTTCGTCCGATCAATAACCACTTAAAGAAAAATTTAAACCAACTTCAATAGAAATTATAAATACATCCATGCACTAGGTACTGACGCGTTTGAAATCAACGCCAAGTCATTGTGTTGCAGTTGGTAGATACGCTGGGTTGATCGGTGCCACATCTCTCTACTATACTCCGTTATTAAAAGGTGTTAAATCGTTAAGTATTCAGACTTTAACATTTCAACATGATGTAGTGCACTACTTCGACCCCAAAGCCCAGTTGGTAGTGACCCTGCCTGCCGAGCGAGGGTCACGGATTTGATTCATGGCCGGGGTCAGACATTTATGTGACAGATAAATGTTTGTTCTCGGGTCGTGGGTGTTTGTGATGTCATATTTGTGTATGTCCATGCCGTGCGCGACACAAGGAATCCCAGTGCGGGGGCGTGAGTGTGTAAACGTTTACAAAGAGAACCGCCGCGGGTACTCAAGACATCGCTAAGTAGTTCCTGTCGACTAGTATCAGTGTCATCCCCAGGCCGCCGCTGGCTGTTTGATCGCCCGCAAACAATAACAATTATGCCGCCCTACGACTACATAATTATACAGAGTTCTGTTAAAAAGGCTATTACTATGGCTTAATATTAAAATATGTACTTTGCTCATATTTTGTTAGTAACTTTTATAACTACTTGTTACTGAACTTAAAATAAACATTTCAGTTGCCCCTTCTTGTGGTCCCAATAATATCCCAAGTAATAGTTATTATTGTGATAATTCAATAAATAAACGTTTGTAAGTACATGCTTACCATAATTACGATTCCTTTGCATTTTTTTTCTACTGACAGATAATACATTTGATTTCAATCACACTAACCAAGTTTAAATATCAATAATTTTGTTCCTAGACCCACCTCAGACGAACTATTAACAAAATAATTGCAATTTAATTTGCGATCGTTACTGTTTAACCACCATGCGAATGGGTACAAATATCTACGTAACCTACCAACTGAAAAATAAGCTCACAGGGGATTCCCCTAACTTCGCCGGTCCTGCCTTTCATAGAGTACGACTATGGATACTTGTATCGAATTTGGATCGCCACCAAGCGGCGGCGGGTGGTTCCACCTGCTGACAGACGACGTTTGGTATGGCATACTTAGTCTTAACGGATGCCGATAGATGGCGATGTTAAAGCTCGTCGTAGGTGAGGTGCTTAAAATAAATACTTAAATTTCATATGACAATGACTTTCACTATTAAAGGTGAGTCGCTCGATTTGCCGCCCCCTTGGACGTGCCGCCCGCGTACGGAGCCTGTCCCTGCCCCCCCC
>PDGT01000100.1:911933-940639 GCA_003671415.1 Megathymus violae | reverse complement strand
CTGCCCCCCCCCCAGTCCTAACTATTAAGGAATGCCTTTACTTTCGTCAGCACATCGGATGATGACTCCTACACACAAACACTTAGACGACGACTTGGCAAAGTAACATGTACCAAAAGCAAACAGCTCAAAATATGGTTGGATTATTCTAATCCGTTGAAAAGTTGCTTTATGTGTCCAAGACTCTTCGTGAAATCGATTGCAATCTAATTATGTTTCAGAATTTCATACCGAGCTCAAGGTGGCTCAAAATTCGTTTTGCAAGAAGATTCACATTCTTTCTCCAATTTGCTGCGCCCTATCCAATTCATCTAGCCAGTGTTATTCGACGGGACTATTCCAAATTATTTATTCCAAACATGACCTTGTCGTTCGATCCCCGTTAAATCTATTTTAGTATTCCTGAATACTCTTCACGTTTAAAATGTCCTTCCCGGTCCGTGCCCTCGAATTGTCACCACTAGACGTGCCCCTTCCTAAGACTTGTTTAATAATCAGATCAAAATTATAACTAGCATATTTGAACGCCTCTCATAAATTCAACCTCCTCTTGTGTTTTTCTATTGTGATCTGCTCTTCTTTCGAATTTGTAATTGTACTATTAACTTTGTCTGTTCACAAGATTTTATTATTAAGGTTATCTGGAAGGCTTTTAACAATACGACCGCCGAATGTTTGTATATTTTGTATCTTTACATGTATACTGTAGAAAGTTGGTGTACAACAAACTACATATTGTATTGTATATAAACAGACATAGGAACTTACATCGTTGTGCGAAGCAAAATAATCTGGTTAACGATATGTATAGATATGTTTGCTGACGCAATCTCACGCTTTACCTCTGGCCCCCCTCTCGCTGTACGGCAACAGCACCGTTGTCTCCTGCCTGGTGACGAAATCTTCATAATAATAAATACAATTTTAGTAGTGTTTATTTTAAATTATTTTACCTAATAATGAATTAGACGTAATTTAACTAAGGCTTTTAATATTATCACGACACAGCGAGTGCACCGACCTACCGCCGTCAGTCGAATGGCCCGCTGTCTTGACTTTTTTTGTGTCCAAGCAAGGGAAAGGGCTACCCTGTGGAGATCCGCGGGGGGAGGTGGTGGATGCTCATGCATATCAACGCAGCCGGCTACGCTGGTTATGTGGCACTCACGGTAGACCTAGGTGCCTACCCACTAAACACCATCTAAGGTTGGCTGCGGCCTTCACCAGTTACGACCCCGCTTAGGGAAGAGGGGCGCTGTCCTGTCGTCCGCCGCCTTATATACGATGTCTAAGATGGCAGTGAGGAGCAGTGAGGAGGAGACGTATATGTCACAGTAACCTTTCCTCATAAGAATGTCTTTGAAACGAGCTTTACAATTGACACTAAGGATGTACTATTTACCCAAACGGGATTTCATTATAAATTTAAACACTTGTCCATATAAATGTGCTACTCTTACTATCGCACTGGTTCTAGTGAGTCTTGAATCATACTTTATAATCATATCTATTTACACGTAACAAGCCGCTCCACCCGCTCCCTGTCAGCGACTTCAATAAAAAGCCATTTATAATAATAACAACGCAAAACGAGTAGAACCACCCCTCCAGCGGATGTCGCGGGGATTGACGCGGCGCGCTCCGCCATCGAGGCCTCTCGAGAGGCCCTCGCGGCAATATCAAGGAAACGCGCCGCGTAATTAGGGGCTCTACAATTATAATTGTGTGTGACCGAGGACGGTGCATACCGCTATTACTTCATTAAGAAACACGAAAATATTTTAACATCACATTTCATACTTGTAGATTAGGGATGTTATGGAGCTCCGTAATCGTAACCGAAACTGTCGGATATCCGAAATAGAAATATATCCGAAACCGTAACCGAATCCGGTAAAAAGTATAATTTCGGATAGGGGAATAGTCTAAATGAAAGACGTTATGATCGGTTTCCGCTGTCTGATCCGATACATTTGCCGCGTCGTTTTAATCTTTAGACTTTTTTATTATTTGATTTTTAGGGTTTTTATTCCATGAATATACTACCAAACAATACCTAGAAAGAAAGTCAAACTCATACCTTGTAAATACATTATATATTTTTTCAGATTCCTAAATCATGTAATAACCGTAACCGAAATTATCCGAAGCAATCGAATGATTCGCAATAATTTAACATCCGTAACCGTAACCCGTAAAATATTAATATATTCAGATCCAGATCAGAAATTCCATATCCATAACATCCCTATCGTAGACGATTGTCATGTAGCCGAGCTCGGACGAATTGAATGTAGATCCTGGAGGCGGAAAATGTTCTGGGAATGAAAATGGATACGTGATGTGTAGGTACCACTTCTCACTTTTCTGATGTGATCTGAAAAAAGGGTGTTGTTGATGTTAACTCTCTTTTTGGTTTGGAGTCAACCCCCTTTTTAGTTCTGTTATGGGAGAGTGGTTTATTGGTTGCAGAGCGAATAAATGGGGAGTTCGGAGTTTATCTCAAATACTAAGTATATTTAACTGATTTACACAAACTTGATATAAATCCTTCAAACTATTTAAAGTGTTTGAAACAATGGCAAAATATGGTTAACAGCGAGCACGAGATGTCACCACGGTGGTTAGCTACGTACTGCCTTGAAAGAGACAATTAATCGTATTTAAGTATAACGTAATTGAATATGAGAATGCTGACATGTTCGATTACGTTGCACTCGAACATGACCTTATCAGAAACTAGTTTTTGCCCGCAGCTTCGCCCGCGTGGAATTTGCTCGGTCACACAAAGTAACTGTACTGTACTGTACTAAGTAATAAATCGCTTCGAGAATGGAATTAGCTAAAAAACCGCAAAATAAACACAACCGTCAATGATGTCGCGCTTTGCGTCCCGTAATGGCGCTCCATGCAGGTCGATCTTATCGTGATAATTTTAAAATATTCCTCCAAATTAATTTGTGTAAAAGACAAAATTGATCTACATCAAATACTAACAGCGACAAATGTATCAATTTTGATAAGAATTTGAATATTATTGTAAACTGTGCATTGTAAAAAAAGTATCCGATTTTAATGTATTTATGGCTCACTAATTTGGATATAGTGGCTTCCAATTAAAAGGTAGATATATGCTGTCGCGGACTTTTATTCAGAACTATACTAACTAACTAAACTATATAATCCTACGAAACATTATCTTCGTGTAGCTCCAAAAGTTTACGCACCGCACGCCGGGATAGCTCTCAGAGAGCAGGATTTTTTTTTGAATTAATTAATATTTATGATTATTTTGTGACCAAATTACTGAAAAATTTTATAAGTTGTAGCCTATGTGTTATTTTAATGTATAAGCTATACTACTGTAAAGTTTCATCTAAATCCGATGAGTAGTTTTTGCGTGAAAGAGTAACAAACATACATTCATCCATCTTCACAAACTTTCGCATTTATAATATTAGTACGATTATCCGATTGTTTCGGATAGTTTCGGTTACGGATATTAGATGATTTACAACTTGGAAAAAAAAACAACAACACAGCAGTCACAGTAAACACACAACAGTAACAGTTTGACTTTATTTCTAGTTATAATGCAGTATTATAGTCATAGAAAAAACAATACACCAAAAAATTAAATATAAAAACTGTCTAAAATTGTAACGACGCGGCTAGCGTGTCGGCTCGGCCGGCGGAAATCTGTCATAACTTATTTTGTTTAGACTGCCGCTATCCGAAATTATCCGAAATTTTTTTATCGGTTTCGGTTACGGTTACGTATATATTTCTGATATCCGATAGCTTCGGTTACGGTTACAGAGCTCCATAACATCCCTGGTCTGTAGGTATTTACATAGTTTTACGCAAATTAATTAAGTATTAACCAAGTCGCCATACAAACTTTTATCATCTTTTCGACTACTAAGGGTTTAAATTTTTAAAAATCCTGTAATACATATTAATTAGTATTTAACCAAAGTACTTACCATCAATTTCCATGACTTTAACATATGACGAACTTCCATACAAATTTTCATCCCCTATTTCAACCCGTTTTTTCGCAGTAAAAAGTAGCCTATGTCCTTTTTCAAGGTCTAATTAATCTCTGTACCAAATTTCGTTTAAATCGGTTCAGTGTTATAAGCGTGATTGACCAACAGACAGACAGAGTTACTTTCGCATTTATAATATTAGTATAGATAAGTATAGATTTAACTTCTCTTGCTTCGATGAAATACGATAATATTTTCAAAGATACGTGAAAATATATAAGGTGTCTCGAGTCCACCAGTGAAAAGATCCTCGGTTGGGACGTTATAATTTCCATACACCTTGTTCCAATCTGGTTTGAAAGGTTCGATGGTGCAATAGTTACTTTACTGCTCCAAACAGTTGTTCTCTATTTACAATATGTGCATATTCCTTTTAGGTGGGGATGAGGAATTGGTGCAGTTCACGGTGGAGCCGGCAGACTTGGTGGTGGTGGGCGGGGAGCGGGCCGTGCTGGCGTGCGGCGCGGCGCCCGGCGCGAGGGTGTCCTGGAGACATAGTAGCACCGCGCCGCCCACGCGGGACCACGCACTTCCACCTGGAGACAGCTTCAGGTGAGCGATTAAAGTGTACACTAAATATTTTTTAAGTTTTTTAATATTTATTTTTTATTTACAAATAAATGTCTTGGTCGCTAAAGCGACTATGACGCTCTGGTGGAATCAACATATTATTCCTTAAACTTTATCTAGTATTTTGTACATTTCCTTGGAGAATACGGCTCTGGACCTACGAGACATACATACATAACTAGTATCTTTATGTCTATTCTTCGTCTTGCCTTAGATTTCGGACACATCCCAAACTAAGGCGTATTTATGGCCGTCATATCATATTTTAACGTATCTCTGCAGTTTTGAAACGAAGCCGCAATAAAATTAAATCCATCCGATATTGCTTGTTAAACCAACAAATTTGGTACTCGCCTTTTGAATACCGTCCGTCCGACGTGGGATGGTATCGAATATAAATAAATTATATTATTATTTGACTGCAGTTTTATAAGAAGCTTTAAAATCACGTAAGCTACAGATAATCCCCGGAAGAGAGAGAGAGAGATAATTGAAATTTTTACGATAGAATAATAAAATGACGTCGAGAAACATGGTAATTTAGTAATAAAGTTTACAGAGGATTTTTGCGATTGATCTATTTCCAAACCAAAATGTTTTAGCTAATACACGTAGCGTCTTATAAGATGTTATATCTTGTACAATATTATCTATCAATGGAACACCTGATTACTGGATTAATGGAACACAGTTACTGACTCTCCAATAACCACGCGCAAATGTGTTTGCACGGTGGCGATTTCTGTTTGCCAGCTGTGCCATTGATAATGTGTACCCCTAACGTCGTAAGCTTCAGTCGTAAGTCTGCTGGTTTCAGGAAGCAGCTGTCGAACGGCACCCTGGTGATCGAGAGCATGTCTCCGGCGCTGGCCGGGCAGTACCAGTGTGTGGCCGCCCTGGACGGAGTGGGCACCGTCGTGTCCAGGGTAGCTACCGTCTTCCTAGCGCGTGAGTATTATAATAGTATAATATATTAATATAATAGTATAATTATAATATATAATAGTATAATAGTAATAAGTAATATAATTGTTGTGTCGTAAGAGTTATGACGTCAATATTTGTGATATTGATTCTTTGGCTATATAGAGAATCTTGACTCGACTTTTGCAGTATAAGCTGAGATATGTGTCAGAGGTGGGAGACAGGGGTATTTTTGTGGTAAAAGTATTTCAACCAGTAGACGACACTCCTAATGATTGGTGAATCAAGAGTCACCGACGCGCTGTATGTTAAAAAGAAGAGGGACCCCGTAAATGGAATGCTTACCCAACATTAAAAGTAAAGGAATAAAAATTCCCTTTTTAGAAGGAACATGATAGGTAGCAGCTAGGCTTTCGTGTAGTTATACCTGAGAAGCATGAGAGTACAATTGGTAAAGTTAAAATAAGAGCTCTGATTACTACGATATTGGTAGAAAGTTAAAAGGTAAAAGGAAAAAGCATCACAAACGAAAAGAAGAAAATATTTTTTTTTATGTTAAAAGGCTTGACGAGCCGCTGGATGGTAAGTGGTCACCGTCGCTCATAGACATCAACAAAACCAAAGGTATCACTGAAGGTAAGAAAGAATGTACTGGCTCTCAAGGCCCCAGTCGGAATATGACGAGTCGTTTGGCGGCTGACTCGAGCAGGAGGGTGGTAGCTAGCCAGGCAGGCTTCACGGAAAGATAATAATACCACTAATAATATTAATGACTTAATAATAATACTTGTATTGCCTTTAAATCTAAGCTTTGAAGATATATCAAAGAAGAGAGTTTGAAAATGTTAATCTATTGTTATTCCAGAGGTGCCAGAGTTCACGGAGGTGCCGCGTGTGGTGTCCGGCGTGTCGGGCGCGGCGGCGCTCGTGCCGTGCGGCATCAGCGTGCCGCCGCGCGTGGCGCTGAGGGTGCTGCCTCACCCGGACGCACCCGCCGCCCCGGAGCGGAGGGTGTACGGCGCCGCCAGGCTGCACACCCCGCCGCCCGTCTTGAGGCTTAATGTATGTGTGAGGACGTTATGGTAACAAGGTCCAGTCGATAGCTTAGGTCGATTTAATGGAATTTTACACGTTGAAAAGTTTGTCCAATTATCTAAGAAGTCAATTTTTTTATCTAACGAATGAATATAGAAATTATGGGCGTCAGCTTACGAGACTCCTCACAGTTTTCTTGTCAATAAAAACTAGACTCATGGCGTACTCTGTCTCACTATGTTTAAAGAGCATCAAGTCGGTACTAAACATACTCCAGGATGTAACGTGTTCCTTGTGCATTGTAGTGTGACGGATGTTGTGTGTTGTGTACTTGTAGGTGACCTGGTTGAAGAACGGTATCCCCGTGCGGCTGGAGGGGGCGCGCGCGGCGCTCACACCGAGCGGTGCGCTCGAGCTCGACCCTCTGCGGCCACACGACGCAGCCGCGTACCGCTGCCGCGTCGCGCTCGCGGCGGACCACCGACAGCACTCGTCAGTCCTATTGTTTTATAGTGCTCACTCTGTGGCTTTCCCGAATTACACTACATATATATATTCAGTAACGTTCGGGTACCTCCCCTACCCCCAAATTTTCCGGCCCGGTGATCTCGATGATATGATGAAGTTCGGTGCAAACTGTAGATGAATACTAGTATATTGCAATTATTTTGCTAATTACTACAGCGGCACCTGTAGCACCCTGTACCATATAGTTATAAGGAATACACCATAACAAACTTGACGCTTTCAATATCAATAATACTGTATTTCAGAACGGGCCCAGAAATAGAGTTGCGAGTGAACACGGAGTTGGCCAACCTGGAGTACGCGCCGCGGTTCATCACCACGCCGCAGCCGGTCACGGTCATGGAAGGTAATAAGGAAACTATTTCCCCACTGTACCATTTACATTTTTATTCCAAGTACTTGTTAACCGCTAATGGCTGGTGCCGCCGATGTCTACATATACACAGAGCTGACTTACCACGAGGCTACTAAATACCACTGCGGCACCCGGCCCCGCGTTCGCTGAATATTTACATATAACAGTTTGTTCACCAAAATACGTCATACAATGAGCCGCGGCTTCAACATTATCTGTCGGCGGACTGACGTGACAGGGCACAATGACCGTGTATTGACGTCGTCCGCAGGAGCGTCCGTGACGTTCGATTGCGCGGCCGTCGGCAACCCCAAGCCCGAGATGGTCTGGCTCAACAACGGCGTCGCCATCGATCTCAAGTAAGTTCCTTGCAAAAATATCTCGCACCGCTGTGCCCACCTTCCCCAGCCCTGAACATTCCGAATACAGCAGATATCGTGTCTTTATGCCCCATGAACTAAAACCTGCTTCCCATCTTTTAATCTGTGGAACTGCACGTTAATTGGAGATGGAATCTGTTTCTTCAGGCAAAATACTAATTCCTATCTGCTGCTTTCGTCATTCTCTCTTTGGGCCATTAAACGCCATTGAGTTTTTATCTTTTATTTTATACTTCTATCTCAACATGTGTTTTACTAAGTTTGATTTTTTAGTACCTGCCATAACTATTCAGAATTCAATGTTTTATTGCATCACATGGTGCAAAGGCCCTCTCCTCTCTGTTACTGCTAATTAATATTTATTTGTGCTCCACATATTCTTCTTTTCACAGTTTCCTCCTAGTTGACAAAACATTTTCGAATTGATCAACTGATACTTCGATAACAAATCCTGGCACTGTGCTCGTACCTCCTCATACTATGGGAATGATAAAAACATGGCCCACGTTGGTGGATCCAAGTGTGAAATAGCGGACTGTAACATCTTCGGAAACATTATGCAGAATTGTCTGGTTTCCTTGAGATGTTTTTCTTCGTCGAAGCAAGTGATTAGTGGGGCGTGCAAGATTCGTAATATGACTCCGGTGGCCGCCCGCTCCCAGACCGACGCTCGAGCCGGGAGCGTCCAGAGATGTCGCCAGTGAGTTGAGAGATGCGTTGTCCGTTACAGCGACCTGGACTCGCGGTTCTACCTGGTAGGCGCGGGCTCGCTGCGCGTGCAGTCGGCGCGCGCGCTCGACGCCGGCGCCTACACCTGCCGCGCGACCAACCGGCTCGACTCCGCCGACCACTCCACCCAGCTGCTGGTCATGGTGAGCCTCTCGCCCGGCGGATGGGCTATCAGTTCGTATGCCGGCAGGCTATATCATAGCGTCATCTGGGAATACCATAGCATGCGTGCTACGGCGGTCGTGACTAGTAGATAAAATTCAAGTAACCCAATGAGCCCCAAATTAATGTGTGCCACACGCGTCGGCCGTTTAAGACTGATCCATACCAGAGCAGCGCGGTAGAGTTCTCACATAACCCCCGCCCCCACTTTCCGGTGTAGACCCCGCCCCGCATCACGCTGCCGTCGGGGCGGTCGGTGGTGGCGCGGGCGAAGGGCGACGTGACCCTGCGCTGCACCGCGCGCGGCAAGCCGCCGCCGCACACCGCGTGGCTGAAGGACGGCGAGCCGCTCACGCCGAACCACCACGACATCGCGCTCGTCGACGGGTACGTCGCGACCGGACACACACACGCACGCGCACACACACACACACGTTGATGTTTATAGAATTTGATTTACTTAGTACACAATACACTTCAATACATTAGTAGTCAGACAACAGATCACACAAATCCAAATTTAATTACTAAAACAATTCCAGGTGGCATCTCGTATATGGTGGGGACTGATAAATACATTTCAGTATATAGGATTTTTACGATCACAAACAGTAATCGAACTTTCACTTTTATCAGGCGTTTTAAAAAAAAATCCTAACAACATACATCTAAACCTTTGGCATGACTCAGTCTATGTTTTGGTGAAAACTGTATGAAAACCTGTGCGGGTTGTGACGGCATACACGAGTCTTTAGATATATGAGACTGTACCGAACGCAAAACGGCAGTTCCGCAGTATGCGTCTATATAATTGATTTACGTAATTACTACATCAATTATATTAAATGTATTAATACTACATCAATTACATATATTAATGTGTGACAACGGTACCGCGGGCCGGCAGCACGTCGCTGCGCATCCAGGGCGTGCTGGCGGTGGATGCGGGCGTTTTCCAGTGCGCGGGCTCCTCGCCGGCCGGCAGCGCCGCGGCTGCGCTGCGCCTGGTGGTGCTGCCGCCGGGGGACGGTGAGTGGAGTTCAGTGCGTGTGCGTATACCGACGATGTGACACGAGTTACATTGTTTACGCGTCGATCAGGAACGATTGGAAATACGGTGGCGCTATTTCTTATCCGCCTACTGCACAACTTTACACACAGACGCACTCCCGTCCATGTTGCTAATAATATTAATACTTTACCATACTAATAATAATACGCTTAACTATTTTGTAAGAAATTCCTTGGAGAATGGGTAAGTCCTCATGAAAAGATACCGCACAGTGTAGAGGGCCCAGGGGCGGCTACACACGGACAGGAGACAACGACCCCGTGGTACACTATATATATACTTGTATGTTACATCGGCCCTTGCAGCGTCTACGTACACAGTTATTTGGTCATATTTTTCCAATACATTGTTATAAATTTGAATGAACGAAAAGTACTTTCCCGACCTTCATTTTTTATCTTTGTTTTCATTTTATAATATTTATTTACTTTCTATCTTTTTTTAAGTTTATACAATTTTTTTAACCCTTTTCATTATTTTCTTTAATTTTTATTATAATTTTCCGTTTTCCACCCCATCCACAGATACAGACGCGAGCAACGCGACCCACGCCCCCAGACCCATTCCCACACCGTCCCTAACGAACTCCACCGACGACTCCCCGGAGCCGACGCCGGAGGACCCGGACTTCCTGGGCGAGACGTCGTCCGCGTACACCTCGGAGCCGCTCGAGCGCGACTATAGTAACGTTGAGTATTCGTTTCATGCGGCCGATGATTACGTAGACGAGCTGAAGGCGGGCAACGCGACCGTGGTCTCCGCGCCCCGCGACCTGCGCGCGGTCATCGTGAAGCACCGGTTCGTCACGCTGAGCTGGCAGGAGCCCGAGCACAAGCTGGAGGACATCACGGGATACGCCGTCGTCTACAGGGTCGAAGGGAGCGAACGGTCAGTGTTCGCGGTCGGAGTCATCGATCACGAAAATTATGGTTTCATTGACTTGCTTTTATTTTCTAATTACCCGCAAAAAATTGCATCCAAAGGATGTGACCTCGATGTGACGTATTCCGTGGGAACCGGCGTTACATCGATCTCCAGGTTCAGTGTTCATCGTGCAGCACGATAGACGGACGAATACACATTAAAAATATATATTTTTGCATCTATATCGATAACAAACTCTACCCACATCATTTAGTCTATCTACATTTTCTGAAAAAATATAACACTGTTACTATAGCTGGTTCGAAACTAAAACTGAACTCCCGAGTGTCCAGTGTCCTAAGCGAATGTCCGTTGTCGTCCTCCCAGCGAGCGCACCCTCCGCGGCGACTCCCGCCGGCACGAGATGAACGTGGCGTCCCTGCAGCCCAACACCACGTACCGGTTCAGCGTCGTGGCCTACACGCGGCACGCCGCCTCGCCGCCCACCGAGGTACCGCCCCTGCCGCCCGGCTGCAGCATGGCCGCTTGTTTGTTTTATCACGTCAAACGAATCCCCTCCGTGTACTCGCTACGTTGTTGGTAACCATGTAATATGTGTAATGCGAATGTAGTACTAACTAATAACTAATACAACGACGGCGGTGGCCAACTGACATGTACACGTGTACACCGCACATGCGCGCTCCAGGTGTCGCGACGTGCTGACGCTGATGCGTGTGCGTGCGCGTGTTCGTGACCGTCGCGACGGGTGTTTCATGTCGCACAGCTTTTGTAATAACCGCTTAAACGCCGAGTGGTATAGAGCCCGACGACCTCCACCAGTGGAGATGATCGGTACCGTTAGTGGGAATTCGAGTGTGGTTGGAATTCCCTCCTTCTATATGCAACCTGATCCAGCCTTACGTATCTTTAATCTTTTTATCCTCAGACGGTGGAAGTGACGACCCCCGAAGAGGAGCTGACGTACGGCCCCCCCCTGGACGTGAAGGTGGAACCTCTGGGCGCCCACACTCTGCGCGTGTCCTGGTCGCCGCCGCTGCTGCCCGCCCATATCGCACCGCCCACTAGATACGCCGTCTTCTATACGGAGGTCCGTATAGCGATGAACGAATCGACCTGGATTCGACTTCCGGCCGAGGCAAATACTTATGTGCCATGACAGATAAATATTAACGTGTCATTTCTGTGTGTCTTTGTCTAGTAATCAGTTTATAAACGATTATTTTAATTTTTGTCTAGACTTTAAACTTCAAGTTGTACATAACGTGTGATACGGACAGAGTGCCGGTGGGATCACATCCCCGCGTATTGTAGTATCCGAGAGATTATTTCTTACAGTCGTCACTGCGAACACTATTCGCCCGGCCGGCTGTTTGACGGAACTCAAATGAGATAGAAAATTATGGTTCATCAATTATTTCATGCATCAACTTTTGTTTATGATTTATACCTGTCATAAGGACTAATAACATTAAAAACTTCCTTGATGTAAGTTGATTGGCAAACAACGATGCACACGGTGACAGGCTGTTCCGTAGAAAACGGGATCCTCATAACGGTCTGATGTTCGCGCGACGTTGTGTATGTGTGCAGTGTGCATGTGTTCGCAGGCGGAGTCGAACCGCGAGCAGTCGCAGTTCTCGGACGCGCTGTCGGCCGAGGTGGGCGGGCTGCGCGCCGCCAGCACGTACCGCGTGCGTGTCGCGGCCGTGGGCGGCGCCGCCTCCGCCGAGCGCACGGCCGCCACGCCTTCGGACGCGCCCGCCGCACCGCCGGCCAACGTGTCCGCGCAGCCCGCCAGCGACACTGTACTTTGTTTTTTAATAAACGTAGACAGAAATATGGAGTAATGACAAAAATTAATGAAAGTAATGCCGCAAGCAAACGTGTTCAGATTAATTTTTTAATACGGGTTGGTTGAATAAAATACAGATGCCGAGCAGTTTACTTCACAGATTCTTCACGTCGCTGATAAAAGGCCTGTTGTAAATAGTAGAACATCGATGCTTTTAGGAGAAGTAGAACCCACATAAGAGACTTGATTCAATAAATTATTTAGATTTGTGTTTATAAATCGGCCAACTCTCACCAGGATTGTCATGATAGACCATCAGAGTCTCTTACATAAATCAGACACAGGATGAACCCAATACGTAATGCAAGTACCAACGGTCAAAAATTTTTCCTACAACTCTCACTTCACTTATAAATCCGTGAGCGCACCGATGAAACCACCGAAACCATAAAGCTGGACTGCTGGTCTGAAGACGGGTGGAGAATGATTCAAATTTGTGTACCTACTATAAATTAATTCGGGCAAGGTTAACATAGTGAGCCGATATCCTATCCCAGCCGTGGGACATCCGAGAATATGGATTGTAATGGTAAAATAAATTGAATAATTAAATTGAGACGTATTTTACACGCTGTAAAATTTAAATTATATTTACGTTTGTTGACAGTCAATCCTGGTGCGGTGGGAAGCGCCCCCCGCCCGCACGCATCGCGGCCCGCTCACGGGCTACAAGCTGCGCTACCGAGCGATAGGGCCCGCGCAGGGCTCCGCTCCCGTCGCCGTGGCGCCGCGGCGACGCGCCGAGTCGTTGACTACGCCCGCGGACGCGCGACGCGCGGAGTTGCGGGGGCTGGATATCGCTACCACTTATCAGGTTTGACGAATCATTCGTTAAAACCTAAAATTTCACATCCTCTTCTCCCACACCGGCCGACGTCGCCCTGTCCGACCGGCCGACGTCCTCGAGGTGCGGACGCTGCGGCTCCGGGCTCCTAAAAACACTCGGACCAGTAGTCATTACAACGATAATTACATTCCAGATCCGAGTGTGCGCTATAAACGCGAACGGCTCGGGACCGTTCAGTGAGTGGGTGACGGCGAGCACGCTGGGCCGCGAGCGGGGAGAAGCCTCCGTGCCCGCCGCGCCGCCGCCCCTCGTCAGTCAGTACACAATATCATATTCATGGATTCAAAAAAGCGCAATACTTCGATGCAGCTTGAAGGACCAACAATTGTTGACGTGCGTCGCATTCACGACATTGACTTTTGTAATAACACTGGCCGGAGAGAGGACAGTACTAAACCTGGTGGTTCGTCCATGAGCAGATGTTTTAAAATATATAATGGATTATAAGTACTAGGATATGATACGCGTTCTCTGTAACTGTAAGTAGGAAAATATCCTCCTTGGGAGGTTTTATCGTTTCTTCTTCCGAGTCTACCCACACTGGGTATTTCATAAAGGTTTACTTTCGAAAATCATATAAAAACTAGTTTGAATCCAAAAACAACGAATGAAATTACAATTAATTACAAATCAAAATATTTTATTTAAGAAAATGACTGACAGGAGTCTGACGTGCGACGTGTCGCACAGACAAGTTGAGAAGGGTAAGGCAGCGGCGTTACGGTACCGACCCCGACGGGCGCGGTTTGAACGTTGTTATATAGAAGTACAGTAAATGTACACCCGACAGATACGGGCACACCCGCACTGCGGCGCCGCGGCTCGCGTTCGGTACAGCCTCACGTCGCAGCCCGAACACGAGTGTTACTGTAAGCGTTAGTTGGTTGGTTGGTTCAAGTTAAGGATAAAAGGTAGTACAGAACATTGATCTAATTGATCGATTGATTTCGATTCGATTAATAGAATTGAATATTGATCAATTAATATTGTTCAAGACATACACTGGAAAGTGTCATCTAAGTTACAGTTGATAGATAATGACAAAACGATGTGTCGGCAGCGCGCGCCGGCCGCGACTGGATCTCGGTGTGGTGGGGGGGCGAGGGGCAGGAGGAGGGCGCGCGCGTGCGCGGCTACTGGCTCGGCTGGGGGCTCGGCGTGCCCGACGAGCACTCGCGGGAGCTGCCCGCGCACCTACACTCGCACGTCGTCAGGGGGCTCGGTGAGTTCTCGTTAACTAGGTTCACCCGCTTCCTTCGTCGCCTGCGATCCTTCAACAACCGGTGACCCTTATAATTCTTCTTCAACGCTGACAGCTTGACTCGTCGTTCTAGAATCGAATTCGGAGTACGTGATCTCGCTGCGCGCGAGCAACGCGCTGGGGCTGGGCCCGGCGGTGTACGCCACCGTGCGCACCAGGGACGCGGACTCGGAGGACGCGGACGCGGACGAGCCGGAGGAGGCGGACACGGACGAGGACGAGGAGGAGGACGCCACGCCGCCGCTGATCCCTCCCGTCGGCCTCAAGGTGACACCTCCGGCGGGTCCAGCTACAGAGTGACTCTGACGATATCCTGACTTGGCAATACCTTTACTTCGTGTCGGTGGTTACGGCAATATCACGATCACTATAAGACATTTTAAAAAAGACTCATTGTAATTGTCCATCTGATATGCACCGCCATCTGCTGTTCATAGTGTAACCGAATTCCACATGAGCGATGTCCGTAGAGCGGACACGCGGTCTGTTACCTGCCGACTTTGCATTGCGTTTGTAAAAAGTGGACGTTTTGTGAGCTGAATATGAACTAGCATTTTAGGGAATTTTAACTTGGATATAAGCCTGCACAGCGTCGATTCGACGATCGCGAATTTTATTCGTTATTCGTAAAGGACCCGAGGAGTTTTGTCACTGGCACTTGCTACCGTTTCACTTGTAGGAATTACCTTTAACGGAACACAATTGAAAGTTCGATGGACTTGTGACTGGCTTTACGTCGCAGGTGATAATGCTGAGCGGCACGACGGCCGTGGTGTACTGGACGGACCCCACCCTGCCCAAGGGACAGGTACGCGCACAGAAATACAGTTATATTGAACGTGCGTAACTTAACTAGCTTCAGGTTCGAACGCTTCAACTTCCAATAAAAATCTGTCTTTATAATCTACTAAATCCTTTGAAACTACTGACAACACTAATTTTCTGTGTGACCTAATTTCTTGGATCGCACCATCTAAGATAGTCTTATTAATAATGTACTTTTAACTTTAAGCTTATCAAATTTATGATACGACAAAATAACAGCCAAGAAATAAAAGACCCAAGTCCCAAACACACGCACGAGACAGATAAATATTTATCTGTCACATAATTGTTTGCACCGACCGGGATCGAACGGTCGACTCCCCGCTCGGCGGGCGCAGGCCCCCACTCACCAGCCGTGTCGGTCGGCAGACGGCGACGGACGGGCGGCGGTACGTGGTGCGGTGGGCGGCGGCGGGCGGGCGCGCGCGCACCTACAACGCCACCGACCTCAACTGTATGCTGGATGACCTGCGGCCCTACACGCACTACGAGTTCGCCGTCAAGCTCATCAAGGGTGAGTCGGGGCGGTGATGAGGAACTCATGAACGCCGCCCCGGTCTTCTGCAGGCGTCCTCTGTCCGCGGAGCATTCTAGATGTTTAACAGACTGTTTTCATGTGAAGGATTCGTCGAGAAACATTCGAACGGATTCGAACAGATTTAACGTGTTGGTATTGAAATTCAAATTTTATTTAATGGTTTAGCTCTTTCGTAAATAATTTTTTATCGTTTCAAAAAAAGCTTTAACAGAGCAGAAGAAACGATGGAGTAACTCTTCAACGCATCGACTGAACCTACAAAATAAGGAATAAAATTAACTAGCTTTACACATAAAACCCGACTGCTCGCCAGGTGGACGCGAATCGGCTTGGTCGATGATCGCGAGCAACACCACGCTGGAGGCGGCGCCGGCCTCCGCCCCGCGGGAGCTGCGCGCCTCGGCCGCGGCCCCGCGCGCTCGCGCCGTCGACCTGTCGTGGGCGCCGCCGCAGCGACCCAACGGAGTGATCACTGGCAAGTAGCCCACGATTCATTATATTTTTATTTTTTTTATTATATTCGACATCGTATCGTCGCGCCGTACCGACCGACGATCAAAAGTTACCATGAAATATACTATCATAGTCATGAGACCAATCAAGGTTCGTTCCCACCATCGGAGCCCGTGTTCAAGTGCCGCGCTCGGTGAAGCTGTAAAATCGAAAAGTTCAAAGCTAATTATTAATCATTAACGCACTTCAACACGACCGCAACTCATTCACTCCGCAGGCTACGTGATAATGTACGCGGTCCAGCGGTCGGGGGGGGCGACGGGCGCGGCGGAGGAGTGGACGGCGGTGGCGGTGGTGGGGGAGCGGGCGCGCGCGCGCGTCGACCGGCTGCGCCCGCGCACCACCTACCTGTTCAAGATCCAAGCGCGCAACGCCAAGGGGCTGGGGCCGTTCAGCGCGCCCATCTCCTACACGACTGCGATGGGTCAGTTTTACTCGTCGAAGTGAAATACAGGACGTGCGCGGTGCTGGCGCTGGCCGCCGCGCTGGCGCTGTCGCTGTGCTGCCGCCGCGCGCACGCGCCGCTCTCGCCGCACACCAGGTACACCCACCGCGTGTGGGAACGTTAGACTATCGCATACTTATAACCACGGAATAATAATAATCGCAGGTATTATTTCAATAGAAAAAAAGATTTTCATATATTACTAGTATAATATTACATTCCTATTGTAGAATTTACAAGATTACACTTCATTGCACAAGATGATTTACAACATGTAACAATTCCATCTATTAACAAATACATGAATTTTAACTAGGCCCATCACGAATAAAAGAAAGAAGTTAAGAAATTCTAATCAAAATATTTTTTTTTATTTTAAAACCAATAGTCTATCCAAATTTAAAACAAATCTAATATTTCATTAGTAACAACGTAATTTGAATGAATAATCTATGAAGTGTGTTCGGATACGTACAGTCGTACAGCCTTGTTGAGAGAGTAACGAGCAGGGTAACAACACCGTTCGCAGCACGTACCAGAAGGCTTCGGCGTCGGCCGCCATCAAGCCGCCCGACCTGTGGATCCACCACGACCAGATGGAGCTCAAGCACATCGACAAGAGCCTGCACAGCTCCGCCAGCAAAAGTGAGTCCCTCACGTTCCCTATAGAGCACACGCGGCCATCGAACTAACGCAAACACACATCTTATTTTATCGGTATTTAAAAGGAGACATCAGAACGGTGCTTACATCGAAATTACTATCGATGTCCGGTAATCATGCGACGCCAACCTCCGATCTGCCTGTAACGGTCAGTCCCCACACTGCGGTACGAAGTATTCGTTCGGCGACTGACCGACAATCGCACACTGTTAAGTATAATGGACATGAACAAATTCCACTGACGGCGGCGCGCGTTCAGTTTCAGCGGGCAGCGTGGACGGGCCCAGCGCGCTAGTGTCGTCCACGCTGACGCTGGCGCGCGCTCCGCCCGTCGAGTACGAGCCCGCGAGACACGCGGCCCACGCTCCCCCACACCTGCACTCGCTCGACCGCCGCATGGTGCCCACGTATGTCGGTGAGTGGGCGTTGTTTACCGGTTCTGATAACAGATGGCGCTTATCTTGTACAACGTTACTGGGACGTACAACTGGTCTGAACTTACCGCTGTATATCCGTAGCGTAAAGGAAGTGTACTGCAAAGAACAATATATGGAAAAACATAAAATGATCAAGTTGGAGTCACGCACCAACTCGCACCACCTACTTCGATCTCTGCACCGACGTTAAATAGTGACGTGCGAAGTATAGAAATTAAAAATTAGGATTCGAAAATATCCGATATTTATCATAAATATCAAAATATCGGATATTTATAATATACTATATCCTCGAACCCCGTTTAAAATAGTGTCGTAATCAACTGTGAACACTTATCATATGATCACTTGTGTGAAAGGAACGTTTGTACGAAATGTCACGCTCCTAAACCCAACGACTGAACCCGTGCGTCGTCTGTGTGTCGGCCGGCGTTAAGAGTTTTGTAGATTAGAAAAATGAATGGATTTTAATGTTACGCAGATTATGTGATGGTTATTTTAGACATTAGAATATAATATTCACTTCATTCGCTTCTCTTCACACATTTAGTTTTATCCATGGACGTAGTCATTGTGCCACGTTTTCCTTTTACTCTGAAGGACAGCCTACACAGTATATACATACACGCGGCATATATCCAGGGCTGAGATAAAATAAGAAAACATACTCCAATTAAATGAATCATCAGTGCGAGTAGCGTAGTTTCACAAGGCGGGTACCCCAAACGCCTCCCGGATATCTATTCGAGATTCGGGAACGCATTTCCTCCTCGCCCCGTCGGCCGGCCGTGTAGGCGGCTCGTCAGGGTGTAGTGTCGCTAGCGTGTGGTGACGTGTCGGTTGGTGGTGTGCGCCAGAGTCGCGGCGCTCGCCGTCGTGCGCGGGCACGGCCGGCAGCGGCAGCGACGACACGGCCGCGTGCCGCGCGTCGCCCGCGCCCGCGCCCGCACCGTGCCCGCTCGCCTGCCGCCGCTGTGACCGGCACGACTACCGCTCCGAATACTTAGGTTCATCGTTTAGTTTTATTTCGGCTTCCGTATTGTTTTGCTGGTACATCGCAGGTCAATGACTGAACTAAACAAAATTTTCAAAATAAATTTTACCACATTCAATAAAAGCTTGACGTGCCAATCGTAAGTTCAACCTAGTTGATAATGGAAACGTACATAGAGCTTCATCAATTGTATACACTTCAAAATAAATTTCAATACAAATTCAAATTCATTAGGATATTTTGTAAAACCATTTATGCAAGTCATTTCTTGCTTCTACTACGATTACAAACAAGTACACCGAGGAGAAGAAAGGACGAAGAAAAATGACAATTACAAAGTCAGTTTAACCTGTGCAGAATCGGTTGCAACGCTGTTATTCGCAGGCGCTCTTGTCGTTCATGCGTGCACGCCGCAATATCCGCTGCCCACAAGCCTGCCGCCGTCCGGCACGTCCCAACAGGTCGCACCGCGCGCTCGTCCGGCCGCCGCCCGCTGACGTCTAGTTCAGTTTCATTGGTCTGCGGTTGACATTCTTTTTTGCTTTTACATTTCTTTTTTTTTATTATCATTTTAAAATTATTTATTTTCTTCAAAACGTATTCCTAGGGTAGCAGCTGAGGGATCATAAGACGACTACGTCACATGTTACGTGTAATACAGAATCCCAAGCGGCCAGAGCTGACGTTATGTGTGACGTAGTACTATCATGACCGCCCCCCCCCCTGCACACTGGACACCGACATTCCGAACATCGCGAACCATCCCACGCGCCGTATAACTACGATAACGTAAATACTACAACACTGTATTGTTACAGCGATGACGGGCATGGGCGTGGGTGTGGGCGTGGGGTGCGCGTCCACCTGCGAGCGGCGGAGGCACATGCCGGATCAGGTGTGTAACCCTCGATTCTATCTCTACTCAAGCGTACTCCAAGCTCTCTTTCTTGCTACATACTTTCTGACCAACTAGAGGCCGCAGAGTCCAGAATGACGGTGGAAACGTTATTTACTTGTCTACCGCTATTGAAAGCCGACGTTGAGGAAGTTTAAATTCAGTTTCACTATTGCCACTTGTTGTGCGTGTGTGTCTGCAGAGCACGCCGCTGCTGGCGGGCGTGGCGCCGCTGGGGTCGCCGCAGTCGTCGCTGGCATCCCTGCACGCGCCGCAGCCGCCGCCCGCGCCCTGTGAGTCGGCACGCTCGATTGTAACGACACCGGCGGACGTGACGGACGGATCTATATCGTCGTCGTTTCCAGGCGGCGGCGGCTCGTGTCCGCTGGGCGCGGCGTGTTCCGCGCCGGCCGGAGGACCGGCCGCCGGAGGGGGAGGCGCCTCTGGAGCGGGAGCGGGAGGCGGAGGGGGCGGCGACGTGTACGCGTGCGCGTCGCGCGAGCGCGAGCGCGGCCACTACGTGGCGTACGAGCCGCTCGGACACTACACGCAGTGAGTCAACCTCTACCACTCCGCAGTGCGTCGATGTCCGACGGCGAGCGAACAATACCGACAAACGTTTATATATACTGTCATAATCCACTGTATACGATCAGATCGGAGCGACGGCTGACACATTTGTGGATCTCAAAACTTGTGGATCTTGCTGTGTCGAGCCGCGCGGTCACTTTAATAGCTTCAATTAAATAATTAATCAGTGCAGTGGTACGTCGTACACGGTACGGACCACACGGTCGCGACGAGGCGGCCGCGCGTGTTCCTCCAAATCAATCACATCGATCATTTTAGTATAATATCAAACAGTTTAATATATCAGTTATATGACCGTACCGTACTAGCCGTATTGGGGCGACCCGTTTGTTGGCTTTTAATATACAAAAAAAAAACCGACTCATAATTTCAAGTCCTATCAAACTCATCACGACTAAAAGAAACACTTGTGTGTGGTAAATTTTTATAATGGATATTAATTACCTCAGTACACAGTAATTTACTATGACACTATTTTCTCATTACAATATTTTATAACACAAACACAAATGTAAATCCAATTATCAATACATTTACACACCACGAATCTACTTACGTTACATATACTTCTCACAATCACTGATGTAATGCACTAACTCACGCTTTTTGGGCAGAGCTTCGCCTTTGAGGAGCCACGTAGACTGTGTCATTTAAACGTGGTAGCGAGATTTTATAGAAGACTGACAGGTATTTCAGGTAGGGAGCCGTAGCCAACTACCCTACTTTTCAATTGACTACCCTCTTTTAATGAGGGCGACAACACGACGAAGTGTGTAGTGGTTGAACAAGGAACATAATATTGAAATAATAATATAATATTTATACATCTCCTCCTTCTTTGTGTTACTGACGCAACGACATTATTTCAGTGAACTAATCCAACTTTAGATCTTCAAAAATTTCTATATATTCTGTTCAGCCGATAACAACATGAATGGCAATTGTTAGCGACGCTCTTAATTTAAAAGGTTTTTCTTTTTTAATTTTTTATTTTGACACTTTGAGCCGAAAACATTAACTTTGATCCTTCAAAGCATTCGTTTTAAAGAGGGTTCCTTCGATTCGCAGCCGCGACTCCCTGAGCAGCGACACGGGCGCTCCGCCCGCGCCCACTGCGGGCTCCCTGCCGCGTCGCTGCGCACCCCTGCACAGCTTCGCGCTTGACGGTGCGGACCACTGTACCCCGGCGCATAAAGGTATGTTTGAGAACAATCGTATAAGACCACAGTATGGAGAATAATGGCCACCGGGTTCTTCACCACGGTCGGACTTGCAGTAATGGATTGGTCGAAAATTGGGATGTGTCAACACGATTTTTATAGTTTTATAGTTCTTACAATAAGGTTCCAAAGTTGATACGTGAGTTACCCATTGGAACTTTTAAGCGACGCGTCCAAGCACAGCTTATGGGTGAAGGATATTACGGTATAGATTAATATATTAATTATGAGGACGTCTGGAGATGACAGTGTCGGAACCGGTTCCGCGCGGGTTTAAACTAACTTTGCAATTGCCATGTGTTGTTTAAAAGACGTGCTGAGGAGTTGCTTTACCCGATTTTTCTCATCAATGTTAAAGCACCTTTTCGAATCGGTAGTACAAGCAAAAAATGACGTTCATAAGTGTATTTACAAAATACCTACATGATTAAATGATTTTGAATTTGAATATCAGACAATCAGAATATTTCCGAACGTCCTGTGTAATGATAATAATGAGGAGCGACTGGGTAAACGTGCAAAGTACACGCTATACAAAATCAATATTATTATGTAATTATTCAAACCAACAACCACGTGTATATTCGTGTGTCTGTGTGTCTGTGCGTGCGCGGGGCGGCAGCGGGCGGCGCGCGGGAGACGTCGCCGTACAAGAAGAGCGCCAACTCGTCGCCCGGACACCTGCCCAACCGGCTGCAGCTCGGTGAGAACGTCCATTCAATATATCGACACTACTTAATGAATGTGTAATGACGGCTCTCGGCCCGAGACCACCTACACTTCGAAGAGTTCACCACGTTCGTTTTTACTTTTCCATATTATTATTTTTTCAATATTTCAAATTACATTTCCTTTGATATCTTCAAAACTTTGCATTTAAAAAATTATGAAAAAAAAAACGTATTTACACCGAGTTAAATCCGGTGGTCCTTATGGTATTGACGTTACGGGACGCTGGGAACTATCACTCACGCGCTCACCGCTGTACAGACCGCGGGCGCTGGCGCACGTCCGCTCCGTACCGTTCACAGAGTACGTTAGTACCGCGTCCGACGCGAGACGCGAGACCGGCCTCGTTCACAGGAACACTCCACTTGACACCCACCCCCCGCCGACACACGTGACGCGAGGCTCAATCTTTTTTTGTGTCAATTTCCTAACTTATATTACAATATTTTTACGTGTTTTATAATATATGTCGTTCGGTGTGTACGGAGGTTATGGTCGGTCGTAATTAAATTGATCGCAACACGCCCCCGGGCGTCGTTCCAGGCGGCGGCGTGCCGCACTGCCCCGCCGAGCTGGAGCCGCTGACTCCGTCGCGCTCCACCGAGCGCCTGCACCGCGAGATGCAGAACCTGGAGGGGCTCATGAAGGACCTGTCCGCCATCACGCAGCAGCAGTTCCACTGCTAGCCCGCGGCCGCGGCCGCCGCCCCGTGCGAACTTCGCTTCTGATGTACGAGTGTCCAGCATCTCCCGCCCGCGGTTGAGTCCCGATAGACGATCTGTTCCGTGTTATCGTCGTACACCCGTGTTGTCGGTCGGGTTCGTTCGGCGGACGGCCACCGGACGGCGGCGACTAAAGCCTCTCCGTTGAACGGTGCGCTACCTTAAAGTATTGTATTACGTGGTCTATATCGATACGAGACGGCGAAAGGCTGGCTTGATGCGGTGAACGCAGCGTCCGAGGGACGGCTCCTCGGACGGTGAATAGTACGCCTTAAATTAAATTTTACATATTAACGAAAATTATAAAAAAAAAAACAACACAATTTCGAGGCCTACGCGTGGCTCCCCACGGTTCAACGAATAAAAATTAAGGAAAAACTTTCACTGAAACATCTAGCTTCAAACTAAAACTACTCGTATAAAAAAAAAACAATACGAATTAATTATAAAATTACAAGTTTGTGAGTTGGACGTTTTTCTACATACTTTACATTGCACCTTTTGAATTTCTCGTCTACTATATTGATCACTAATTCGACTGTTAAATTTAATACGATTGTCTATAAATTATATAACTAAGTATAATATATTAATATCGAATCGAACCTGAAGAACGAACTGCTGCAACGTAACGGCTGCTCGATGCCAACCGCACGGCCTAGCGCGATCCCCGACAACAATTATTTGATAATTTTAGCTTTAAATTGTATATACATCGATTTCCCCACGACCGGCGGACGATATCAGTGAAAACTCCATCCGTTCCGATCCGATACACCGGTACGTGAATTACTACCGGGATCTAGGAGGAAACCGCATCAAAATCCATCGTGCAGTTCGAGAGCAGAAACAGACACACACAACCACACAGACACACAACCACACGTTCAAAATGTCTGTGGTCAATTGGAGGTGAACGCAGAATAACGTTACCGAGTACAACTGTCGGTACGGTGACGCCGGCCGGCCGTGCAACTCATACGTTCGATTTAAATGAATTAATAAGCTTTGCACTGTTCGTCCCCTGCAACAACTTGTAAGAAGCTAGTGGTGCAGCCGGCGGAGCGTGGAGTGCGGTGTCGCGTCCCGTTCTACTTGACCGGGACGTATCTTCGAATGTAAATTTTATGGACGCCCGAATACAATGTCTATAAGATCCGTTCGCCGAAGTAAGCCGAAGAACCGAAGTAAATATTTACTACGTCTTACAGAGTAATCTAATCCAATGTTACGAGTTCGAAATCCACGATCTAAAATAAATTAATTTTCCGCGATGAATTATTTTTATGTAAATATAAATACTGTACCGATTAACTCTGTTCTTAGTGAATTGAACTTAGTTCGAGAACGGCGATACTCAAAAAGCAACTTTTAATTTATAGCATTAAGTGTTTAGAATTCCTTATGTTCGAAAAAATCCTATTTACTTTTTGTCCGATATCTTTTTTCATACCTAGTTTTTATAAAAAAATATGATCTCGGTTCACTTTCAAACGTACTCTGTCTCCAGAGTAAACCCACATTGACACACCTCCGGCTCGAAGGACCAATTTTGATACCACACCTTGTACATGTGACGACACTCGCAAACGCATACGCGACGCAAACATGGAAGTCGTCACGTGCGTCCACACACATATACACACACTAACGACGTCGGCGTGATAGGGTTTTGTAATATATAACTAATTGATTAATTATTAGTCATTTACAAAATAATTTTATACGCCCTAGTGTTTTGTACTGTACAATACGTCGGAGCGGCGATGCGGCCTGCGGCCCGCGACCTGCGGCCCGCGACCTGCGGCTGCGGCCGGCCCGCCACTTGTTGATACTAATATACATATACATATGTATTGTACAATTTGCTTAATATATTATTAATTTAGTACCAATTTTGCCTTTATCAGTTATTATAATCGTTTTAATCAAATTTACACTCTACAACCATGAGAAGATTCTTTGAGTGAATGGAAATAATAGGAAAGACTTTAATTGGTCCTTCGAGACAAATATTTTCACACGTTTCGAAGGATCAATTCCGTTATTATTAACTTGTGATATTTCTGTATAAGTCCTCGCGGTCCACATCTCGCTTTGAACCGGACCGGACTAGACGTTCAGGCGCTAGTCTTAAATATCAGAAACTTGTGTGATCTGATGTATTATAATAAATGATTATAACGTAAGTCACAGCGGTCGCATCGCCGTTTGTATTTGTAAACTCGCACTCGATCACTGTAAATATTTTGTACGTTAACTCGCTAGACATAAGACCCAGCATCGACTACACGGTTTTTGATTTATTGTTGTACATGGTGTTCTGTATGGCGGCAGGGACCGGCGTGGAAGTAGAACCGACGTCGACCGGAGGCTTAGATTGCACATACGAGTATATGGAATTGAAATGTATCGACGTGCACGTCCTGGATGATATACTTGAAAATATGCCCCAGAATTGTAATACTAATTACGAAATATTACTGAAGTGGGCGACGAGATCAGTCGAAGTTCAGTGAAAAACATCGGGCAAACGGTACCGAAGTTTCGTCGTGCACGACGAATGTGCAGTCACGAATCTGGCCATGTCACAGTCCACAGGAAATTATAGTTTAGTGGGGAGGGTCCTCCCACGTGTTTGTTGAACGATAGAAGAGTGACTCGGTTATACTTCCACACGTAAAGTACGGGCTCCGTCGACGCGGTAACTAGACATCCTCGCCGCGTCGCGAGCTGTCCGACACAAGGCCCCGGGCGCACGACAGACCGCCGGTGTTCGAGTCGCTAGTGACAATGTTTGCCATTCCATCCTGCGGTCCCCCCCTCCCCCACGGTTACAGACGTCTACATCAGCCACGTCGGGTACGTGAAAAACTGTGACTTAAGCTGTTCACGTATAGCATCTGACGTGTACCTACATTATATCCGCCTTCTCCCTCGTGTAATGAAATGTGCCTAAACCTGACGCATCCTTTAAATTTCACTCCCGAATATTTATCGAATCACCGGCTAACATTTTTTACTTCAACAATCCAACCGACAATGTATTTGACGTGTGCCAAATCGGTCCTTTAAGAAGACTGTCGTGGACGGGGGCTCGGATTCCAACTGAGCGGCTCCCTCACCGACCCGATGGCGAGGCCCTCCTTACCGCCACGCGAAGCACCTCCGTCACGATCCCGTGTAAATATACCCCATTTACCGTTTAATATTTTTCTATTAAATATTATATTAATGTAACTAGAATGTAAGACGCCATAGAACGCTGGAATTGCGCAAGAATTGATTCACACAGTAACCTACCGCAGTCCGTCTGTACATCGTAGAGCATGTGTCGATGGAGGTGTCGAAGACGCGTCAGAGACAAGATAAGTCGACTAGTATTTTTATTAGAGTTCTTCAAATCTATTGATCATCAAATATATTAGGAAGATGTCTCATTTACACTGATACATGCTCTGTGGTTTCAAACAAACAAACAACCATCATATTATTTATAACATCACACAATCTTCCCATAGACCCGTCTACTTCCATTGACCTCCTCCTCGTTTTAAACGCATATACATGTAGATTATATTTCACTGCTCCTGTAATAATTTCAGTGATTTACATTTACGACGTGTTCATTTTGTATATTTTTATTGGGCGGCCGCCATTTGTAACAGAGTGACGCCGGATGTTGATGACGGTTTACACTCTCATTAGTGTTGACATTTATTTTGTGATTATAATTTTTTTTGTAAATTACACTGTACCACACGCCATAGAGTACTATACGAAATATTTATATAATCTATGTAACCGACCTGAACCGGATAAACGCCCAGTGTTGCCCATTATATGCAATGAAACTGTTATTATTAAATTTTTGTGCCCATGTGAAATGCGTCATTTTAACGCCGATTGCATCATATTACAGTATCGAGATATAATGAAAGTTTGCACAGATACCAAATAAGTATTCAAGGACAACAATTGCTTTCCTTTTTCATGCCGGTAAAAGTAAAGCAGAGTAATTGAAGTTGCATCGTCATTTGCACCCTGTACAGTGATTATATAGTTTGAAAAATACGTTTATTTCTTCCCTGAAGTGTCTCGGAGCCGCGGCTGTACGACCGTACGGTCCGAGTGCACGGGCCAGTTATTTGCATGCGAATGGTGATGTTGAATTTATTTGTATTATTATTAGTTAATAAGTGAAACTATTAGACTGATTTTTGTATGTTTTAGTATTTTTAATTGACGTCACGTGTGCTCGGCGACTGGCGGCCGGCGATGGATGCACGATTCCAAACAACTTTGACTCAAATACAATATTAAAATGCTGCGGAATCTTTTTAATCAAACATATCTAATTTCGAAATAATGGACAATTGCGCTAAAACTATTGTTTTGAAGGAAAGATGAAGTTTATTCTCTGTATTTTGTATTTATCTAATTTTGTTGTATAATACACTAGATAAACTAGCAGAATTATGAATTAGTGTAATTCGCGCTATTTTGGCGCTGATCGCATCATGCGTTAGTAGACAGAACGGTTAGAGCTAGTGGCAGCGGTACAATAACAAAAAAGACATATTAATATATGATGGACCGCAAACCTATGTCTAGTTCGATCCATTTCAACTTGCATACGGTGGAAACTCGACAGAAAGTCGGTTGTCTTTTTTTCCAATGGCTAATTTGTGAGAGTGAGATAGATAGTACATATCTCGATTATTATTTTTCGAAGTTGATCTCTTACTATCGTTAATCTCCAAAAAGGAATTAGAAGATAATTTAGTTCCTCTTCCAGTCCGCTACGTGGCGCCGATAGCGCAGTGATTGTCCGTATTACGAAACCCTTAACGGGACGGATAGCGAAGGGGAGTCGGAGTCGGAGGCCACCCCGCGCCGGCGGTCGCCGCGCCCGTCAGCGAAGGCTGCGCACGCTAGGTTATGTTCCCACCAACAAGAGACTGGATATATTTATTCGAAATTTTCACTTTATTGTTATTGTAATTATTTTAGTTTTGTATGTAATCTCGTAGAGTTACTTTTCGACGTGGTTTTGTAATTAGATTTGTATAAAGAGCGGCCGCGAGCGCTGGCGCTGAACCATTTACGACTAGGATCAATAAACTTGTATTATTTATTAACTAATTTTGTGTTTTTGTCTCTGTTCCATTCTCTGTACAGGTATTCTATCACCGGGGCACGGTCAGGTCTCGGACGGGCGGCCCAGCACGGCCGATAAGTTTAATTATAAGAAATAATATTTGATATTCATGTCACTCAAATATTTATGTAACATATTTATTAAAAGTTTTATAACGTGCAATATTAATTAATAAACAATGAAAAAATGCGAGAGAAATTCAAAATATCGAAACGCACGCTAATGGCCAGACAAATATGACGTCAGCATCTGCGACTTCACATCGAGAAAGTATAGGGGACTGAATATTTTGTTATTTTTCCCCCAAAAAAAACTATA
>PDGT01000100.1:771799-911912 GCA_003671415.1 Megathymus violae | reverse complement strand
GCCCTCGCTTCCCTTCCGAAAAAACTACCTCACGCTTAAAGATAGTATCTGCATTTTTTGAGTTTTTCTCATTTTGTTAATTACAAATACATATATTAATTCAAAAGTTATGAATTAATTATGTTATGAATTATTTATGAACGGATTGCAATGAAACAAACATTAAGTATTTAGGGATGCTTACTGCAATATATTAGTGAAAACCAGAACGAAATGGATTAAGCCGTTCCTGAGATAAGTGGGAATAAACGCACATACAAAAAAATTAACAACTATTGTTTTGCGTTCTATTGCGTTAATAAAGGCCCCTAATAATAATTTTTCTCATATATCGTTCATCTACAGAAATCGATCAGTTAGAATTTTATTATATGTATATATTTTTATCGTACTTTTACATATAGACACACGACACTACCTAAAAATGGGTTCATGTTTATTGCAGGCTCCTAAACACCTCAAAATAGAATATGATTTCTCACTAAATATAAACATTCTAATAATAATAATTAAGTTTCCTATAATAGAAAAATTCACTAACATATTATATATATTCTTAGCAGAACGGGACTCAATAAATAAAAATAAGAACTTCATCAAGATCACAAGTATTTTATTAAATGGTGAAATTTTTAAATTACCAAATGGCAAATCAAGCAGACTTTTATAAATGAATTCTAAACAAATATAAAACGAAACAGAATTGACTATTCAAACGGACAGAGTTTCCCCTTAACACGTTCACAAATATAAGTGTGTCCAGACTTTTTTTTGCGCTCAGACAAATGGAAAAGGGCTACCCACCGGAAAAGCGCGGGAGGGGGGTGATGAATGCTATGGTATGCTATGACATACCAGCGCAGCCGGCTGCGCCTAAAGGGACCTACCCACTAAACACCACCCGAAGTTGGCTTTGGCCTTTTGGCCTCTAAGCCTTCATCTGAGGCGACCCTCCTTAGGGAAGGGGGGGGGCGCTAGTGTCCAGACGAGCGCTCATCGTCTTATATAGGTGCCTGGCGGTGACTGTCTGCCATCCCCTCCTCTTAACGGATATGAATTCACTTTGCTGCTAACAATATATTTACATAAATAATCGGTAAAAGAACAAAAATCATAGATGCATATTCCATCTTGTATGACTTTAAAACTTAAATCTAATCTGATAAGGCTATAAATTATCCCCTATCTTGCATTATGTATGTGGTTGTAGGGTGAAATAGCAGTAAATGATGGAAACTTGCAATAAATTTAGATACTACTTAAATTTTTTTGGTGACACTATATGTATTCCATGTTTAAATGTAACAGAGACCGACAACATTATCCAAGTAGAAAAATTAAAAAATATTGCTCCACCTGTCTCTCACTGTCGTGTACTAACAACTCGCTAAGTAAATTGGTTACTAGTTTCAGAGATAACGTACTAACCATACGTTAACGGATTAACATTAAGAAAACATAAAAGGGAACGCTTCATAGATCCATTCCCTGCCTAAAAAAATTGGCATGAAGCTCCTCATTCATTACTCGATTGATATTGAAGATATTATTGAAAAAAATTAGAAGTGTTTCCAATATCTCATATGTATAATTACGCCATATTCTTGTCATATCAAGCAGCTAATTGATTAATCTTGCTAATATTCCCTTCAGTGTAAGTTGTTTTTTAAATCGACCTACTTAAAATAACCATTTGACGTTTGAATTTAATTGTGGCGTTTCGACAACGCATCATTATTTTATGGCAACACCATTCGATAGTAGATGCCATGGAATTAAGTTTAAGCATGGCAGCATTTTACTTGGCAAAAAGGGTAAAAAACTAACGCGCAAAACAGGCGCCAGTCCGTCCCGAATCGGCCTTGCTTTTTATTGTTCTAAACTGTGCACGTGTAAGACATAAGAAACATAATTGTAACGGCATAATGATACTGAGTTTTTGGTTACTAAATGCAATAAACTGAGTTCCATGTCGCTCATATTGTGTATTATTTGCTGGTGTGAGGCCACCATCCAAAAAGTCCTAAAAAATAATACAATACAACCTATAAAATTAAAGACTACGAATTACATAAATAAACAACATTTCACAAGGCAACTATAGAGTAACGGCTGCCTAGCTCAGTACATTTAAATTTGATAGTATTTACAGTTTTTTAGGTTAAGTACATAAAATCCATTATTATTATTAAGTAAGTGCATTTATATCTATTGTTGTTATTAAACTATAAAAATTTACTAGCCTAAAATTTAAAGTACTTAGATTTACTATTTTTTAGCTTTTTTAAACCAATTTCTTAAATGGCAACACTTACTCGCGCCTTGGCACATGTTAATATTACTATTCGACTCGACAACCTACATTCCGTGACGCTACAGCAAGAAAATGTAATACTAGTGTATTAACTTTATGATTTCTAGCTATTTCCGTAGTCCCCACATTGTTAGATATTGTATATTACCTCTATGGTATATAATCGTGCTTCACAATGATGTCAAAGTCAAAATATTGTACCGTCAGTAAGTGTCATTTTTAATTTGGATGTTTGTTCGAATAATCTGTATCTAGTCTATGGTCTACCAGGTTATTGGGTTTTTGACAAATTGAAATTGATTTTTTACAGATTATTATAGTCTGTGCACTCAAGTTGTATTGTGGTTCATAGTATGAAATGTTATTATTAATACGTTTAATTTATAATGAATGACCAAAAATTACTATTCTGATTTATCTTATGTAGTAAATAGATATAGTAAGTCCTGTTTATTACATAGGTCGTATGTTTTGGGGTGTTTTATACATAGCATTTGTGATATTAACTTTTGAAAACTGGCTTTTAACGGACCTGCAGGCCTCACCATGTCAGGAAGCGATCTCCGTAGCCTACGATAAAACATTGTTGTCATGCAATGGAACCACATTAAAACGACATCGCTACATTCAATCGCAATCTACAGTTTCCATCGTACGTCTGATGTTATTAAATTTTCTACCATTTTTGTTATAACACGACAGTATAAAGAAAATAAGCGTCAATTTTACTTCCACCTCAACGGATATGGTCGAATGTTTCTTAAAATCAATAGCCTGAACTCGGCTGGTAATGTTCGATGGATAAAATTGTATAAGTAGGCGGGGATTACATCCATGGAAGTAGTTAACATCCTTTAGCTTATCGAGTTTTTCTGTTTACAGTAATCCTCGCCAGTAAACAAAAATTTTGGTGTATGCCATAATGAATAAAATAATTACATAAACTTATGATGATCACTATCATTTTATGTATTTGAACTTACTTTCATTTACCAGATGGGAATGAAAAGATTCAAATCCTGTTTAAGAAACATTTTATTTCATTAGATATTTTTTCTTCTAACAAAATATGTTATTTCACTCGTTTTATTTGCTAGTTTGTGGTTGTTGCTTTCTGTATTCAATGTTGAAGGTGTAAATCTGATTACCAATTATTTCACAGATAAACCATGGCAATGGACAAATGTACTCCGGAGAGTCTAGAGATGTATGCTTCAAAGTACATCATAAATGAGCACTCTATTAGAAATCGGATCCAGACTAAATTTGAAACTGTATGTATTTTTACTTTTCTTTTATAAATATTCTAATCTATATCTATACCCATAACAAAACTGTAATGTAGCTAAAATTGCACATATTTATTAAATTTCAATGTAGGTAAGGTGAATGACAATAGAATAGCTAGTCCATCTAATGGTTATTGATCATTGCTGCCTATCTATGTCTGCACAACTAAATGCACCCTATGTAATAAATATCTCTGACCAAACAGCAGACAAAACACATAAAAAACATTTCTCAGTTGATTGTAGAATGATTGTGTTGGGTAGTCAGGGATGTAAATAATCCTATCAACATGCAGATGTATATTTGTATTGTCAGTATAGAGATCAAATTTAACCTGTTGGATTTCTAGTCTGTACATCTGATAATTTATTACTTGTAAACCACAAAACAATCATATGACGTTTAGCATATTTACAATTTACTTTTTAAATTACAAATCCTACGTCCTGGTTACTGCTGCTCCATAGAGACTGGAGGAAAATGATTTCAATTATTCAGTCCAATTAATGTACACTTTGATGTATATTGCTTGTGATATCATCTACTTGCAGCGAGTGCTGTATTATACTTTTCGATGATGCAAGATAGTGATTTCAATGGTGCTGAAATAATTCAAACTGATAAAGAGTGGCCTGGTGGGTTAAGAGTGCTGTTTGGTAGTCTACTAAGAAGGAACTTGCCAGCTTCACGCTTCTTATTCATGAATGTTTCAAATGTTATAAAACTCTTGATGCCATAATGAAACTATATATGCACATTTATATGGTTTGGAAAGGTTTTCTTCCTATGCTTTAATTGTAATCACTTTTAAGTACCAAAAAATATTTACAACTAATGACTAGTTAACAGAACCTATTTGATTGCTTTCCAATTAAAATGATTTTGATTTTTCCTGGATTAATTTGGATTTTTCCCATTATAACATATATCTGTCCCTTTCTAACTTATAGCTCTATCCTTAACATTATGCTGTACTAGACAAGGCTTAATATTACTTACTAGTTTATAACTTACATGGATCTACATTAAAATATATATAATTTAAAAGTAAATCAGTTTCTACCGTTTGTAACAAAGAATCTTCCTTTAGCTCTGTTACCCATTTATCAACAGAGAGTGAAGTATCTTCTAATTATTCCCTACACCTGTCCTTTAGTTAGTTTCCACCTTGTTGGCCTTGTCAATATGTTTAATTGAACGAGCCAGTGATATAGCTCGGCACAACTGTTCTTGTTTAATAGTTTTTCCTGCTGTAAAACTATTATATCTTGTCAAGTATGTTGACTTATATCTTGTCAAATATGTTGAATTAATTCCGCTCTTATCAATTATTCATTTGATAACTATGTGTTTTAGGCGATCTGCTGTCTTTGTATGCATTCATAGGGCTTAAGTTCATAGCTCGCTTAACAATTAAAACACTGAACTAATAAGTTACTCCAGTGTTTTTATTGTTGCGTTTGCGCTCAGCCAATGTATTTTAAAGTCGATTGTCACGTCACGAGGGATAATACATTGTAGTGGAATTATTTTTTCTTTCACACAACCATCCTTCTTCAAAACCCAACGTGCTATGGGGCCCGTGTCGTCAGATGATGGTTTTGGTTGTTTTTCGATTTGACAATTACGATTGTACGATTAATACAGAATTTTTGGTTTACTTTAGATAGAGGTACTTCAACCGCTTATTATATACTCCTTTAAATAACCCAACCATAAACCCCGTGGGTAGAAACCATTTTGTTTTTTTATTGGTTCGAAATTAGTATATTCGATGAAACGCCAAATCCTGCTTGCACCAAGAATGCAGTACCTACGATCAGTGGGGTTGTTGCGCCAGGGTACAGTTATATTCAATCGACAATTTGCTTTAAAGTGATGGTTTTGCTAATGTAGTAACTGGTGAGATTTAACAGAGAGAATCAAATGAATTCATTATCACTCTCAGTGCTTTGCTATTAATGGACACGCGTCGGTTTTCTTTCACATATTTTGCCGTATTTGGACGGCCTAGAATACTCTCCCTAATCCCATGCTGACAGAACAGGGTGTCCTAAGAGGAGACAGACGCCAGCCTACTTGGTGGTAGGGCTTAGCGTAAGGATTATATTATCAATATTATTATTAAGTCATTAATATTATTACTGATATTATTATTTTTCTCTGAAGCCTGCCTGGCTAGCTACCACCCCTCTCCTACTTTAGTCAGCCGCCAAACGAATCGTCGTGTTAGAGCTCCTCTCAAGCTCCCTTAAGAGCCAGTACTTTCTTTCTTACCCTTGTTGTTGCTGATGTCCGTCGACGACGTTGACCACTTACCATCAGGTGGCTCGCCTGCTCGTTTGTCGGCGATTAACATAAAAAAAACATCAAAGTTTCATCTGCCAACAGACTTTCTAACGCAGCGGTTGTAATTTATAACAACTGCAATCTGTGCATCCTCTATCGAGGGAAATAGCTGTAGATAGTTTTCTAAATAATAATTTCTTCGGATGGTGGTGGCTGCTTTAGTGTAGGCGGACCGTATACTTACAAAGTGTCGTCGTGTATTCCTCTGGTGCTACTGTACGTCTGCATTCCTACCACAATAACAGTAAAGCATCTTTGCCTTCGATTGTAACTTCCACATGCATAAGTATTCCAATGGCTGAACTGTCGGCAAATAATTTTAGCCGAAATCATCTGCGGTAGAAACTAACAATTCGGGTCCCGTGTGTGACATGTCGTGGTCGTATTGGGTGCGGCCTCGTGAACCAATCTCGGAGGCTTATGTGTCCTTGATGATGGGGTGATCGTGTTAGAGAAAATTGGAGAGATCATATTTGGGAAAGACGACGCTTTTTGCATACCTCGACTTAAATCAATTTTCCATTCTCTTATCGTATTTTTACTTCAACTGGTGTTCGCGAAATTGTTTTGCTACACAATAACGTTACTGATATTGTTGCGAATCGATAGCTGGTTAGTCCGTCTGCTACTTGTGTTCTTAGGTTTCTGCTACGTATTAAATAAAACCACGATGCTCGATGACTCGGTGACGGCAATGGTTAATCTAGCATTGAACTTTCATCACACTCTTCTTCCATAAATTTTTCTGCTAATTTTTTCACCCGACATTGACATACCGAAACAATATTTTTTCTTTTTTACTTTTCGATACCTAAATTAAATATAGAACAGTTCAATACTAGCTCTAACATTGCTTTCACCGAGACCTTTATTGCCTACCTTTCACATGTATAATAAAAATATTTATATGTCGTGCACAGATATGGTAAGTCTCAGTAACGTATGATTGTTGTTTCAGAACAACGGTCCCTCGACTTTCAAGGAGTATTCACCGCGGGTGTGGCGTGAATTCCGCAGGTTTCTGTTTGAGGAGGTGATTATGTTCGATGTGTAAGCCGCACAGAAGTATACCTGGCGACGAGCCACAAAAAACATTCGCAGATAGAGACGGGTTTCACCAGATTGCCAAGATCGTATGTTACGAGATTCGCCTTCTAGGAAAGTTTCGACGTAGTAACCAGCAGGCAGGCTGCATCGTGGTAAATGGTCACCGTCGGCCATCTATATAACATCGCAGGTGCATCGCCGATGCGTTAACGAACAACTAACTGTCTGACGTTACCATCGAAACATGTTATACCATTTCACGGCTGATTTTAGAAGGAGGATCGAGCGACTAGGTCCCGTAGCGAGCCCGGCAGTTTAAGAACATTACTACCTTACATGTGTAAGCTAGGTCGTGAAGCCCTGCGACTTGCAGAAATAGGAATTTAGGCAGGGTGTACCAGTTGTGGAAGTAAGATTGGATTGGTCACATAGAGAGAAGAAAACATCTACACTCAAAAAAAGTATTTTACGGGAATAATGTTTACTTTAACATTAAACCTACCGACATATTTATATATACCTATTTCTACCGATGTTTGTCAAATGACCGCTTTTGAAATAAACATAGTATTTTCCAGTTGATTGTCATTAATACAAAATTTTGCATAAACAATAAACACAAAATAATTATCATATAATAATTAAAAAACATTTATTTTATTAAGTCTCAAAAGCGGTCATTTGACCGCTCTAGTAGGTTTAGTGTTAAAATAACTTATAACAAGTCAGCACGAAGATTTGTCATATTTATAATGTCATTTCCTTGAATCCGAGGGTAAACTTATGGCGTATTGTGTATTAGATACGTCGGCGCGTGCGTGAGACCATCAAAGTGGGCGAGGTCCCCCCCAACGCGCTGAAGAATGCACCGCCTGCGATTTCGAAGCTGGCACACCGCTACGGCCTGCTCAAGTTAGCCATACAGGTATATAAATCTAACTAACATGTTACCGTAACAACCGGGAATGATAAACTGACGTGCCCTGCGCCCGGCGAAGCACGAAAATGTTGAAGAAATTATCTACTAATCCACATCCAGTACAGATCGAATCCAGAATTAAATCGTCGGCGGACAGGGTTAATACAGAGCCTTGGCTTTTAAGGCCTTGTAGCGTAAAGGCGATTGTTTATCTAATTCCAGTGTATAATTATTACATTTATTGAATATTATTAGGTCCTTCGAGACCTTTACCATGGATACAATAAAGGGGAGAGTGAATAGGCTTTATGAGGTAGTGCGTTCAACATCTTAGACTTCATCATCACTTACCATCAGGTGGGATTGTTGTCAAGCGTTAATTAATCGTATGTTAAAAAAATGAGATATAGATCACAATTTAAGGAAGTCATCTATACTAATATTATAAAGAGAGACTGCAAATTTTGTTGAATTTAAACCTATTTAAGAAATTAGTAGCACTTTCGTAGCAAACGTGCTATCTTACAAATCTTCAAAAGACATGCCTTTATGTGCTCAGAATTTTGACTGTATGAACTAAATATATAGAGTTTTATTCGTTATAAACTCATTCATGATTTTTCATGTCACCGGCTTCACAGGGTGTAGGTGTGGGAATTAGAATTCGTAAAAGTTCCTAATAAGAAAAAAAAAACAGTAGAAAACAACATACCATAGAATAGGTTTGGTCCTTCGAGTCGAGTATTAATATGTGTTCTACATTCAGGCAGAAGTATGTGCAGTCGATAGCCCAGTGTGCGACTGGGCGGTCAAACAGCTAGTAGTGCAGCTGGTGCGGACGGCGGACGAGCAGTGCCGCGACTGCGGCGTCGCGCCCCGCGCGCTCTCCGCGGCGCACCTCGCCCCCGCCGTGGTCGTGTTGCGCGGCTTAGGCGTTAACGTCAGGTGCACGCGAGCTCAACTTGTCGATGTTTGGTAAGGCGGTTCATAAATGTTTCTTTTTTTATTTTATAATGACATTAAAATATAATAACATAACTGTAACGGTAAATATAGAAAAAATTGTAGGGCAGCTTCGTCTATAGCTGTAACCGTCGATACCAAAACATATTTTTGGAACTTTTGTCTGTCTTAAAAACAGTATGAAGCGTTGACCGTGAGCTGTTTTTTTTTATTATTTTGAATTTATTTCGGAAAAGTCCTTTCTTACTACCTTTTCTCACAAAAGTTTCTTGTTTCCTGTAATTTTCTTAGGACGGGGTTACAAAAACTAGGATTTTTTTTATAAATTACATTCAATTCATCTTTCCCTGTTCCTTTTCTTTTTTTTTTTATAAAGATTATTTCCATGCCTCATAATAAATATCAATGCAATCGATTAGTATAAATGTGCCTTGTTGCGCGCGCGGCAGGCAGCGGCTGTGCGCGCTGAAGACGTGGCAGCTGTACCGGCTGATGCGTGCGGGCGACCGGGCGGGCGCCGTGCCGCCGGCCGAGCGGCCCGCGGGCGCGGACTGGGAGCTGCTGGACGCGCTGCTGCTGCACGACGGCGACGAGAAGATGCGGCTCGTCCCCACGGTCAGCCCGCTGTGTCGTTGTGTCGTCGACGCCGCCGACGTCGGTTCCGTATCTGGCTGTCGTGCGAGCTGTAGTTGTAATCGTAGAATTCAAAATTTAATGTCTCGTTAAAAATTTAAAACTTATATCATCATGGATATTATACATTTTACCTGTAACGGGTGCTCAGTTTTTGTGTGTGTTCACCGATATTTCGACTCGAGTACAGGCCTTATATCAAAGGGGTGACTGACAAAATTAGTAGGATTCTCAGTAGAACTTATGACATGAAAGCTATTAGTTTTTCACCTTATAAAAATTTCATACCGGTGCCCCGTGGGTCGTCGCGACTGCAGGAGCCGCTAGACCTGAACAATTTCGAAGTAGCAGAACATCTGATCGAAACCGGAAATAATTGGATCGATCGAGTTGCGTCGCACTCGGGTGCCCTCGGCGGAACGCCGGTGCATTCCACGTGTAGTAAGAGAGGCCATTGAGATCGAAAAACATCCCCAAATTTTTAATACCAAAAGATGGGTTTAAATTAGCCCAGAAATCAGTGTCAACTACAATGCTTAAAAATGTCGTTAGAGTCGTGTGTCATCTTGTGGTTGTTAAGAACTCAAAACGAACTGGCCGTAAAGTTCACAGTCTCGGCTGTCATTAGTGACTGTCAAGTGTCAACTGTCAGGAGTATCTCCCGCCAACGCGGTTCACCGTGACCGTGATGTTTGTAATTGGGTCGAAATACAATTACAGTTGACATATTTACGACGCTCTCCCTTTCTCTGGTGCTAAAGTTAGTTTTATAATACGAATACCTCAAGCGTTACATATTTTTGTAACTAACAGCGAAACAGCAAAAAGCATCGAGGTGACGTCACTTGACATTGTTGCGGTCGATACTGTATTACACTCCGTATGTAATGTGTAATGTGTACCTTTGTCGGACAGACGACACTGGAGTGCCTGGAGAGCTACCGCGCGCTGGTGGTGCTGGTGCGGCTTCTGGCGGCGGTGTCGAACGGGCTGCAGCAGTCGCTGCAGTCGGCGGGGCGAACCGCGCAGTTCATCTGGTGGCGCGTGCAGGCCAGATACGTTCTCACGTGAGACCTGCACCTTCACGTATCCCATCCCGTCAGCGCCCTAGTCAAGGAGCAGCCTGTCAATTTGGTGATATTGAAATGAAAATACCACATGTATATAATTTTAAATCGCCAATGATCAAAGTACCTTAAACACCGTTAGAGAAAGGAGATCGCGTCTTCCGCTGCAGTTCCTACACGATCGACTTCAATATCTCCATTGGGCGATCGTTTAAAAAAGCTTTCGAGGCTCTCAGGACAGAGACGCCATTCAGTTGTTTAAATCAGGGTTGTTATGGAGTTCCGTCACCGTAACTATCGGATATCCGAAATAAAAATGTATCCGAAACCGTAACCGAATCCAATAAAAAAGTTTCGGATAATTTCTGATAGAGGCAGAGTCTAAATAAAGTAAATTACGCCAAAAAAACAAAACGCCAGGGTGCCACGCGAAACATTCTCCTCGAAATGTGGTGTGTAAAGGTCTACATCTATTTTGCATTTAAGTTCAAATTCCACCTCCTTTCTCCGCTTGTGGTGCACCTTTATGAGCAACGTGAGACTTAACATACCTGGTACCTTTTGTTGGAAATCGCTGTGAGGTCAATATACCACCCAGTTTAATTCTACCGTGACGTGCTACCCAGCGTTCCACTTGCAGAACCCGAGAGGTAGTTAACGGTGCCAGTTAGTGGTGACCCCGTCGCCACTCATCGACCCGTTTGCTCGTAACAAAAAATAACATCACCGATTGCTACTACAATCGTACCGAAATATAATTATCACGCTGTGTAACGTGTACGACGGTTGCCCTAACGTATTGCACCGTGTACTAGACGAGTGAAGTGCCTGTTCGTCGTCCAGGGGGCGCACGGCGTCGTTGGTTTTGCTGCAGCGTCGGTTGCACCAGCTGCGCATGCTGACGCGCTCCGCCTACAAGCACGCCGACCTCGCCCTCCACCCCCTACTTCAGCTCGTGGTCTCGGTGTGAGTGCTTCAGAACGGATCGGTGTAGTTTTGACTCAGTTTATTCCACATTGAAATGCAAACTTCTGCTGTTGCCACTTTAAACTTTGTATTCGTGCAGAACATCAACTGAACGCTTATATGATACTATTGTTGTCCATTTATTCCCATAGTTGTCTTGTAAGAGAAAAAACTATTTGCTTTAAATAAAACTAGGAATCTCAGCCGAAGCAATGGGGAACTATAATGATTGTTGGTCAGCTTGTTGTGAGACGCCTGCTATATAGTGCAGTGTAGCGCATGACAGCGAACACTGCGAACGAAGTAACAGCACTGGCTGTCCTGCTGTGCGACACGTTCTAATACGGGCGTAATAACGTCAATCTCTAGGTTAACGATCGTATTTGACCGAATCTCGCCATTTTTATTACCCGTTGACAGTGCATTAAACTGTACCACACAAATCGCCTGGTTTAAATTTACAATTTATAACGTCACTTACATAATTGCACAGGTCTAGATCCGTCAACTATCGAATGCCTTACATACACCGGCACATATGTCTGTTCCGGGATTCAGAACTTCATCCTTACTGCCAGGTTGTGTAGATTTGCGTGGACTGGAATGCCTGTGTGCAGTGCAATGGCCTTAAAAGTTTGCTCTATGCTGTATTGTGTCGCCTGCATCTTAACATACGCCCTGGCTAATTGTTCTCCAAGATTTGCCGCTTATAATAAATAGAGGAAAAAGCGGGAATACTTGAACTCAGCAATCTACGACTGAAGTGACAAATGATAGTCTGAGACCTATGTACAGCAGTGGACTTCTCAGTTGGTGGCTAGTTGGATAAATATGTATTTGTTCAGTTATCGATATCAACAAGTTCATCCGGTTCGTAGGACTAAAAATTCTGTACTCGGCTCGAGGGACCAAAATCTTCTCCTCCTACTATGCGTTTAAATACGCAGTACCCGCATTATACTGAGTTGTTTGTCAGGTTGGGGTCGACATGGAAGGAGCGTAATTACTCGTGGTGCCAAATGGTGCGCAGTGGCCGGTGCATCTCTGTCGGCAATGAAAACATTAGTAAGCAGGTAATAGCAGGTACCAGTGACAAACATACTATTACCATGATGTGTAGTTTTAATTGTGTAACGAGTTTCTTGACTTCAGGAACTTGAGCTCTAACAATCGAGTTTATTCCCATCATTGCCTTGATAGGTCGAATTTGTGAATTCACAAAAGCAATTTACTTATTGCAGGAGCGAAAAGGACGCTGGTACAAAGATTTCAGGATACTCGGTGAGTTTAGTAATCTCTACGTAGTATCATCTATGGACATCCGTTTAAGTTACATGAATTATAAAAATGTACTTATTTCCAGAGAACATACAATCTGTTGATGAACTAAATCAGTATATAAAAAGGAGACTTTTTTGTCAAGAAAAGCATAAATGTGCATATTGGGAACTATGCGACTGTCAGAAACTTTGTGTGAATAATGTGACACCGAACAGTTCAATCGATTCTAAATTCCGCGATGGTACCGACGACGCAAAACATAACGATGTGGGCTCGAATGAAAATAACAGCAAGGAAATAGCAACGATAAAAGCTTTAGAAAGAATCGATCCTAATGTCGCCCGAGTTTCCGTCGTGGTCGAGACCGGTTCCGATGACGACGCGTCCGGTGCGTGCGACGATGGAGTTCAGTCGGAGATAAATACTGAAACTTTATTACGAGATAATATTAAAATAGGGACACGAGAGGATACACTGGGGGTGTGGAGAAATTTTGCCGACGAAGCCAAAGATGAATCAAAGAGAGTATCAAAAACTTATACTAATGAAAAACCGGTTAAAGCAGAAGGATCGATGTATCGAAACATCAGTTTCGATACTCGGCGAGCCTTGAGCTTTATTAGTCGGGAAAACGAACTAGCGAGCGAACCAAAAACGACGCCTGCGACCGAAGGGGCGAACTCGTGTGTAGCGTCCGTCAATCGACAATCAAATCTGAACGAACTTGAGTTTGGTGAAGTGCCGACTGATTTAAATAAAACGTTATCTGTTAACTGTAAACGTGATACCGGTGAAAATGATGGTAAGTATGATGTTGGTATAATTACGTACTTTGCTGTGGGTATTACAAAATTCGGGTGCTGCGGAGGTTGACCGGGTAGTTTCGGCGGTGCAGGCTCGGGTCAGAACTGAAAAATTTAACAACAATACTATTAAAACATAATAAAAACCAGTAGCTCGACGTTGCTCGTTTCAGAAAATGCCGTTGGAACATGTCCATTTCTCGGCATGAAAAGTTTCTTACATCGTGATTGTTCCGAATATACCAAGCCATCTTAAACCGCTGAGCGCCTTTAATATTAGATGTGAACAGACAGACAGACAAAGATTTCAAAAAAATATGTGTTACATGTTACTATCGTGAAAATCGTCGATGTACAGATGTGGTACCCACCACAGTTTTATTATTAGTGTAGATAGATATATTTAATATTTGTATAAAAACTGAACTGTTATAGAGAATACAAATTATTTGAAATTATACTTAAGAAAATAGACGAAAATAGACTGTTGAAGTATAAGGGGACGCTGAACCAAAAATTTAAATAGATTTGAAATCGGATGACTTACTCAAATATGGTTACGTGATCAACTAAAGTTCATCACTCTCATAATTTTCATTCAACGTACATTTGCGTTTCAGCCGTCGACGAGAAACTGTTATGCATAACGTACGTTAAACTGGCTCGGATCGATGAGACCTCCGCGTGGTTGAAACACGCCGCGAATAACGGCATCGACCTAAGACGCGCGGGCCTGCTCGCGACTGACGAGCACCGTACCGAGGCACCGCTACGAGCCCGGGACACTCGAACTAACAACAAATCTACCTTAGATAATAATTGTATCTCTTGTGATGACGTGGCCGACGAGAGCGCACATAACGGCGATACAGAAATCGGTATCTTCAAACGACGCGATCTCGATTTGAATCCCGAACTTAAAAGTGTAACAGCGGGTGTTTTGAGGAACCCAAAGAATCGAAAGCTACTCGAGCTGTGCAAACCGGTGACGGTGAGGTTGCACAGGATGAGGGAGAGCGAGCTGCCGCGCAGGGGCAGGGCGGTGAAGAAGGTCGAGCTGGCCGACATCGAGGAGGTGCGCCGGATCAACAGGAACATCCTGACGGCGCAGGTCAGGCCCATCTCCCTTAATGAGGAAAAAGAAGATGAGGTGAGTTTAATTAACTATTTGTGATCTATTGTTGAATACAATATATAAATAAATAATAACTTCCTACCTTCGACTTCTAATCGCTTTGTATTGGGTGTATACTTCGCCTTCATTCGCTCCACTCCCGTAGGATTATGTTTTAACCTTTACGCTGGTGTAACGAAATGTGCCTAAAAGTGACGTGTCTTTCAAATTTCACCCTAAATTTTCATCGAATTATCGAATCATCGCCTCAGAAGTTTCACTTAAATTACATAGTGTGGTGTTGCAGATGTACCCGTCGGATGCTACATATTATTCTTTATTATTATGTTTTGTGATTGTTTATATCTTTACGTTTATGTCCTTTACATCAGTAAATAGTTATATATAAATAAGTACCTTTGTCGTCGTTAAAATTTTATTAATAATGGCGTTTCCGTGCCAATGCCGTTTAAAACAAATATTTATTTAGGCCACGTGTTCGTTCACAGTTAGCCCGTTACTACAACGCATCCGTCAGAGAGGGAGGCATTATTACTGAGCGAGCAAGCAATACATCTACTCATCGAACATGTAAGTAATATTATGATCCAATGTAATACGTCGCGAGCTTCTTCGATTATTGAAGCGACCTCCGTTGTCCAGCAGGGTGCACGACGAGCACGGGAGGTTGCTTTAGACTCGAGGGTGGATGGAGCACCTTACACCCCAAAAATTATGCTTGTTGTGTCGCTGAGTATTCCTGCTGTAAATGCAGACTCTAGCATTTAATTACGATTGCCGAATCGACTTGAATCTAATATGACAATAAAATTGCTTTTGGCAATGAAAGTTCACAAACGTAATTACTGATGTGTGAATTCCAAATACCCTCAGGAACATTTACCTTTTGGTCTCGTGCTTAGTTAGCCTAAGTGGTTAGGTTAGCCGTGCCTCCGCTGTACTTTTCTGTAATTCCACGCTGTACATAATATACGATTAAATGACATAATGTTACGTGTCAGGATCCGCAGGTTCGTGAAATGCTGCAGTAGTTCCGCAGATACTTTATGTCCCTTCCACAGTCGCAGTAGCACTGCTAGATCGTAGGTCAATGTCGCTTCGTAAGGAGCGAACTCTTCGCTTTCGTATTCGGGAACCGAATGCTCTGTGGGCGACCCTGCCCGCTATTTATATTGATTTCCGGGCCTTCCAGATAATTCCACGCCCTTCGTGGAAAGTCAATAATAATACTCGGAAATCGATAAAGCAATAGCGGGGTCAGATAAAATCGGCCGTACATGCCATATTGCCTAAGGCATAGGGGCGAAAGTGGCTTAAAGTGTTCCAGGTAGTTTTTATTACTACCTGGATTTTTTTATGGCCTCTATTGTTTCCGACCGACCCATCCAGAAATTTCCTAAGACTGCCGCCCTCCTCTTTTCGGCCGATCTTTCCAGAAACTTCGTAACAACAAATTCACTTGCGTTTATCTATTCCACAGATTTCGCCACGTCACAAAGAAATGAGCGATCCCGTAGGGGTGCAAAATTTAAAAATAAAAAAGTAGCGAAAACAGGAGCGGAACGCATTCGTGAATATAGAGCGCGAATAATAGCTTTTGAAAATACAACCGCAGCGCGATCTGCAGCTAATGTTGAGGGTGTGGCAATTCAAACAGCGTCTCAACAAAACCTGAAGGACACCCATGTTAATATGTGTGAGAATCAACCTTCGCTAGGTTACGACGCCCTCAGACAACAGAGCAGCCGAGATGAGCAGGACGCAGGGGACAATCAGCGACAATTAGTCGTTCAAGCTAATGTACACCAACAAGCTTTACCTTTGCTTTCGGAGGCTCCGTCTACTGGCATGCAAATACAGTCTAGTATCCGGAAAGACCCAGAGATGAGGAGATTTTCGCAAACTGCTAAAACATCGGCAGAGCGATCTCGACATTACAGAGAAGAGAACGAGACAGCAAAAGACGCACACAACGATCGACTCATGGTTGCTCCGAGTGACTCGCACGTCGATGACGTAATTGTGCTTGGAGAAGAATCTGAAGAAGCAATCGACGTTGGAACATCAACTGCAAGCGGTTTACGAGACGGAGCGCACGAACGACCGCGCGCATCACAACAATCGCCTGTACGGTGCTGCACGCGCATTTTTTTTACATATCAATACTATATCGTTAAAACTTTTTTTGTTATCAGCCGTTGATCGTTACCTTAGTTAATAGCATCAGACGCGTTGCCGACCGAGAATTGACTGGTGACTTGCCTTTATCTTGCTTTGCGACACTGCAATCGAAACACTTTTAAAACTCACGGTTAGTTCTAAAAGGAGGTGGTAAGTAGGTGGGCAGGTAAAGATCTCTGTCCCCATCTTTGTAAGTATTAAGATTCTGGCGGGTGGTGCAGAGCCCAGGGACCCCTAACAGAAGAGGCCGCACGATATCGACTGTTGGTCGACATGGCACCACGATGGGGCAAGTCTTTTTAAACTCGAGGATTGAATTCTTTTCACTACCAGAAGTATGACTCAGTCGTTCTGACTGACTGTCTCGACCCCCTGCAACGCCAAATAATACTATAGCGGATCTACTGTAATCTATCCTATTCTTTTAGGTGTATAAAATTTACGCTGTACCGATTAAATAGATGTATAATAATGCCTTCGCCATATTCCTTCAATATTGTAAGAGAGAGCAATATTTGTTTTCGTTTTAAGTGTTAACTTAACTTAGTCATCATTTAGATATGATTTATTAAAACATAAATTGGTAAAATGACTCAATGTATTGCGGATGGAAGAGCATGCCAACTTGCACGGCTCAACCATCCTCGATAATCGCTCAGGCAGTCTGGCACTCATTTTTCAATACAATTTACGTGTAAATGGTCCTTCGAGACCAACCACTCATCATCAACTTTTAACGTTTTTATAGAGCATCGATGACGAAGTGGGAAGCAAAAGCGAAAAGAAGTTCATGGATCTCGGGAAAGAACTGGAGCTACTGGATAACGATATGCGAGCTCTGTTCAGCATATCGCCCGACGAACTGCAAGCTGTGGTAGGGATATGTTTTAGAAATTTATAAGTAAATGAAAGGTTACAAACTTGTAACTCAGTACTAGGGTACCTGTTTCGGGGTTTCAGTATCATAATTACTGGTGAGAATGCGGAGCAGTCTTTGAAGACTGTAGCCGGTTCAAGCGGGCGTTTTTAATGGGTTGTAAACAGGTTCTAGGAAAAATCGATTTGTGGACTGTAGATTGCGTATTAGAGAAGAAGAAGAAGTAATGGGTTGTTCGGAGGTTTGGCAAGCACACTAACCTGGCCTGCAGGGTTGATGCGGTTCTTGTATTAACTGCGTCGCAGTTAGGTGGCTGCTCCTTATCTCCAAACTCGCTTTCTTTTTAACTTCTCCTTAGATAGTATGCCGTTGAGATTCACTATTTCACTTCACAGTAGGTATATTTACTTTTAATTGCGAGAGTTATATAGTTAGCGGGAGCGGTAATGCGGTGTTAACTCGAATGCTCTGTGCGGTGCGGTATTTAATATATTTGCGTAGATATATAATTATTTGTCAATAAGTGCGTGTTGTATTCGAGATCGGCGGGAAGAGAATCCTTTTTCATTTCTTTCTCATTTCAAACTCGGCAGTGTGCGAGTGAATCCGCTATATAAAAGTGTGCTTGCCAGAAAGAAAGGGAGGATAGAAGTTTAAAAAGCGAAGGAATCATTTGCCGCGCTTTAATTGAAAATATAGAATAAATCGCGAGGTGCGATTGCAAGTTATAATAAGTTTGGCGGGAACGGGCAAATGCATTCATGGAGTAATGCCACTATTGGCGCGAACAATTATCATCAGTCCTTATTGAATTATACGTTTTATTACATAAGACATTAAAAGAGCACAGCATCGAGACAATTTTGTTTTAACAAGTATAATAATATTCTAAAGTTGAGATCTATGTGTATGATGTGTTTTAGATTAATGAAGCCGTCAACTGGGATGATTTTAAGCTGTTAACGGTCAAAATTGGCTCGGAGTCTGATGCACCATCTTTAAATCCTCCAAATATATTCTTAGATGACGATAAAGAAGGTCAAGAATCTGATGATAGCAGCCAGCCGGCAAAGAAGAAGCAGAGGAGGAAAAAAAATAAAACGGAATCTACAAATATTCCGACCGAAGAGGTACACCGATTGGATGCTTATGAAGAGTGGGAACGTCAGAAGCACATAGCTAATAAATATTTTAAAATCGGGACCGCGGTCTCCGAAACTGGAAATAAGAAATTGAACAAAGACGCTGTCGAATCGAACACGAACGCCGCAGATAGTACAGAGCGTAGACTGGCAGCGAGTGTACCTAGTGAAGTGAATGTTGGATTTAATCATTTCAAATTGCCACCAGCAAATAAAGATGTGTTGCATCGAAGCGTTGTACCTCGTCCACCGGTAGCGACAGTCAACAAGGACAGTGTTACGAATCTGCATAGTATACCCACCGACAGCTATCTTACTAAATTATTTAATGCACCGAGCAAGGAGCCGAGAGCGGATACCTTAAGGTACATGCTTTTAAGTCCGATGGAGATGTCGAGCCAAATCGTGGAAGTGAAAGACGATGACGAGGATGACGTAGTGATGCCGCTGGCAGAGGAACGTGATGAGAACGGCGCGGACGTGACGCCGACGATAGCAGCCGTGTGCTCGCTGGCGGACACAGAGACCATTGAAGACACTGTCGAGGATACGGCGATCAACAACGACCACGGTGAGTTTGACATTTGTTATTTTATTCACATCACAACATGAAAATAGAGTTTGTTATGTACTTACAGAAACAAAAACGATTCGAATCAGTTATGAGAAGTTGCGCAAAAGAATGTCGTTTCTTATTGTATTATTTTAAAGCTAATCAGTTAGGTTGGCTTAATTACTGTTTTATAACAAAGCGTATTTTGTAAAACTAATATAAGTTTTTATACGAGTAATCGATAAACGAGCAGACGAGCCACCTGATAGTAAGTGATCGTGAGCAAATGAACTTCAGGCGTTACCGAAGTGTTGCCGACCGAAATGGAAGCGGGGGTCCTGCATTATAACTGGTTCTCAGACGCTGCGACCGAAGCACTCGTGAAACATTTCACGGTTTATTTTATTAGGAGGGAGGTAGCTAGTCAGTCGGGCAAAATAGCCTACTACCATACAAGTACCGTCGGAATTAACTGGGTTGTACAGAGCCCAATGACCTTCAACAGGAGGCCCTGGCGACATAGCCTCGTTCGTTGTTCAGCAGGGTACACCACGAGCAGGGAATGTAGCCTTGGTCTCGGGGGTCGCCCCTTACGCCCTAAAAGCAATTTAATATATAATTGTTTTTTATTTTGTAGTAGCGCCTGGTGCACGCGCTAGTGGATCAGGTGGACTTATTGTCTAGTAGCATTTTCTGCCGGTCAAGATGTGGCGATTGCTTTTGTGGTAGGTGACAACAACAACGATTCCTTCACATGCTCTTGATATAATTTAACTTCTTATTGAGGGCGTAACAAGTGTCAGGATGCTAAATATGACCAAAGGTCCGACAAGCAAAACCGTACCATCAATTATATTATTAGTTTAATTCATATAACATTGGTACTAGTTACGAAGGTTACAATGATGAATTTTGCGTTATTTTAATTGCGCAGTATCGTGTATGTTCCAATGTTTTTTGTTCCAAAATAAACATATTATAATATTATTATACTATAGCTATGAACAAAGTTGTTTGGCCTTCGCTGACACGTGTCGAAATAATCAAAGACGATGAGGGTAGTGTATAATTGTTGTACGACAGGACACCCCATCGTAAAATTAAAAATGTATGTACATACTTTTAACGCTTTTCTCAGAACGCTGTTGGGGACGTCTCCGGTAGCCGACTCAATAAGTTTGTTTCGCTGTACTCGTACGCTGATCTAAAAACACAATTACTTTCACAGAATATGCAGTGGGCTCATGGACCATTGAAAATACGGTGTGTTCAGAAAGCACCGGCCAGAGTGTCGACCCCAAACTGACCATATCGGTGATGTCAAAGCGCAGGAAGATCATGGTGAAGGTGGGCGCTCAGGACGTCTGCAAAACGCTGGAGAAGGATCCCGACATCCTGCAGGTTAAGATGTCAAAGAATCGGAATAGCGCTGGTGAGGATCGATGCATATACATATATAAAGCTAATACTCGACTATCATCTCTCTCGATGACCAGTGAGGAAGTAGCCTTAGATGGCAACAAAAAATACCTATTCACTTTAAATTCCAAGTTGTTTACATTACAATTCGTTTACTCTTTGACTACTTGCGTGCCTCGTTGTATCCGGCTACTTATGATGTCAATCTTCAAGAGGAGAGGGAATTGGCTTTTATAGTTCAGTACCGTCAACATCGTACACTCCATCACCACTTACCATCGTCTGGGATTGTAGTCGAACATTTACTTGTTTTATGTAATAATAATCGGATGGGGGCTCTTCCAGTCTTTGTCGCTAGCATAATAAAGCGCAAATAAGCGAAGCGCTTCGTCCGTTCCAAGGGGGACGGTTGTAACGAAAGGATGAATAGTTGCCGTGCGTCGAGTCGTTCCACAGTGGAAAGAGGATGGAAGAATTATATATTGTTATTCCAGCGCACACTCCAAAACGTATTGTGTAGAGTACGGCGGGGCGCCGCTCTGCCCCTGAGCTCGAGCCTTACAAGGTTGGTCTCGACAAATTCCAGGTCAAGAATAAGCCACTCAGTGTGTCTCTCCATCGAGTTCAACGCTGGCAGGTGACAGTTGTTGTTGCCGAATAAACTCTGGAACTACGGACCGGATCCGAATGTGGCCAAGTCAAGGGACGGAAGCCAAACGGTCATGGATTGGATTGACTTGCGGCAAAAAAAAGAAAAAACGTAGGGATGACGACACCGACAGCGGTACTATTTCAAACCCAGAACAGAAAAACGTCAACCGTCCCGTCGCAGCTGTGAATGAGTCGTTTCTGTGAAATAAATAATGAAATTAATGACATCATAAAAACAGAATGCAGAAAATGGAAAAATCACTGGATGACCTTGTGTTAAGTACAAGGAATTGTAGGAACGAAAAAAAATTAAAGAAAATGTAAGAAAGCATTAAAATCAAGTAAAAGATGTAATTCACAGAAATGTTAATCGAGATTATAGATAAGAGGGAAAGCACTCGGCCATGGGTGGGCAGCCTGCTGACATGATTGTCAAAAAAGATACATTTCCAAAAAAGTACTCTTTAACAAATGGAAGACGCATCCCGATAATAATAATTATATGACATGAATACACCAGATCTAAGAATCCTACAAACAAAGTTATAAGCCGTGCTAGAAACAATAGCTGAAAACACATTTTAAAAAAGTGCAACGGGGATGTACGAAAACTTTGGAATAAGCTGAACAACTGACTGGGAAGAAATAAATTGTCGGTGTAGTTGACAAATACATTCGTAGAAACGAACCGAACACAGAAATATGTGATGTATGTTGCGATAACATTACAAGAGAGATACAAAATATTAAAAATCAACATTGTTGCCAAATAACGTTCTTGGATAGAAAATGTACAAGACAGCAATGTTAATTTCTAGTTTTGAAATGTTACACCTCATGATGTGGCAAAAGTGATAGATAACATGGATTGCAGTAACACACCGGAATCGGACGGTATCAGAGTAAGGGACATTAAAAAAGCCTTTGACAGCTTAATTTCGTCGGTTTATTGCAATCCATGCGCGAGGACGGTGTAAGGGGCCGTTGAATTAATGAAAGATTATTTAAAGGGTCGTCAACTGAAGGTACGTATTTGCGGGACTGACATTAAACTTGGCCACATAAAATACGGAGTCCTTACTGGCTCGGTGTACGGTCCTGGCGGCCATATAATGCGTGTGGACTCAATGGCACCTGTGATAAAAAATTGTTGTACACATTTTACTAGGCAAAGGATATTATAGTATAGATTAATGAAATGAAATAATTTTTTATTCGAAGTTGGTTTTTACAAACAGTTTTTGAAAGTTAAACTACGCCATCGCTTCAACAAATCCCTACTGTGAGTGGTCTCGGAAGAAGAAGCGGCAAGAAACTCCCGATGATTTTTTTTTTCCTACTCACAGTTACAGAACGCACTAAAACTGGCTTAATATTAAACTCATGTCCAAGCAGTCTTATCCTGAAAGTAATCATCAAGTTTGTAATAACCTTTCCGCATAAGAACGCCTTTGACGTGAGTTTTAAATTTACAATATGGCATTTCTGGCAATTCTAATGGAATTTTATTATAAATATTTACACATCTACCCATGAAAGAGCCACCAGTTTTGCTTAGTCTGAAATTTGGAACAATCAGTTTAGCCTTACTCCTAGTATTAATACTGTGAACATTACTCTTCCTAAGAAATTTATCAGAGTATATTTAACGTACATAATATTATCTAAAATATATTGTGATGCTACAGCTAATAACAAGGACCTCTGGAAATAATAGTGTCGAAACCAGTTCCGCGTGGGTTTAAACTTTTGTAAATACCATGTGTTGTTTAAAAGATGTGCTGAGTAGTTTCTTACGCCGTTTCTTCTCCTCAATGTCAAAGCACCCTTTCGAAACGGTAGTAGAAGCAAAAAATGACGTGCATTAGTGTATTTACAGAATACCTACATGATTGAATGATTTTGAATTCGAGTTACTATGCACCGGCTGATGCGGTGATATCGTACGGAGTGGGTGCGTACGGGGTCACTTTTCCTGCGCACCTCAACAAAATAAAGGACATGCGTTTTTTAGAACTTCTTGTCAACAAATCTATGGGAAAAATAATTTGTAATGACCATGAAAAAATATTTCAAATTTGAGGAATTTACCCATAGATCTGAAAATAAAAATTAACATAATTGATTATAAAGGGAAGAGAGACCAGACATATCCAACCCGCGCATCAAAAAACCCAAAATTGATTGTACCTGAGTTTAATAATTGCTATGGTAGACGTGAAAGACGGTGGATTACACTAAGCTTCATTAAAGATTCTATTATTATATTCGTATGTAGATTATAGTATTATATTATGTATCCACGACAACTGCACTGCTGACGAACTATGCTGCACTATGGCAGAACTTTGTAAATACGAAAAGTTGTATTAAGATGTTAAAAAAATAAAAAGAAGAGATCAGTAGGCGATACAATTTTCAATTGTTACAGACGCGAGGCCATCGACGAACCAAACGCTCCTGCTAAAGTACCTCATGCAGAAACCGACTCCGCCCACGTCCGCACTCAAGGCGACTTCGGACGAGCCGCTCGCGGATCAAAGTATGTTTTATATTACATTATGTATGTAATGGGGTGTTGTATTTAAATTTAACACCGACGACAATTTTTACAATGCCCCAGCTACTCGTGCGACCAGCCCTTGTATTGTTTCTCTCTTTCGACAGTGACAAATACTGACCCACTTGTTGGAGTTCAACCCCACACCACACAATTTAAAATTATAATGCTTCTCCATAGGGCACACTGAAAGTTCTGCGATCCTTGCCGCTCATAAGTTTTTGAATTTCGAATGCTATATTTTTTTACACATAAGAAACTCAATCGTCCATTTCAAAAAAAATGGCGGGAAATCGCGTGTCAATTGTTTTTTTTATCAAAAGTTGAAGTTTGTAGTCCGTAGCAAAAATGGAATTAACGCAAAAACATTTATTTTAGAGCGATGATTTTTTTTATGATTTTAAAAGTTCACTGTCTACGCAAGACTGTACTGCTCGTCTTCAAAATGTTTTTGGGGGGGGAAGCACCTCATTTGAACACCGTAAGGCGTTGGTACACAGAATTTGATCGGGTTTCTCTCCATGATGAATTTCGTGAAAGTCTGCCCTCAACTGCAATCACCGAGGAAAGTACGATCACGAACATTCAAATGCCATTGCCATGACATTGTGACAGGAGATGAAACATGGATATAGTGTTACATGCGGGAAAGTAAGCTACAGTCTTCTGTATAGGTGTTCGAAGGTGACAGCAAACCATCAAAATTGAGACAGGCGAGAAACAAAAAAATTATTGCGTTTTATTTCCCTCGTACAGATCCTATCTGCACGATCTCACGATCTTGTGTGGTACACCACCATTTGTTTGCCCAGTGTCTTTGAAAAAGTTAGGGAAAAACAACCAAGAAATCGTATCCATGCACCATAACAATACTTCGGCGCACAGCGCGAAAAAAAGACAGTCATTTTTGGCTTCTAAAAAGTAAAGCTAGTGACCCATTCCGCACATAGTCCAGACCTGGCACCATGCGATTTCTTTATTTTCCCAAAAATTATAACGACGTACTTCCAGGAGTCGAGGAAAAGAAGTGTTGTGGTTGAATGTTGCTTTAATAATGCGCTCCAAAATGGCGGACGCCAGTATTTATGCTATCGGCCAAATTAACAAATAATAATTTACAATAATATTTTGATATAAATGGACTACTGAAATTAGTAATATAAATTATTCTTAATATTAATTGTATTTATCAATATGTACTCTCAAGATTTTATTATATTGGCATAATTTAAGTAGTTGAGATGATTCCACTTTATATTTATTATATTAATATGTAAATAATGTAATCATTACATTCATTATATAAATTAATAATTACTTATACAATTAATCACAACACTTGATAGATATATCAGTCAGTTAGCGGGGCACCGGAAGGGGGACATGTAACGAAATTAAATATTTGATTAAAGGTATGACATTTACGGGGCCGGAAGAAGCCGTGATAGCTTTCGACCAGCACGTGAAAAACATGCCCTCAGACCAATGGTCCTCAAGTTTTCAAAAATGGTTTGACCGAATGAAAAAGTGTTTCAAATGTAATGGAGAATACTTCGAAAAGCAGTAAATATATTGTTTTACATGTAAATTGTTTTATTAATGAGTTACGCAAAACTTTCAGTATACCCCACTTATTTCGTGTCACATCTAATAATATCATGTTTTTAAATATAAAGTACGGCTACCTTCAATATGACAATAAAATTGCTGTTGGCAATGAAAGTTCACAAACGTAATTATTGATGTGTGAATTCCAAATACCCTCGGGAACATTTTCCTGTTGGTCTCGTGCTTAGTTAGCGAAAGTGATTAGTTTAGCCGTGCTTTCGCTACGTACTTTTCTGTAATTCCACGCTGTATATAATATACGATTAAATTACATAAATTTACTTTCGTTTATCTATACCACAGATCTCAACACGTCACAAAGAAACGCGAAATCCCAAGGGGGTGCAAAAAAAAAAAAAAAAGTAGCGAAAACAGGAGCAGAACGCATTCGTGAATATAGAGCGCGAATAAGAGCTCTTAAAAATACACTCGCAGCGCGATCTGCAGCTAATGTTGAGGGTGTGGCAATTCAAACAGCGTCTCAACAAAACCTGAAGGACACCCATGTTAATATGTGTGAGAATCAACCTTCGCTAGGTTACGACGCCCTCAGACAACAGAGCAGCCGAGATGAGCAGGACGCAGGGGACAATCAGCGACAATTAGTCGTTCAAGCTAATGTACACCAACAAGCTTTACCTTTGCTTTCGGAGGCTCCGTCTACTGGCATGCAAATACAGTCTAGTATCCGGAAAGACCCAGAGATGAGGAGATTTTCGCAAACTGCTAAAACATCGGCAGAGCGATCTCGACATTACAGAGAAGAGAACGAGACAGCAAAAGACGCACACAACGATCGACTCATGGTTGCTCCGAGTGACTCGCACGTCGATGACGTAATAGTGCTTGGAGAAGAATCTGAAGAAGCAATCGACGTTGGAACATCAACTGCAAGCGGTTTACGAGACGGAGCGCACGAACGACCGCGCGCATCACAACGATCGCCTGTACGGTGCTGCACGCGCATTTTTTTTAAATATCAATACTATATCGTTAAAACTTTTTTTGTTATCAGCCGTTGATCGTTACCTTAGTTATGAGCATCAGACGTGTTGCCGACCGAGAATTGATCGGTGACTTGCCTTTATCTTGCTTTGCGACACTGCAATTAAACACTTTCAAAACTTTAGGGTTAGTTCTAAATGGATCTAGAAGGAGGTGGTAAGTAGGTGTGCAGGTAAAGATCTCCGGCCCCATCTTTGTAAGTATCAGGATTCTGGTGGGTAGTGCAGAGCCCAAGGACGTCTAACAGAAGAGACCACACGCCATCGTCTGTTGGTGGCAGTTATAATGGTCTGGCTATCGTATCGTTTGTCAATACAATATACGTTCCTCGAGACCAACCACTCATCATAAACTGTTAACGTTTTTGTAGAGTATCGATGACGAAATGGGAAGCAAAAGCGAAAAGAAGTTCATGGATCTCGGGGAAGAACTGGAGCTACTGGATAAGGATATGCAGGCTCTGTGCAGCATATCGCCCGCTGAACTGCAAGCCGCGGTAGGAACATGTTTTAGAAACTCATAAGTAAATGAAAGGTTCCAAAATCGTAACTCATTACTAGGGTACCTGTTTCGGGGTGCCATTATCATAATTATCATCACTCCTTATTACATCGTACGTTATATTACATAAGACCTTAAGAGAGCACAGCACGAGACCCTGTAAAGAAAAGGGTGTTGGAAAGTTATTTAATTTATATATAAATTATAACCATTTATGAAGTCAATAAATTTGATATAACATATACATTGAAAGTATACCACATGATAATAATATTTAATTAATTTTTAAATGAAACAAATTAAAATGTATTTCTTAAGGTTTGCAATTTGCGATCAGAGTTTCATGTAATTTTATCTGTCAATAAACTGCTCTGTTTTAGGTCAGATGTCTACACTGATTACCCGAAACAATTTTGTTTTAACAAGTATAATAGTATTCAAAAGTTGAGATCTATGTGTGTATGATGTGTTTTAGATTAATGAAGCCGTCAACTCAGATGATTTTAAGCTGTTAACGGTCAAAACTGGCTCTGAGTCTGATGCGCCATCTGTAAATTTTAAAGAAGTTCTAGAATCTGATGATAGCAGCCAGCCGGCAAAGAAGCAAAAGAAGAAGACGAAGAAAAAAAAGAAGGCGGAATCTACAAATATTCCGACCGAAGAGGTACACCGATTGGATGCTTATGAAGAGTGGGAACGTCAGAAGCACATAGCTAATAAATATTTTAAAATCGGGACCGCGGTCTCCGAAACTGGAAATAAGAAATTGAACAAAGACGCTGTCGAATCGAACACGAACGCCGCAGATAGTACAGAGCGTAGACTGGCAGCGAGTGTACCTAGTGAAGTGAATGTTGGATTTAATCATTTCAAATTGCCACCAGCAAATAAAGATGTGTTGCATCGAAGCGTTGTACCTCGTCCACCGGTAGCGACAGTCAACAAGGACAGTGTTACGAATCTGCATAGTATACCCACCGACAGCTATCTTACTAAATTATTTAATGCACCGAGCAAGGAGCCGAGAGCGGATACCTTAAGGTACATGCTTTTAAGTCCGATGGAGATGTCGAGCCAAATCGTGGAAGTGAAAGACGATGACGAGGATGACGTAGTGATGCCGCTGGCAGAGGAACGTGATGAGAACGGCGCGGACGTGACGCCGACGATAGCAGCCGTGTGCTCGCTGGCGGACACAGAGACCATTGAAGACACTGTCGAGGATACGGCGATCAACAACGACCACGGTGAGTTTGACATTTGTTATTTTATTCACATCACAACATGAAAATAGAGTTTGTTATGTACTTACAGAAACAAAAACGATTCGAATCAATTATGAGAAGTTGCGCAAAAGGATTTTTTATTGTATTATTTTAGGGCTAATCAGGAAGATTCATATAATACTTGACTATTATCTCATCTTCAGGTCGTCGCTCGATCTGGTCGGGGGGTCTCCTATGCTTCGTTTGCCAAGACGTGATCGCCATTCGAGGACCTTTCTTTCTCAATGATTATCGGTCCTGCCGACTATGTGGCCAGCCCATTGCCATTTCAGCTGGCTAATTCTGTCCTCTCTTTCTCTCCATAGCACACTGCGTGACTTTGAGCTTAAGTATAAGTCCGATAGTAAAGCACCACATCTCAAATCCGTATGTCATCGCCGGTAACACACATTGCTCAAACATTTTCGACTTTAGCCACTGAGGTAACAAGATATGTCTTAGTTCTCCGAATGCATCCCATCCGAGTTGGATTCTTCTTTTTCTTCTTTCTCGCAGTTGGACTTACCCATTAGGATCACTTGTCCCAGGTAAACTTGTATACGCAAATCACGTCGCCTACACTGTTTATTGAGGCCGTATGAGGCACGTATGGCTCTAATGATGTCCTCATACATTACCTCACCCTCATCGTCAGGGTATGGCGATGTCGGCGCATTTATCTGTATAATCTTCAGATAATACCTTTTGGATATTCTGAGTATAAGATACGCTACCCTTGCCAACACGCTCCCGACTTGCACAATGTTGTTGACGAGGGACTTATGAACGAGAAACCCGACACCGCCTTGGGACAGATGTTCGCCCTCCCGGTGATAGAATAAGTTTCCGGATTTGAGTATTACTGTGTCATCCCCCTGTCTTCGGACTTCAGATAACCCTATAATACTCAAATTTAACTTGTGTATCTCTTCTCCCAACTCTTTTAACTTGACATCAGTTTTCAGTGTCCTAGTATTGTGTGTTGCGAAGAGCAAAAGTATTCGGTTTTGATAGCTCGATCTACGCCGAGAATTCTTAGCACCTCCTGCCCCACCATTACCATGGCTACTACCGTAACCAGGAATAGTGGAGCTGCTGGAAACTAGGGACCGGGGTTTAGTCTTAGCTATCATACTGAGAGTTTAGCCGGATAGTTACCACGCTTGGTTGACCGCAGTGGATGTTAATGTTCCTCGAGAAGATGCTGCTACCCATCTCCTGGAGTTTCGTGTTAGTCGCTTTTTACGACATCCCAGGAAGAAATAGGAGTGGTACTATTCTGCAGAAGTGAACCCGGTAACACACGTGGAACTTACAAGAGCGGTCTCGACCAATTCCAGGTCAAGAATAAACCACTTCGTATGTCTCTCCATGGAGTCCAACACTGACAGATGACAGTTGTTAAATACATGGAGCACATACGAGAGTACCCAGCTCTCGGCCTGAGGGCGACATGTATTCAGCTTTAGGTCCAATAAGCGATAATTTTTAATACTAACAACTCGTTATCGCTTCATTTTGGAAAATTCAGTGGGAACACATCTGTTCTCCTATATTTAAAGCGTCCTAAATTTTGGCCCATAACATAAGTTTTTAATATGGTTAGTTTACTATTAAATATGTTCAGAAAACCAAACGGACAGACAAAAAATAAATCGATACCAAAGTGAGTGAATATCATATATTCCATGTACATATCCGGCCTTCATTCACGATATCATTACAAATACACCGCACAGACCGTTCTACTATATTAGAGATCGTTTGTTTATCTATGTATATTAAATTACAGTCTTTTCGAAATATTTATATCAAACAGATCAGTAGTCGATACATTTTTCAGTTGATGCAGACACGAGGCCATCGACGAACCAAACGCTCCTGTTCAAGTACCTCATGCAGAAATCGACTGCGCCCACGTCCGCACTCAAGCCGACGTCGGGCGAGCCGCTCGCGGACCAAAGTATGTTGTGTATTACATTTTATGAATTCATCTCACCTGTATTTATATATGTTTATGTATGTAACTCACTACTGACTATATATACTGACTCGGTTGCCGGAGTTCACACCACACGACACAATTTAAAATTATAATGCCCCTATGTCGTGTCACACCTGATAGTATCATGTTTTTATGTATAAAGTACACTGACCCTCGATTTCTGGTGATCACCAGTTGTTCACAAAGTTAGGCAATATTAAATATTGTATCCTCATTCATTCATATTCGTTACAGTAACAGATATTTTTTATTTGAATAATACGCTGTGACTATAATATTTTAATTGACAGTACAGCCATTTGATGTTACATACTGCGTTCACATCATTTAGACAGTTACACATACGTACATGATATATACAGAAAATTTCTTGACTCAGTAGCCTTCTCTGGTGACGAGGGGTCACGGAATCCGTGCCTAAATGAATATGTTTGTTCTCCGTCTTCAAATCCTCAGCCGGAAATCAAATCTGGAACACTATGACTTGCCGAGTTCGCTACCAACTCGGCTATAGGATCATTGGTAACACTCGTGAATATTTTTTGTTTCCACAGAAACAGAATTAACGATGGAGTTCACTACACCCGAGGACTACGTAGCGACGGATCGACGGAAACTGTTGACGGTTGTGAAGCTTGACACGTGGAAACCGGTCTGGAAGATCAACGATAAATACATTATATTAACCGAACAAAACCTGCCTTGTACACTTACCGGTTATTGGACCGTAAACCGCGACCCGCCTGGACCGTGTCAATTCCTCATGTGGCCAAAAAACTTACAATCAGATAAGGATAACGAAAATAATATGGAGGAATTGTGTCAGAACTTACTGAAAGATCAAGATAATTCGTGTTGTCTCAGTAATAATGAAGATTATCCAATTAGTGGTTCTGAGTTGCATGACGCTCAGTTCGATACTGAACGCAACACTCTTAATGAAAATGAAAATGTTGACGAATTAATTGGAAAAGAAAGTGAAAACCTTAATGAATTAGTCGTCAATAAAAGTGAAAACGTTAGTGAAGGTGAAAACATTGATAAATTAATCTTAAATGAAACTAAAAACGTTGACAAAATAATTGCACATGAAAGCATTGACGGAATCGATAAGAGTATTGACAACATCGATGGTCAAATCGGTCCTGATCTTAGTAATATGCAGAACTCGGAAGCAATGATCCAACGTGGTTTAGAAGACTCAAACAATTTTTTTGCTGCCAACAATCACTCTTTTGATGACTATAGTTCCGATAGCGATTCTGAATCGAACAAATTGCAAATAGTAGAGGACGTGACTGATTGTACTGACCGAAATCCTAATGTCGGTGACTATAGCATAGAACAAACGATTGAACATCAAAACGATAATTATGACAATGTAAATACTAAACAAGGCACACTTGAGGAAATGGGACATAATGTAGATAACACTAATCATACATTTGATAGTGAAAGTAATTGCACCGATTATGCATACTCCAAAACAAAAGAGACGAATTCTAACAGCACCGGTAGTCAACCTAGAAGCATGATAAAGGTGAAATCTTTCGCGAACATCGACCGGCTGGAAGTGAAGCCGGTTACCCTGGACGCCGATGGGAATCCTGACATAATAGAAAAAGACAACAAATTCTATAAGAAATTATTGGACACGCCCATTGCTCCCGGTTCGACCACGTGCATACCTACGTACGCTTTGGTGAGTTGCCTCCTCTCTTTTACAAAGATCATTCTTGAAATTGTAGAAAGTATCGGTTACAATGGTGAACAACTAGTACTGTACATACGTGAGATTCTCGTGCGTTTAAAACATTCAGAATCTTTGACGGCCATTACAATAATAACAATATAATTTACTGTGGACTGTTATTGTATAGTATATAAAAAATGCAATAGTTAATAACGTGCTACATCCACATTCAATAGTTACATTTTATAAACAATTATATTCAGTTAATATTAACCATCCTTCCTATGAACACCCCCACTTCGAATATTAAAACTGTTTGCATTACAAGTCTACGTCATGAGCAACACAACAAATGACAAAACTCGACCGACAGGTGTCCGGATTGTTATCCGATACACCCAACGATACATACACGATCGGTCCCAACGCTAGTTATATTACGAGAACGCGATAAAGTTATTAACGATTTATAGCAAACGGCGTTTACCAGTTGTGACACGACCACTCCTCGTGCACCAGGTTAGTCACGATGAGATGGAAACGACAAATTTCAATCGGCACGTTCGCTCGCCCGCCGCGCCAACGACACGATGACGTCACGGCGACTGTCCACGACAACGAACAACGTTGACAACGAACGTTGTAAACAGAACAGTACGTTGACTTACCGTCGACAAATGTCAACGCACCGATTGTATACACGAATACAAGATATACGTTTGCTTTTATTGAACATAAACTTTATGTTGGTTGAAAATACGCAGATCCATGTGGGTGTAATGTTATTAAAATGTTTTCATGGACAGATGCTGTCAGCGGTGCCGTCCGTCGAGGTGTGCGACCGCCTGCTGCGCGAGAGCGCGCCGCTGCAGGTGCTGGAGCACTATAAAGGGGCTGTGCACCCGCTGAACGCGAGCCGCAGTACCCCGCGCGACCCCATCCGCCTGGCGCATCACGACCAGGCCTTCCTCGACGACCTCGTCGGGAGGCTCCGGGCGTTCAACGCAGAGAACCCGCAGCGACACAATCAGAAGTACGTTTGCGCGGAGCTTCGTTGATTCTGGAACAGCATGGGCCACACTGTTCCAGTGTCAGTGGCGTGAGTGTATCGAATGGAATTGGGAGATGACGCTACTATATTAGGCCATACTGCTCCAGTGTTTACGACGCTGTTGGATGTGTTTGTAAATAGTATGGAGTAGAACGAGTATTGCAAGAAGATATTAGAACTATTCTTCTCCATAAAACTTTTAAGCATTGGAAGATAATATTATAGCGCGGTCAGTGTCCACAATAGTGGAGATGAATAGACCATGCCGCTCTTTGGTCCAGTATGGTCGGGTTATCAACTGCTCCATTCCTCGGTATTACTGACGTCACAACTCGTATACGTACATCGAGAGACTGTATTAGTTAAAATCGATTATTTATTTGAGTTAGGAAATCTATTAACATTACTAGACAATCCCCGATCTCGTCTTCATCGGAATTAGGTTGCAATTGTATCGCACGGCGTCGCTCGGAACACAAATAATTAAACTATTACCAGAAATTATTTTGGAACACTTGTTAAATGTTTATTTATTATTTAATTGTGTAATCGTAACCGTGTATCGTGATATAATCGTTCTGATGAAATTTTATCTCCGTTTTTTAAATGTTTAACAAATTAAAAAGGCAAAGTTCACGAAAGTTGTTTTGACAAACTGGCCACGTAGACAGTGATAGAAAATAATTTGATACAGTTTCCATTTGCTAACGAGCATTACCAACGAGTACGTTTCTGTCGTGTGCGAGCGGAGGGGGTAACAATTTGTTTATAGCGTTCTCTATCTATGGGTCAAAATAATCAATCAATACTGATGTTTGCGTGTTACTAATAAGTATGAGATTTTATGTAATTAAAAACTGAAGTTATTGTCACCTCCACAGTAACGATCTCGGAGTACTATTTCGGTGTCTCACAAGGAGGTGCACTGGGACTCTTACTATTTCTGAATTATTGTACGGTTTTGAAGTGAAAAGGTTTTCTGTGACCCTATCAACATGTGTATGCGTGTAAATAATAAAAATGATAATGAAAAATAAATAAAATATGAGTTACCGTAATTGATTAGTTTCACATATATCCGTTTGGTACGCCCTATTAATGCTGATGTGAAAACATCAACTACGACGTCTCACAGCGGAACTTTTCGAAATATTCCGAAATAAAGTTTTAAAAGTCCTTTTAAGCTCTCCTCGACAGCTTGATATCGACATTATAAAAATTAAACGAACTTACCTAAGTGAAGTTTCAATTTCACAAACTTTATAGCCTAAAAAGTAAATAATACACCTACGTTGAGATGTACAATAAACAAACCGCTCGTATACTTATATGAGTGGTGAAAATGAGGAGCGTTATTTCACGAGTGTAGCTGGTTCGTGCGGGCGCTTTATTTAGGTAGTCAACAGTATAGTAGTTTACTGAGAATCAAATAATGGTGGAAAATCGATTTTTGGACTGTATATTGCAGGTGGAAAAACAAGTAAAACGTTGTTCGGATTGTTGGCAAGCACACTAACGTGGTCTGCAGGGTTGCTGCAGTACTCGTATTCCGCTTCGACCTCGGGTCCGCTGTTGCAAACTGGCCCACAATTATGAATTCGAATGTGACTCGGCACATCTCGTAAGCTAGTTGCATACATAAGACCTGCGTGACAAAGCTTTATGAGATTTTCATAAATACAATTCCAAAATCGATTGTGCAGTTTGGTAATACTGTGTTTGGTACGTTTTCATGACACCGCCACCCTGATGCATTATGGCTATAGAATTATTTTTTAGTTTGGCGCGTCGGTCGTCTCATGACTGGCTAGCCACCGTTCGCCGCCGCGGCCCGTTCGGTCGTGTGTGACGAGGAGAGGTTCGGGCCTCAAGGGTCATCCTTTTTACCCGGACGTGGGGGGAATCGACTCATCGATCCGTAACACGGGCTAGACGCAGTCGTTAAGAGCCTCGCGGAAGCGAATAGCCCTCCGGAGGTCGAGCGCGGAGGGGTGCACAAGATATTGAAACAATAAAATCAACGTATTGAAATAAACACATCCGTCTGGAACACACCCGTACATCGGTAAGTCGTTCACAGTGCCACTGCACGTTCATCACGTTCATGCATTTTATTGTTACTGGTACTGTTTGTAATTATATTTTTATTAATTCCATTTGTTATCTATGTTTCAGAAGAAAAAGATCGATAGGTTCGCAACGTCGAGAACGAATCGCAAGCGAGTTCGGATCGACAGATCGTCAAACTGAGCGGAGGGCGGCGTCACCGACGAACCTTTTACTGTTTCGTTGTTAAATGAACCGTTTAAAACTCCCTTTTATATAGGATTCAGTGTCGAAACGAAGCGGAGGCGGCGCCACGCAGAGGCATCGAATTCTGACGATATACAAATTAAAGATAAATAATGTAATAAATTATTATGTTATTATTATTATTTTTGCGCTATTATTGCTATTATACGATTTTATACTTTTTTCGATTTATTAGAACTGTAGCTCTCATATACTGACATGTGAGCATCAACAGCTGATGTGAAATAAATCATATTAAAAGTTTAAGATAGTCAGCCACGTTTTTTTTTATTTTGCGATCGGAATTTAGAATTTTTCTCAGTTCCGTAACAATAATAACAACTGTAATCTCCCCATTTCACGTTTACACCTTCGGCGACAGGTCCCCCGTTGGCACTTCATGAACTAGTGCGTCAACGGCGACCAATGAATCGGAGTGCGCAGAAATATATCGCATCGAAGTAGTAGCTGAGATGCGTAATTGCAATGTTTCTCTACATAATCACTGTATTAATAATAATAAAACTATATTAATAATTATAACGTCATTACGTCTATAGTAGCTGAAGCTGAACTAAAAAAGATGAAAAATCGTTCCCTCGTTTCATAGGCTATGACTCACTGATTTTTTTTCCATTTAATTTTAATGGCGTGTCGTTTATACCGCAGGCCGATGGTAAACCAACGGTCGGAGGCCGCACTAACGATATCCGACGGACGATATCCGGCGGGGGGCGGGGTCTGTTACAACTCGTTAATCGATGTTAACTAGTCCATGTGTTAGTGCAACAAGTCGAGTAAGTCCGACTCTACAGCACAAAAACGTGTGAACGCATGTAACTATTTAAGTAGTCTATTAATAGTGTATACTAATATTATAGCGTCGATTATGTAACTTTGTATGTATGCTATCTAAAAACACTGTGTGTGTGATATCTAAAAACACGGCACCTGTTTGAAAATTTTTTTTTACCATATATCAAAAGTGCAATATTGCAGATATGTGTATGTGTATACATATAATTTAGGTAGAATCGGGATGATGTCCTTCAATTGTCACAATTTGTGTTAGTTTAAATCTTATGTAAAAAAAACATGTTAAATAATTATTTAGTTCAAACGAAGTCGGAGTGGATCACTAGTTAATTATAGTTTCGTAAATTGTCATTTTCTACAGTTTGTCAAATTGACGTGACCTATGTTATAATCTGTGGCGTAGTTGTCATTCGAATAATTTAAATAACCAACTTTATAAATACATATGTTATCCAAAATGTATTGCGATATATTTTTTTATGTATATTTTGCACAATGATGAAATTATTAATTATTATATGATGCTTTTGAAATAACAAGTGTGATATCAACAACAGATAAATATCAAAAATGTAAATTATTGGTCGGTTGAATACATTTGTAACGTCAACGTTCATGCAGCCTACATTACATCCTTGTTTATTTACAAAGCGAAATTTTGAGAATTTTTTTGACGTGATAACGTCTTATAAATCAATGAACGCCGGCTGCACGCACGAAAAAGCATGACTCATAAGTCGAGCGTGCAAGCGAGAGCGCGGAACAAGCGATAGAGAGGCACGATCGGCCTAAGCGCTTGTGACGCATCTAACTCTCTTCCACTCCATCGGCCGATGCGTCCGAGTAGAAGAGAGGCAGCGGCAACACACAACCTACATGTGAATTGTTTTGTCATCGGTTTATAAAGTGAAGTGAAAAGTTAATGTGTTTCCATTTTTTATTACAACAATAATTGCGGCAAAAAAGGTAATTAATTCTTGCATTTTAAGAATTTGATTAATCATATAATCTCATATATTTGTTCATTGATTATTAAAAAAAATTGGTTGTCTGTAAAGTCGGTTTGACGTTATCACGTCAAAAAGTTCCATCGATCGTCGAGTACTGTAATAATAGGTTATGTTACAATTTTGACTAAAAAAATATTATAAACGATCGTATAAAAAGTCAACTTTAAAAATCAAGTTATTCTATGAAAAAATTATCGTTCGTAGCTATTAATGTAAGATTAAAAATTAATGTTTAACCTCACACATGTCATAACAAGGTGTCATACATGTCACACATGTCATAAAATGGCAAGTTGAACCGGCCAACCACCGTGCGAGAAAATCTATAATATCAAATAGGTTAAGGCGGGCTTTTTAAAAGCAGCAATTTAAACAATTTTATTTATTTGTCCAGTTTCGTCATTTGAAATTAACACTTCATTAACATTAATTTGATTAAAGTTTATTTCTAAAAAAAATGCTCATAATTATTTTTAAACAAATAATTCATATTAAACTTGCAAAAATTTTAAAAATCAAATCATGGATGAATTTAATTAAGTGTATTGATTCATATTTAATTATATGTATTTTCATCTAGCCCAACGCCAATAAAAAAAAAATACAAGTTATAAAATTTTAATTAATAATGTATCAATAATTATTTTTTCTTTGTTAAAATAATTTTTAAAATAAATTATTAACAATTTGTTTTGCAGAACCGCTCATGATAACACCATGGCAGACCAATCTGATGAACCTATGGATCTTACGGATCTGCCTCTACCTTCAAGGAGTAATTTACTTAAGGAGGGGCAAGATGCTGCAGCATCCACGTTTGCAACGCCATTCCCTGAACCACCAACAATCGCTGCCCCAAAAACGAAGGCACAGAAACAACGTGAGTACAGACAGCGTATAGCAGCATCCAGAACTCCTGCACAGGCGATAGCTGTGAGGAAATCGGATGCGGAAAGACAGCGCAACTGCAGACTACGCAAAGTTGCTAACCCGCCTCTTGTCAGTGGTTCATTGGAATCGACTACTGCATCCTGTTCTCGTTCAGGGGCAAGATCAAACGACGTCCAAACTGGTACTCGACGACAGCTCACAAACCAACAGCGTCAAACTTCAGCAGCAGAACCAGCACAAATCACTGTTCAACCAAGTACTTATTCTGATCAAATTGAAGTACAAAAGGCACAATCTACCTGGAACACCAAATGGGCATCCTCGATCATGAGATTCAAATCAACTTTTCTGGACAACGATTTTGGCTACGCTTGTTCGGTTTGCGACAGGCTGTGGTTCAAGAACGACCTCAAACCCATCACTGCGGCACAGCTGGAGGTGATTTCGGAATGGTTCATCAAAGAAAATCGACGACTGTGCAGAGAAGAATATGAAATGGTTTGCAACACTTGCAAACGTTCACTGAACAAAAAATCGATGCCACCCCTAGCAAAAGTTAATGGATTCTCATATCCAGACCAACCACCAGGCCTACCACCGTTGGATCCCATCAGCGAACGATTGATATCGCCACGTCTGCCATTTATGCAAGTGCGTTGTCTGCGCCATGATTTATCTTATGGAATCATAGGACAAGTGATCAACGTACCAGTAGACGTACAAGAGATGGTAAAGTGTTTGCCGCGCCAATTAAATGAGGACGACGTCATTAATGTTAACATCAAGCGAAACGTTGCCCACAAATCAGTCTGCATCAGCGGATACATGTCCAAAAGTACAATCAGTGCGTGGGTAACTGTACTGCAGAAGTCTCCATTATATCGTTTGTACGAAATCAACGTAGATTTGTCGAGACTGCATCCTACTGTGCCGTTTCTCGATGACATACAGGATGATCCGTCCAACCGTATAGAAACTATCTCCGCTGAAAATACGCCTGAATCTGAGATTCTCGCTTCAAGACAACATACCATGATGTGGGACGAAGAGGATTGTCTCAATATCGCACCAGGACATCGGGCAACACCTCTCAATAACAATTATGACTGTCATGCAGAAGAGTTGTCGTTTCCATCGATATACTTCGGAGAACCACGTCGATTCAACATGGGAGTTTCAGTAACACCTTACATGATAGCGATCAGTGAGATACGACGTCGTGACAGACGCGGAGCCACGCCTCAAAAAATCTTGTACGTTGCAATGAAAATATTGCGGCTGCGCATGGTGGATGGAATTTACAGCACGTTTCGCAATGTTTCGGTCATGGAGAATGGTACGAGACGTATGTTAATGGACAGAGAATTTCTGAAAGAATATGTCATGCAAAACCTCGCATTCATGAAGACAGTGCCAAACTCCGTCCAATACTGGGCGTCTCGCAAAAGAGACCTCTTTGCAATAATTCGTCAACTTGGTAAACCAACCGTCTTCCTCACTATAAGTGCCAACGAAATACGCTGGATGAAACTGCTCACTATACTTCTCAAACTGAGCAAAAAATATCCAGGAAAAACAGCAAACGATCTCAACACTTCTGAGCGCTGTACTTTAGTGAGCGACGATCCTGTTACGTGCTGCATATACTTCTACAAGCTCATTGGTTCCTTGCTGAAAATCCTGAAATCCAAACAGTCTTACAATCCGTTCGGCAAGTATTTCGTTAAAGATTACTTCCTTCGTATTGAGTTCCAGCACCGAGGAAGCCCACAAGCACATATTTTATTGTGGTTGAACGACGACCCACGTGAGACCGTGTCGGAAAATATGCCAAGAACCATCGATCTAGTGGAAAAATTAAGTTCGGTTGCTCGAAATGACGTGCCAAACAATTCTGTCTATGTCAACCAGATACACAAACATACTTTAACTTGCACAAAGCGAGGCGAGACAACTTGTAGATTCGGCATCCCGTACTGGCCTATGCCCGCGACCCGTATACTGGTTCCGGTACCTCAATCTGAAGGACGCCGCCAAACGCTACAACAGAAGGCCAAAGAGCTGCGTACCTCTCTCGATGAACGTCGATACGCATGCATGGATGAGTTTCTTAATGCTAATGGTTTGACTTACGTTTCATACCTCGACATTGTGCGTTCAACGTTGCACAGACCAACTCTGGTGTTCAGACGAAACTTTGACGAACTTATGACAAACACGTTCAATCCGTACCTTGCCGGCGAAGTCAACTCTAACGTCGATATTCAATTCATCTTGGATGAATACAGCTGCGCAGAGTATGTCGTAGAGTATGTAAATAAATCAGCCCGTGGAATGGGTAACCTACGTCGTGAGCTTATCACGATGATGCAAGAGCATCCCGACCGGGACTTCACAGGCCAGTTGAAAGCGTTAAGTATCAAACTGCTTAACGCAGTTGAGATGACAGCGCAGGAAGCAGCATGGTATCTACTACGACAACCAGTGAGTGAGACAAGTCGTCAAGTTGTGTACATCCCGACGGTGTGGCCGACAGAAAGACAATGCTGCCGTAAGCGTCGTCAACAAATGGACCGCGAAGGCATCAATGGAGACAGTACTGATGTTTGGACTAAAAACATAATACAGCGATATGAAGAACGACCTGCATCTTTAGAACAAGTATATTTGGCTGAGTTTGCTTCGTGGTATGCTAACGCTAATGATTTCGTTGACGATGAAGACGACGTGCACGTGGATGACGATGAAGATTCTGAAGCTGTATCTGAAGCGAGGACGTCGAGGGCACCAAAAGAATATCGCAGACGACCGCTCGGACGAGTCATACGATACAGACGCTACGATATTGATGAAACTGTCAATTATAAACGAGAGATGGTTCTACTTTACGTACAGTTTCGCAACGAAATGTCCGAGATTGTTGATCAAAATAAATTTTTGCAATTATTTGACGACAACAAAGACACGATTATGGAACGCCGTAGGCTATTCAAGACGAATGTAAATATTGAAAACGTCATGAAGGAACTTGAAGCGATGATGACTTTGCAAAACGATGATAACAGCAATTTGCAAGAAGAAGAATCAAGAGCAGCATTTGTCCAACGGTTGTTAGGAGAAGATGATGCCGAGAACGTCGATGATGTTAACCCAATTGCTCCCGAGATGGATTCTCGATTGTGAAGAAATGCAGAAATGTGATGCCAAAATAGCAGTATTGCGAGCTTGTAAGAACCACCAACCCAGAACGACGAGAGATTATTCTTGAGGTCATAAATCGATCACATGTTTACGGAGAACGTTGCGGTTACGTTTCTGAAGCGCACAAATATTCTTCACGGGTCCCGCGGACTGTGGAAAAACTTACACCTTAAAGTGTCTTATGGAGACGTACAACCGCTACACTCAGGAGCACAACTCGATGAACAGCGCCTCCATTGCCTGTGCCAGCACAGGTAAAGCCGCTGTACCTCTTGGTGGCACTACTGTGCATTCAGCGTTTCGTCCCACAACTTCTCGCTTGACGAAACTCTTATCTACGGAGAATTTGCAAACCTACAAAAACATGTTCGTTGGCGTCAAAGCTGTTTTCGTGGACGAGATCAGCATGTTAAGTTCAGCTATTGTCCAAAAAATCAACTACCGACTACAACAAACTACCGGCATTTACAACAAGCCATTCGGAGGCATCCACGTAATTCTATGCGGCGATTTCAGACAGCTACCACCGATACGAGCAAGTCCATGTTACAGCATGCCGATCAACGAACTTGGAGGACCAATTCTGTAACACAGCATTAACTACTTTCCGCTGGTTCGTGTTGTGCGACAAACTAATGAGAGGTTTTCAATATCGACAAACTTCACAAGATGACGATAGCAGAAACTGATGGATTGCCCTACTTGCTGCCATTAGCTATAGGGTATCCCTACATGATAACTTCTAACATAGATGTCGCTGATGGGTTGGTTAACGGATCTATTGGTGTCTTACGACATATCGAACGCCAGCAATCAAATGTGGATGACCATTCTGCAAAAGTAGGACCACCCACCAGTATAGTCTTGCCGGCATCTCGAGAAGAAATCATTACTCCATGGTTCGAGTTTCCGGAAGCAACAACAGGTGCCAGTGCTAAAATAAAGTGTCGACTTCACGTGCAAAGCAAGCCAAGCACTCTGTGTCCCAATTGGGTGCCGGTGTTTAAGAAAGTGGTAAACATTACACTGACAAATACATACGAAAACTGTTCCTCCTGCATCCCTGTTTGTGCTATTACCATTCACAAGTCACAAGGTGGGACGTTTGATGTCATTGTTTATAAATACTCCCCGAAACAACCACAACAGTTGGTGTACGTGGCGATGAGTCGGGTAACGAATATAGATGGCTTGCACATCATCACGGACAAAGATGCTCCTTTCATCTTCAAACACGGTCGAGATGGTAACCACTCCCAGACTACGCGAGATATTCGTAACGAATACGTTCAACGCCGTGGACACGCACTTCAAACAATCACTATGAAAACAGTAAAATTTTAACAACGCTGGACAAACTGTAGTGCCAAACCTTAATTCTAAGAATTTGTTTGCTCACTCAGCGGATATTGAAACCAAGGTCTGCTTATTAGGTATTAACTGATTCGTGGTAAAAATTGTGATCCAGTTCCAGTCAATGATTATGAGTGTGTATCCCGGCATCGAAAACCCGGGGACCCGAAGCATCGATCGGAATCTGATACAAACGCAGCTGAAGTAGCAATCTATCGCAAATTATCATCGACATACACGGCCAAAGTTCTCCAAGTTGCATTGTCGGACACAACTCGTGTCATCAAAAACACAGGTGACGTGTGCTTGGCCGAAACTACATGCTCCGTTTAAATTTGTACTTGGCGCCGTGTATATTCATCCTGGAGCGAGTATCCAAAACATTGGTATGTTGCTGTACCAAACACTTGTTCCATATGTGCACAACAGCCAGTATGTGCGACCGTTCTTGACGGATATTGATGCCGATGTACCAATTCTTCTTTGCGGCGACTTCAACACACACGTGAAAAATGATGACACATTCCTTAATTCATGAAAGATACGTACAATCTCGAATGCGTATCAGATGTTAATAAGTCAACAACGCTGAGAGGAGCAACCATCGATTTGACTTTTTCAAGGCACATTACATTTGAGACACTCGCCTTGATTTCCTACTGTTCCCATCATCGTCCTATCCTTAATAGAATAACGCAGATTGGAGGATCTTAAATATGACACATGTATATAAGTTGTAAATAAATTTTTAATAGCACATTATTACTTATAATTAATTTGTATAATTTAAGTAAAAAAATTGAATTATCGAATGCAAATAAATGTTAATTTATCAAAAAAAAATGTAATTTTAAATGAACTCCTTCTTTGTATTATACAAGATAATGATAATTCAGTGATAATAATTCGATTAAAGTCATAAAAGTATGCAATTTTTCATCAATGTTTCTTATGACCTTATCACGTAAAATTATCGTCCGGAAACCGATTTTACAGACAACCAATTTTTTAAGACATGCATCGTCAACGTCCATGTTATAAATTATTTAGGAATACGTTTACGTATGAATGTTGTAACTGTCTGCTGTGTGTTGTTCTGACGAAATATATATGTGAAACTTAGTTATAATAATGTTGTACCTCAATTATTTGATAATGGCGACTCGATCGTAACTTTAATGTACATTACAATGTCTTTGTTTGTAAATAAACGATTGTGGTTTTAAAAAGTGCTTCAATTTCATATTGTCGACGTTCAGATCCTACCGTTCCTTAACCACTGATTTGCATGAAATCACATGAGATACAATGATATAGGGGTCTTCACATAAGGTATAAGGAACTTGTTCGAGGGCCGGCCTCACCTCGCTCGGTGACTCCTCTGGTGTTGCCTGTGTCCGTCGCCAACCTCGCGGCCCAGTTGGTAGTACCTGCCTGCCGAGCGAGATGTCCCCGGTTGGGTTGTGGACTTTCAGATTTCCAGACGTTTGTGACAGTTACATGTGCTCGGGGCATGTGTGTCAATCATAGTGGGGAGATGCGAGTATATGACCGTTTAATTATTTTATTATATAGGCGACGGTGATCACTTACAATCAGGTGCTGGTCGGTCGGTTTAAAAAAAACATGTTTACTGAATATTTATTTAAAACCGTTATAATCTAATAAAATTGGGTCGTAATTAAGTAATAAGGTATATCAGAAAACACGAAACAAAAGTAATATACTGGTGGTACACTTATATTGCTTAAATTACTTTTTGTGTGCAAGTGAAAAGGCATGTTGCAATAAAATTTCTATAGTATTTTCTGTCCACTGGTGTATAGTGTGTGATGCTGGGTTACGAACGAGACGCCGCGGACGACTGATGGAAAGAGCACGTATTGTAGGTATAGATCGACTTAACCCTTACAAAACCCTTTAATACAATTGTGCGGTCATAAGATTCCATTTTTTACCTAATCTATTCGTCACATATCGACGGGCGCAGCTTCGTACGATTGTGCGGATGCGTTGGTTTGACAGTCTATTGCAATGTATTGCATCATCTATCGTATTAAAGTTGTTAATTGCTTGAAGAAAAATCTCCGAAAAACTGCTCTTTTTGTGCTTAAGCCTTGTAATGAATCTATGGCGTTGCGTCATGGCGGAGTAATAATGTTCTGTGGTCACAGCTGCGTGTCTATAGATATAATAGACGCGTCTAGTGATGCTGAACTATCGATAGTTACACTATCGATTGTTGACCTCGAAAATCAGTTAGAATATCGATAGGACTCCAATAGTATCGCTAATATCAATACTATGGATTGTATCGATAGTATATAATATGGTAATACTATTGATGATCTCCAATAGTATCGATAGTATACTATCGATAGTTGTTTTTCGATAGTATTGATTAAGGTTTATATACTGTATATCATGCACAATCCATTAAAGAACGTTTGAATAATTGAATTGATTGATTTTGCAATATTCTAGCTACATGGAAATACTTCTTAAGTGTAAATTTTCTTAAAATTAAAGCGTTCCCAAATGCAAATAAATAATGGTAACCTCTGTAGTGTATGAAATTAAAAAAAGTTATCTTTAAAGCAATAAATGTGAAACATATTTTCATCTCTTATATCAAAGTTAAATACTATCGATAGTATCGATACTATTACAGGTAACCAATAGTATTACCATAATTTATACGAAAATATCAATACTATCGATAGTTTTATCGATATTCTCACTATTGCACACTATCCATAGACTATCGATAGTAACCTATCGGGCGGCATCACTAGACGCGTCTATCCTTAGTTATTTCCATAGAGTTACATAATGGAGGAACACTCAGCTCAAAATCTCGTCACCAAAACATAAATGTGCATGTGTGTGAAAAATACACTGATTGCGTGGCTTTTAGTGATATCAAGTCGACATTCATGTCCATGCATTATGGACATGAATGTCGACAATTCCATCACAGGTTTTTTTTGCTATATTTAATTCGTTCATTTAATTCTTATTACATGTTAAATTAATAACACCATGCTTATCCTAATAACTTCTCTTTACTTCGCTTCTTCTAAACTTAACCTTATTTGACAGGATAAAACAAAACGTGATTACACGGTACTAAAGAAAACAATAATAATAATGCTTATTGGTTTTAATTAATTAATTGATGTAAATCGATATAACTTATTGCCCGCAGAAAGGAAATAACCAACAAATTTTGAGGGTATAGATTCTTCATTAACATGTCAGTAATTTCGTAAAACAAAATAGTTACCCTTAAAATGTCTACTGTAAACTTTGTGAGGAATCCTACCTATCTGGTTTAACATTCGAATCCCATTTTTCGTTTTGAACTGCATTTACAGGAAACCTTGAAGAAGAAAAATTTGTCAATAAATATGATGTCACATTCGCCGTTTATTGTCATATCATAATAATAACACATATACAATTCGGCAAATTTTATCAATTGAAGGAGCTAATACTATTCAAAAGCCAAAGATGCACCTATATATCAATCTATCTACTTTCTGTCCAATGTGTTTACAAGCAATAACCGAAACTAAAAAGGTAAAATATGAACAAATCTAGGCAAAACAAAAAATATTTATTTATACCTATTTAAAAATTGTCCACTTATTTCTTCTTATGCCTAATATAGGACAAAAATAGCTTAGAATTAGATTTAAAAGAAGACTAACTTTTACAGGACTTATAACAAAATTTTATGTTTCCCAACATCTTTTTTTAAAGTCTTGAATATAATTTGACCAAGAGGATTTCCATATTTTAAATAGCATTTGAAATCTTCTTTTTATTATTTTAATTAATGACTTAGAAAACCATACCAAGAGTTTTATGGATCGTGGAGATTTTATCGGAACAATCTTAGCGATTAATTCCCCGACTCTAATACCTGTAAAATACACATCCATCATCTCATCAATCGAGGAGCAGGTTTTCCATTTCCTCCTTCCATGAAGTAAAACTTACTTCCATGAGGTAAACCTTAAGTTTTTCATATGTTTTACAGTAAAAAAAAAACTAAGATTTTCCACGTAACTCAATTCATGTTCAATATTGAATAATATTTCTTAGGAAACTGTTAAAAGAAAGGACATTTAGAATTTTAAATGAATGAGTTGTAAGAGGAAATATGACTGTTTTGTGTTCAGGAGATTTTTTTAATATTCGGCAACACCATAGATCTGATATACTAGGGTAATAATATATTATGTTTAGGGGCAACACTGTAACTCGTATTTGTCGCGCGCCTATAGATTAGTGAAAATCCAGTTGCTCCATTGCTCCCTTGCATTCTGTCAAATAAGATTCTGTCAACTTGGTTTGTATTTGTTGTGGTGGTCCGATCTAGGTTTGATTTTCCATTTTCGTTAATTTTGACTATTTCAAACTCAGTTATAAGTTCAGTACTTATTTTATGGTTACCGTGAAGTGTAAATTAATTCTATCTAGAGAGGCATGCTCCATTCATTCCTTATCTACATTTATTATTGTTTAATGAATTCTAACACCTTAAAATTAGAACACAAATAATCAGAGCATTTTTCTGCGTCTAAGATGAATACTCACACAGCATGCATGTTCCGGATAAAACAATATTCTTTTGCGCGGATTCAAGTATTGGTGCAAACAGGAATTCAGTGAACACTTATTTTCCCGCCTGAAAATAAACAGTATGGTAAGAAAATACTAGATAAAATCATTATTAATAAATATAGTTATAAAATGCTTCCATTGCTACAATTGGTTCAGTGTTGCAGATGACACGGGGATACACAATTACAACATCAATATCCAACTAAAATCCTCGGATGAGACACATGAGTGTCTAACAAACAACATCTGCCCCAGCCAGGAATCAACTCTGGACTCTTCACACAGCATGGTCACTACCAATTAGACTTATGCTCAATTTTTTAAACTGATTTTTTATTTATATGATATGGTATTTTACTACTAATTTGGTTGAAATAAAACCGTTCCTTCTTTGTTATGGGCATTCACGAGAGACTAGGCGAAGAACAACCTAGGAGCATATCTTCCAAGTCGTAGTTACATAGAACTTTGATATAAAGTTATGATTGAAATTAAACTCTCATCTAAGTAGTTGTGTTGGACAATCAATCCTTTATATAGCAGCCATAAAAGAGAATCGATGCAGAGATGTCTGTGCTGCCTGAACAAAATTACAATGAGCTTGCAACTTTCATTCATCTATAATTATGTTAATAACTAATAATAATAAGTGTTCAAAGACTGCTCCACCCTAGATTGTGCCGTTATGAATGTACACAACTATGACATCACAAACACTCACAACATGATAATAAACATTTATCTGCCACTTAAATGTCTACATCGGCTCGGAGTTGATCCTAGAATCCCTTCACTCGGTAGGTAGGATCACTATCGACCTAGTTACAGGATCACCATAACTGTGCTAATTGTAGTTGTAAAATATGCCATATTGCTCAGTGGGTTGCTGTACAAGATGCAGCAAAACAAGAACTTTATTAGTGCTGGAATATGGATGGATGGTGACGGAATCACTTGTGATGTGTATAACAACATTATTATACTTGTTAGTCATTAAAAACGAAAAATTAACGAATATTTGATGCCATTTTTATGTTAACCATAAAATCTAAGCTTTTTTATGTGACAATTCTTTGATATATATTTTCTCCGATTCTTTTCTCGTTTGTAACTCTGGTTCTATTTGTAAAAAATTTCGCTGAAAATTTTCCATTTTTGTCAATTTGCTAGCATATATAGTAATAATAATAATAAACATATCGGCAGAATTAGCAGAACATAAAAAAAAGGAAAATCATCTGTTTTTTTTTCGTAACACTGGCTGGTGACATTACTTTTTATTTATTTATGACTAATTCGAAAATGGAACATTAGCCGACGGTCACTTTTTTCATTCCTTTGTTTTATTTTTTCATTCACACATCTCTATCAGTTGCTTCAAAATTGATTTTCCGATTGTTTGAAAAACATTGTATTGCAGTTTTCTGAGGATTTTGTGTTTTTACGGATATTGATCAGTTACGAGCGTAGGTTATGCCTGATTTAACGATATCAGAAATCATTACGGCAGATGAGATGAGAAGAAATGGTCAATCCTACAGATCGATTGCCACAAGACTTCGTCGATCGTTATCAACGATTCATCGTAGCATCTAACGGTACAGATTGACGAATTCTTTAGTGAGGAGGAGAGGACAAGGCAGAAACAGGTGTACTTCAAGGAGAGATGACCGTTTTCTACAACTTCAAGATCGTCGGAACACGAAACTGACGGCGGTGCTAGCCCGAAATGTATTGGAGGAGGTTCAAGGAGTAAGAGTGAATGAGCGGACAGTTCGCAGAAGATTCGAAGAAGTCGGTATAATCTCATTTGGCGGGCAGCCAAAACACCAAAACTTGAGAGACACCACTTTTCTCGTGAACATCGTCACTGGAACTTCGACGAGTGGGGACAGGTTCTCTTTACTGATGAATGCAGAATCCTGTTAAATCAGATTGATGGAAGGCAGCGAGTATGGAGACGCAAAGGAGAGCGTTATATCCAGTCGAATTTTGAAAATTCAGTGGCATATGGCGGCGGCTCAATTATGGTCTGGGGAGGGATATGTTTAGGAGCTCGCACAGAGTTGGTGGTGGTCGATGGCGGGAATCTGATTGCTGATCGGTATATCAGGGAGATTTTAGAAGAACATGTTGTGCCATTTGCCCCCTTTATTGGCAACGAATTCATTTTAATGCAGGATAATGCTCGGGCTCACAGTGCTCGCATAGTACAGGCATACCTAAACCATGTTGGTGTAACGGTGATGGAGTGGCCAGCACGGTCCCCGGATATTGGATTCACCAATCGAACATGTTTAGGACTTGCTAAAGAGGAGTGTCAAATCAAGAATGCCACCTCCCAACAATCTGGGCGAGTTGCGTAACGCATTACTTGAAGATTGGCAGAGGTTGCCCCAAGAAATCATCGACAGCATCATCCGCAGCATGCCCAGACGGATGGAAACCTTGGTCAGAGCACGGGGGGGAAACACTCGTTATTAAACATGCATTTAATTAATTGTGAATCGTCAGAAAATTTTAAATTTTCAAATGTTTCTCTGTCATTACGATATCGAAGAAAAATGCATTTTGTTTAATTTGTTTTTTTTTTTCATTAAACTTTATGTATGGTGTTGCAAATTAATGTGAAAACATGTCAATTTAATTCATGTTCCGTGTTTAATTATTATTTGTTTAAAAATAAAATTAACTATTTAACAATATCCCTTTTTTTATGTTCCGCTAATTCTGCCGGTGTGTGTATTTATTTTCCAAAAAGGTTTACCAGTAAAATCCTGCTTAACTCTATTATTACACATGATTAATTACTTAATAAGTATAAGTATATATAAAATCCATTGTCGGCACGTTATTCTTTCCTCAGTACTAGTCTAACTGTACAACTGTACGACGGCAGGACAGGTTCATCCGTCGCTTGAGGTATACGTATGTTGAATATTCGTATGATAAATGGCTTTTGAACACAGCGATAGCATTTACATTTCTATGTGTGGGTGTGCGGTAATGGAGCAGCATGGACGGACTTACGGCAATGCGAGATTCTATATTTTACGCTTTTGTTGAATATGTATTTGTCGCGAATGATTTGGACCCAGGAGCGCAAACATTATGAAATGCAGGGGCATACCGTCTCCATTCCGATGTGTTTGATGTACACCTTACATCGTAACAATGTATGCGAGTTGTGCTTTAAATTTACGATATGTTTTATTAATAAACTCAAATGGAATTTTGTTGTAAACTTTTACATATTAATCTACGACTGAGCCATTATTAATAACGCGGTACTATCAGTAAAAATTTTGTGAAAACTTATGAGATCAGTAAGCTTATCAGAGTATTTTCTACTACCAGTATTGAGTATCAGACAATTTGACTTGAAAGTTCTGTCTATTTGATCTCAAAATGTGTTTGATTAAAATCTGTCTGCATCATTTTATAAGTTGATTAAATTTGTACAATTTCACAGTCTGCAGTGATGGACGAGGAGTGGCCGGTGCAGCGGTTGGAGGCATTCGCCGCGGCGTACTTCCAGCACGAGATCCTCTACATGAAACCCTTACCGATGAAGCTTACAACATCTACTGTGAGTTATTAATGTTCGCTCGTGTGCCTGTCGCGTTGCATTCAAATTCAAAATCATTAACATCATACAGGTATTCTGTAAATACACTTATGCACGCCATTTTTTGCTTCAACTACCGTTTCGAAAAGGTGCTTTAACATTGAGGAGAAGAAACGGCGTAAGGAACTACTCAGCACATCTTTTAAAACAATACATGGTAATTACAAAAGATTAAACCTTTTTGCGGAACTAGTTTCGACACTATTGTTTCCAGCGTCCTTGTCATTAATATATTCATCTATACCATAATATCCTTTGCCTATAAGCTGTATTTTAACGCGTCGCTTAAAAGTTCTAATGGGTACCTCACGTATCAACTTTGGAACGTTATTGTAAAAACGAACCCCAAGCCCCATAAATGAACGCTGTACCTTTTGCAGACGATATGAAGATGTAACCAAATTATACCAATTTCTTGTTTCCTGATTGTGTGGATCACTTTTTTGCTTTTACATATTTTTTTTTCTAAATAAATACTTTTACTATAAATATATTGACTGGCTACGGTGAGTACGCTTATTTCTTAAAATTTTTCCCCTTTATGACTTAATTGTTAATATTAATTCTAACGGCGACAATGTAGAAACTTAAAAGTGAAAATTTTCGTCAAGTATAACAATAACCATCCCATTGCTTGGTTCCAGTCTCCTCTCGCAGTGTGATAGAGGACATTCTAGTCCACTAGGCTATCCAAGCAGTACATCAGGTTTTACACCTTAAAAATCATTACGGGGAACTCACAAGTGTCCATTCCTACGGTTTTTACTAAAGATTTGGCTGTGACACTGCTAGACATGTGTACATAGGCAATTCTACCAGGGTACTGTTTTTTCATTCGGTGTACAAAACTCTTAAAACCACTTATGTAATTACAACGTGTAAATGTTTATAATGGCTCTAGAAAATCTTATTTAATTAATTAATTAATTATAATATTAACGCCAAAGTGTTTCTATATCTCGATATCCCAACGGGAAGACAGTCAAAGCACGGAGAAGAACGAAGATTGTCGATAGCCATTAATAAGCTCGTCATTTTGTAGCTTAACAACATAACTTCAAGTTATGTTATCGTTGCAGGTGGAACAGAGGCTGGCGCCGATGCACCAGGAGTTTAGTAAGGAGTTTGCACTTGGGCGGCTGGCGGGCACCTTGGGGCTTCCCAACGACCACGCCCTGGGCGACCGTTGCCTCGAGTTCCGTTATCAGCTGTTCTGCTATGTGAGTGTTACTACCGACAGACCGAAAACTAAATTATTACTAAGTAGTAAAAAATACCATATTGTTAAATGGTCCTTCGAGCTGAATATTTACAAGTAAGAAACGGAAGGAACAATAGACTAAAATTATCACCTGATGCATAATATTTAATACTGCACACATTTTAAACTTTCATAACACATTTTTAATCAAAGTTAATGAGTCTCACGAAAATATATCACGATCGTCCAATGCTTCAGTTCCAGTGTGACCATAATTTTAGCAATAGCCAAATAAAAGGATATGTTTCAAACAACTATATTTATTTCTCCACATTTAATATCACTTGAGCGAGTTATTTACATAACGCCCTTTTGACTGCCTCCGAGTTGTTCACTCTTACAATGCTAAATCGAGACTGTCGAGATTTGGGTTCGCAATCTTTTACCTGATCTTTCGCAGGAAGCGCAAACAGAGATGACGCCGGAAACGAGACAGTCTCTAGTACTTAACAATTATATTAAATCATTAATTAAATATTAGTATTACAATTTATTCTCCATTACACAATTTAGTCTTTAATAAATTATTTACTTCTAAATATATATTTATTTAATAACCGGAAGTGATGGTTTGTCTGAAATATTGTAATAAAACGCAATGTCTAAATCTTTAATGCTCACAATAATTACACGTAAATTGTTTCTTCCAGTCTTTCGAGCTGGTTGTATTTCCCTTTTTTATTTTTGTGTGTTACATCCGTGTAATAATCTATTATATACTAATACAAATTTGAAGCCAATAATAACTTAGGTGTTTGATCTTTAATTTTCGCACCGCGGTCCTGGATTAAGGTTCTACATGTATCATGCAGCGATGCATCCTCTAGTTTTTTAAACTTATATGCGTATTGAATATGCTCTGCTTCCGTGAAAAACAAGAAAAACACCTTGAGGATCTTGCATATCTAAAGGTTCTGTACAATATTTTTACAATAGGTTACCCATTCGCATTTAGCCAAGTATAATGGGCCAGCTACGGGTTATGACGAATTCAAATAGGACAATCTTATCTATTGGAAATCTACCGTCTCGCTTAGATTCGCAGCCGCGTGCGCTCGACCGCACTTCGCGGCGGGAACTACGTCAACGCGCTAGATGACGCGCCGATCCGCATCGCTCAGCTCGCCAATAAGCTGGACCTTCTGCGCGCGGCCGTACTGGTATGAAATTTTTTTTCCGACCCTTTTCTCTCTCCTCTCCCTTCCTCGTTGTTATCTCCCTATCCGTTTCCTGACCTCTCTCCATTCACTCCCGTACCCACCTCAATTTCTAGCTCTCCTTTCAGAATTCCTTCATTCTCTTCTGAACCAGCGAATGAAGTCTCGCTCTTTTCTTTTCTCGGTTTTAAATACCTTTCACCTTCCTCGTTTCCTTTTAAGTGTTAATTCGGAAAAGAAATGGGGAATCAATAAAATATCTAAACTGGCCGTGCAAATGATTTGAGTTCTATCCATTAATCTCCTGTAACTGCTGAGGTTTTGAACATGTGGTGGTGCAATCAGTGGGGGGTTTAACGAAAACCCTGGTGTTAACTTTACCTTGTCCGGGCCTATGCTACACTGTGGTATGTGTATGTGTGCGTCCGCTCATGCGTGCGTGTGTGTACTGTATGTATACACAATGTTTGAACGTGTGTGTGTTCAGGCAGAGTTGTCCTGCCGAGGTAGTCCCGTGCAGCGCTGGGCGGTGCTTGCCTTGATACAGGCGTTGTCGCTAAGGGCGCGCCGATTCTGCAACGTAACTAATTCGGAGCTCGATGCGATCGCTCCCGACGTGCTCTCCATCGCCTCTGCCGCTGTAACGAAGAACATCAAGCCTGTGCCCAAGGATCTATGGTGAGCAGTAGTGGGTTCTGTGTATCAAAATATAGCCTATTGTCTTAACTCAGACTTACAAAAAAGTAAATTCAAAACTTCCCAGTGGGGCTGGATTTTATTGTATCGTTTTTGGGATCTCGAGTCCTACCCAACCTGTTGAACACTGGACTAATGAAATCAACCCCATTGTTGGAGTGCACTGATCTCACTAACATCGACGGTGCTAATACATTACATTGGTAGGGTTCTTTGCGTGTTCACTTCCGCCGGCAACGCTACTATGTCACGTTTGGTATTACGAGTGTCCTTTGCTCCGCGTCGTGTACACAAATGTGTGTGTTGTCGTGTGTCAGGCTTCGGCTGTGTGCGCTTCGGAAGCGACAGCTGCTCAAGCTAACACTCGCCGGCGACCGCAGCGCCGCGCTGCGCCCGAGCGAGCGCTTCGAGCGTGCCGACTGGGAGCTGGTCGACACGTTACTTCTGTACGCTTCGGATGACGACATAACGCTCGAAACTGAGGTATCTGCCCTCTGGCTCTAACACGCGAGCACTACAAGCAATTGTCGACTGATTTACACGGAATTCAAAATTAAAATTACCAAAGCATTCTTATTACACAAGCACATTCACGCACGCACGCATGTACATTTCGGAATATAAATATTATATATTTGACTTGGACAATATTGCTGGCGCCATAGTCAGACATCATGGCGGGTGGATACTTAGGCAATTCCAGCAGATTTACATTACATTTCCACAAAATTTACTGTTTTATCAATAAAACGCGACGAAACGTTCCAAGCAGAGAGGTACTACTCGTAGCTCCCAGCACTTTAAAACACGTGTAAGACTCGCTATAGCTCCTGTCCCTTAGCTAGGCTCCGATGTAGAGCGAGTTACCGTGTGTTGAGTCATAGCGACGGTGCTGCCGTCACTCGGGTCACCTGCCGCGTTCCGTACTTCAACCGTCCTATATGTCTACTTCGAAGATCTGAATCGATAGTCCGCGCGCGCTGAGTTTGTCGTCTCAGTTAAATCCGGTCGGGTGACGGAACCTCGCTAACGATATTTTAATTTTTAAGATAGATCATACTTCCTACGTGTTCCGGAATGTGCGAAACCTGCTGCGATCATTTTCTATAATTATAGTTTTTTACGTATAATTCAATATTGTTAACTAGTTTAAGTACAGTAAAAAAATCTCTTTGATTTTTACGCCACTCCAGAACGGAATGTTGTCAGATTCAAATCTGAAGGATCTCAAGTGACTTGACAATTGAGCCGATAAGCCTGTCCCATTGATTCCCAGCGGTGCTGGGACATCCGTTTCACAAAGTTTCATTCGACACGATGCTGATTTGCATCGTAAAAATACACTTACAAAGGCCAACGACGCACGAGGACGTGAATGAAGCAGGACAGTTCAGTCTCACCTAATGATATGGACACACACAATTCGATCAGATTCGAAGGCCTTGTTTAGTTAATACCTGGCAAACCAGCAGACGGGCCGTCTGATGGTCAGCGACCACAAATCAAATGACGTTTAAGAATTCTGAACACAATGTCAGCAACGACAAACTACGTCTTTGTGTGTGTGTCAGATGTTGATCCACTGGTGCGACTCGCTCCGTGCGCTCGTAATGCTGGTAGAGCTGGTGTTGGCGACGCGCGTCCGCCTGCGCGCGCCCCCCGAGCCTCCGCGCCGGCTCGCCGCCGTGTGGAAGAGCGTGCTCAAGACGTACACTACCAGGTCTGCATCGGAAGCACGCGAACCGCGTCTTAGGACTTGTAATTATATAGTACCGTCTCTTTAACATTCTCATTTCATATTCACACACTATCGATCGTTCATATCATCTCGGTGTAAGCACGCGGTCAATTAAGCGGTTCGACTGCTTGTATCGGATTATGTCATACTTATAGATCTGTAAAGTATAGATGCGTGCAAAGTATAAATACGTAAATTTCGCGTTGCACTCCGTAAAATAGAATAAAAATAGTATGATTCCCTTTTATATATAGTACATACTCCTACCACCGTATCGAGTGATCGGCGTCCGTAAAGAGAGGGGAATCGGATATTGCCATCTCTTTTGTTTGTGCATTTACTTACTAGAGGGCGCTGTTATCCGAGCGCCGTTAAACTAATTGTTGTCGTTTGTCTGTTCAATTAATGCACGTACATATGTTGGCGTGTGTAAGTCTGTCTGTACACGGGGAAGAGACTGAGAGTGTTACACGATTGATCGAAACAGTTCGCTTTATTCCTTCGTTACTCGTTTTATTCGATACTCTGACGGGAGACCGACACGCATAATAATAGATCAAATGTCTGTAGGAATAACCTATCGTTAACAATATTACGTTAGATAAAGTCATATGTTTGTATATCACACTGTCGTGTCGGTGTCGTGTAGCGGTCGGTCGGCGACGGCGGTGTTGCTGCAGCGGCGCTGGCAGCGGCTGCTGCAGATGGCGCACGGCCTGCCGCAGCCGGTGCACCCGCTGCTCGTGCTGGTCGCTTCCAGGTCGGTGTCCACCTTTATATACATGCGATGGGTATATACGATGGTCGCGGTGATTCCTTTTGTTCAATTCGGCTCGAAGTACCAAATGTTTGGGTTCAATGGTGATTGAATTAAAACATTTTCGTAAGTTCAAGTGTTCCGTTTCCGGCGCCCGCTTGATATGATATTTATTTAAAATGTCACCGTATAAGTAAAATTATTTCCATCACAATTGAGTGTAAAACAACTAATTGAATACCAATAAATAAAAAATCGTTTATACTCGTTCTTGTAGCTGGCGCTCTTGGGGGAGACGCGGACTCTAAAGATGTCGTTCGTATCATTTCATTGATTTCATGATCATTAACTTCACTGACATCTTATTACCTGGCAACCCTAAAGGAAACGGTGTGGACACAAGTGATACATCCTAACCGACCACAACTCGAGAACAAACGTTTATCTATTGCATAGGTATATATTTTGGAGGTTTACAATCAGTGTTTAAGATGTATTAGATGTACAGGAAAAATTAACACTTTGTACTCAAAGTAGACTTTGGTTTAGCTTCCCGAGGTTAATGCGAAAGACTGGCCACTCGTGGCGGACGCTGGTCCGCAACGGCTTGGTCGCCACCACCGAGGACGTCAATAAAGCCTCTGTGGGGGATGTAAGTGATTCTTTCAAATGAATATTGATTGTATATTTTCGTTACCGGTCTACTGTATTGACTCACTCGTTTGGTTTTAATGTAAATAGCCGACGATTGAGCTGATGAGCCATCTTACAGTGAGTGGTCACTGTCTTTAATGATCGTCTATAACAATAAAGGTATCATCGACATGATGCCAGCCAACGTGGAAGCGGAAGATCCGGTTATAACTGGTTCGCCGACATTGCAACCATACCACGTAAAACAATTCATAGTTGATTCTGGACGGTGGCTAGTAAAAAACCCTACCACCATGCATGAGTACCGTCAAGATTAAAATCCGTGGTAAGAGCGCAACGACCTCCAAAACAGTTGTCGTTACCCCCGTAGCTTTGTTCATTGACCAGCAAGGTACCAGCTATATTAATTAACTTAAATGTGGATTAATGCTCTCACCTCAATCATCAAAGGTTCTTTAATGTAATGAAAAATATTTTATATCATGATTGTCATCACACATGTAAAATAATATTCTTTTTATTTCAGGAACTTACCCTAAACATCGATTTTTTGGAACTCGGTAAGTAAAACTGAGGTTATACTTTTCCGAAGTAGCCTAGTGTGGTATTGAAGTTGTGAATTCAATTCTAGTTGTTTTAAATACTTTGAGGATCGAACAGACTTCTTACTTTCAGAGAGCTGTAAGACTACTAAAGATATAGAGAAGTACGTTGAAAATAAATTACAACGTAAACATAATATGTATTACAATGGTACATTTTGGAAGAAGATAGACGATACACAAACGGTCGTAGTGGATTTATCCAATTGCAGTGATTCTGATCTGGACGACGAATGTATTTTCGGACAGAATATTACTGATAAAAATAATAAAGATAATAAAGTAGATGATTTAAATGATCCGGCTTTGAAAATTATTGAAGAAGGAGTAGATGTTGAGAAACAAAATAAACCAGATAATAAACCTGCGGGAAATTGCCAAAAGTATATAGAAATAGTAGAGATAGGCAAGTCTAAAATTGACGATTATATTTCTGATGTACTAATGGAGGTGGAAAGTTTAAAAACTCTGGATGATCTCGAAAAAGGGTTAGAAGATCTCGACAATTTAAATACCTTTGAATTTATGAAGCAGAGTAATAAAAAATCCGAGATTATCAAGTTTGTTGACGGCGATGGAACCACGCACCACATCACAACTTCAAACTCGGGGAAGCTGGTTTTCAGTCCGGCGTCGGCTGCGAGTGAGTATAGTAGTAATAGGCGACATAAGAACTTACGACACACAGCTTGGCCGAATGTGCCGTAGGATGTACGAAAGACATCCTAATTCTGCAGTGGACCGCTAATGGGAGCATGATATTATTTTTTGTCTAATATTGATATGTAATCATCACGTCTTGTTTATAATTATAGTCTTATTTTAAAATATCGGAACTGATCTCTTTCGTTAATAGATGCTCAATGCGAAAAATGTGTAAATCGATTTTTTTCATTTTTCCCTTTTTCATTGTTGAAATGTTTTATTTCATTTATCAATATATATGTCAAATTTATTTTAGCAATGGATCCGAAGCTAGTTCGTACGCCGCGAGTGAAATTAAACCGTTTCGATGACACACGAGCTTGGCGCAGATACGCCATAAACAACAGGATTGACGTCAAACATTCCGGTGTACTAGACATTGACGACCGCCCGCAGTCGGCGCAAACGGTTCAGTTGCCAGAAGTGACCTACATATCCGATTCTAGCACAGATAGCGAACGAGATATTTTCCCCACCGACGAAGATATTCACGGCCGGAAACCTCGTAACCAGGATTCGAATAGGAATTCAACTTGGGGGTCGAAACGCCGGTCGAGTAGGTTTTTGAGGAACCCAAAGAATCGAAAGCTACTCGAGCTGTGCAAACCGGTGACGGTGAGGTTGCACAGGATGAGGGAGAGCGAGCTGCCGCGCAGGGGCAGGGCGGTGAAGAAGGTCGAGCTGGCCGACATCGAGGAGGTGCGCCGGATCAACAGGAACATCCTGACGGCGCAGGTGGAGCCGACATACGTACACAGACACAGCAGCAAGGTCGGTATCGTTATACATAATCAACGATACACTGTCGCTTCGACTCGTTCTGGCGATATAAAAACTTCCGGCACTCAGTTTGGTCTCTGTCCTCACCACTAACCCACACTGCGGCAGCGAGCTATCATCAAATTGTGATTCAAAATAATCTAATAATTTAGGTATTCTGTAAATACACTTGTGCACGTCATTTTTGCTTCTACTACCGTTTCGAAAAGGTGCTGTGACATTGAGGAGAAGAAACGGCGAAAGGAACCCCTCAGCACGTCTTTTAAACAACACATGGCAATTGCAAAGTTGGTTTAAACCCGCGCGGAACCGGTTCCGACACTGTCATCTCCAGACGTCCTCATCAGTAATATGTTCATCTATACTGTAATATATTCTGTCTATAAGCTGTATTTTAACGCGTCGCTTAAAAGTTCCAATGGGCAACTCACATATCTACTTTGAAACCTTATTGTAAAAACGAACTCCAAGTCCCATAAAGGAAAGCTGAAGCTTTTGAAGGCGATATGAGATCAGATCAGATCATCAGAGCTTCAATGATGAGGAGGCCACAGGTGGATGAAGCATAGTGTGATGGGATGATGTGATTCAAAAATGCAGTGCTGCCATCTATTAGTTTGCGGTAGAAAGAGATGAAGGTATATCTACATTAGATATGTGACGACGTGCGGTCGGTCGGTGTCAGGTGGCGGCCGGACTAAGGGCGGACGCGCTGGCGCGGCAGGCGCGCGAGCTGGCGCTGACGCCGCTGGCCGACGACATCGACCACGTGGACGCCGAGCTGCGGAAGCTGTTCCTGCTGCCGCCAAAGAAGCTCGAGAACATGGTAACAGCCGGTTGGCAATCGTGGTCAACGTCACAGCCCCCGGTCTTCCGCTTTGGAGATCGATGTAACTTAGGGAGTTTATATTTAAACTAGCGGCCCCGTTCGACTACGTGCGGGTTGAACAATCAATTAGGTTTACTGATACTTCATATAGCCCATCATCCGCGCAATCGCGTGTTCTCACTACATATCAATTTTCATTGAAATCGGACAAGCCGTTCTTGAGTTACAACTGGACATACAAACAGAGACGGACGGACAGACATTTTCAAAATGTTCAAATAGATGTCAGTGAGTCATAAAAACGTGAGTGAGTGAGTAAAAAAAACTGTCAAACTACAAATCATACTAATTATAAAACAAAATAATGAAATAAAAAACCATTTGAAAGAAAAAATAATAATGAAATATAAAAACAGAAAAATCTGAAAGGAACGTCAATGTGTTTCGCTGTCTTTTAGACAGTACAGTACAGAATTGTGTTCAAACGACAAATAGATCTTAAAGTGATTGACGTAGAGTCAGTATTGTGGTGTCATTTTGTTAGTTGACTGAAACACTGTTGATTGAACAAAACAAAAATAAAGATCATCTTTTCACTACTTGCAGGAGATTCGATGGTTTACAAAATCTGTAATAATTTTTGTAGAATATTTATATATTTTTTAAATCGTTTTGCATCCAATTTTGGATAATCTGTTTAGTTATATGAAGTTTGTCTTAAGAATAAAAGGTTTTGTAAATCTGTAAGTGACCAATTTTGACCTAATAAAAAATCGAAATGGTTGCCACCGGCGGGGCTGTGGGTTTGGGGTATTTATTAGTGCGTATGTCAATATAATTGATATATAATAAGCCCTTAAAAGTATCAGTAGCCGTTGCCCAAACACCTGTGGCACGATAGATACACACATGTGATAGTTCATTACCTGCCCCATGAACATCTGCGAAGGGGGGGGGAAGGGAGCCACCGGTGAAATTTTGTGTGCAGATAATCAGGGCGATCTACGGCGACGAATTCGACAAGACGGACGCGAAGGGAAAACACGACAACCGCCACTGGAACCACTGGCTGAGGAGGAAGGAGGACATGGAGGCACGCGCGGCCGCGCCGGCCGCAGGACCTCCGCCGTCGGAGGGTACGTTCGTTTATTACGGGGTTCAAAACCGGATTCACTGAGAACTTGGTAACTACACTATCTTATCTTTCGCTCCTTCTCTGTATCGGTATATTTCCATTTCTTTCAACGTGTCTATGTACCTGCGTACACGTGTGGGTGTGTGTACATACGCTTGCGTGTGTAAATTTCGTTTTACTGATTTCAATACAACGTTATAAAGCATTTTTCTTATGGGAAATTTGTATCGATTCACTGCATGTTTGTTGTCGAATTAAACATTTATAAAGTTGACGTCTGGCTAGATAGACAATAGCGCGTGTTATTGGCCATTGTATACGCAGGACGATCTTGTTGATGGTAGATTATATTTATATTTTTTTTCACGTCTGTTCCGCCTCTCTCTCACGACTGAGATAGTACCTAAATCCTGGAAGCTTGCCAACGTGCAGCCTGTACCTAAAAAAGGCAGCTGTGCCCATCCTAGTAACTATCGACCGATTTCAATTACCTCCATACTCTGCAAGACTATGGAACGTATATTGAATTCGCGTCTCATGGCATACCTAGAACTGAACGATCTTCTCAGCGACCGACAGTACGGTTTTCGCCGAAACCGGTCGACTGGGAATCTTCTGGCGTATGCCACTCACTTATGGGGTGAGGCCCTCGAGAAAAACGGTGAGGCGCTCGCCGTCTCCCTCGATATTTCGAAGGCCTTTGACTGGGTCTGGCATGCTAGCCTGTTAAGCAAGCATTCAGCGTATGGTATTCCCTCTGGTCTTATCGATTGGGTAAAGGACTTTCTGAGCGAACGATCTCTCCGAGTTGTCGTCGACGGCTGTTCATCACAACCGATGGCTACCAACGCTTGAGTACCTCAGGGGTCTGTTACAGCCGGACAGCCGCTACTCTATTCCTGCTGCATATTAGTGATCTGTTCAAGCCTGGTATCTATGGGTATGTAGATGACAGCACAGTAGTGGAGAGATACCTCCCGAATGCTCGAGTCAGTAGGGACGAAATACAGTCCGTAAGAGAGGCCATGGTGGAACGTCTGAATCTCTCACTTCGGGCAGTGTCCGAATGGGGCGATGCCAATCTTGTGAGATTCAACGCCACAAAAACAGGCGTGTCTGTTCAGTGCCAAGAGGAACCCGTTCATCTTGGCTCTTACTTTTCAGAATGTATCCTTGGAATGCACTGACCGGCTTCAATTGTAGAGAGTCGAAGTTTCTTCGAACCTCAATTTTGGTCGGTTCATCGAGTCCAAGGCTAAGGCAGCTGCAAGGAAACTAGGGGTTCTCGCGAAGGTGCGGCGGTACTTCACACCGAATCAGGTTTTAACCCTGTATAAAAATCAAGTGCGACCGTGTGTGGAGTACTGTTGTCACATTTGGGCTGGTGCTGCCGAATGTCACCTATCAGCGTTGGACTCGATAGAGAGGCGTGCAAAGAGGCTTATTGGTGACCCAGATCTACTCGGAACCAATCTGCGAAGCCTTGAGCACAGGCGCAGCGCTGCCATACTCTCGGTATTCCATAGGATACATTTTGGAGAGTGTGCGCAGAAATTATTCGAAGTAATTCCCCCATCGCCGTTTCTCCATCGAACGACTCGACGTACGGCGGGTATCCATCCTTACGTAGTGAACGTACCACCTATACGGACTGCGCGGTTCGCGTCGTCATTCATCGTGCCCACTGCAAAGGATTGGAATAACTTGCCCGCGTCGGTGTTCCCGCCTTCTTACAATTTGGAAGTCTTCAAGAGGAGAGTGAATAGGGTCTTATAAGGTAGTGCGTTCACCACCTCGGACTTCATCGCCACTTTCCATCAGGTGGGACTGTTGTCAGGCGTTCACTTATTCTATGTAAAAAAAAATATTATTGACGGACACTTAAATGTCACCCTGATATAAATCCTTTTTCTAATGAATCCTTACGGTTAGGTCGACAGGATTATATTATTACGTATAAGTCATGTAGAAAGATAAATTATATATATACATAGATTATCACCTACAAAAAAGTGATTACGATTGTACTTCCCATCTTGTCTTACTTCTTACCAATTATTTTTTTAATTATGATTAGTTAACATATTTCCCAAAGTTATAAAACAACATATTTCCCCTCATACCCCCAGAAAATCAGCAACAAAAGAAAATAACTAACAAGCATCCCGAGATGGGCGCGAAGAGAGCGGCGACCAAACTGCACGGCGACCTGGACGACATGTTGCGGTGCAGCATCATACGGAGGCCGTGTCCGTACGCGGGCGAGTCGGAGACGCAGCCGTACTTCGTGAGCTCCGACGAGGGGCTGCTCGCCCGGGACTGCCCCGCGACGCCGGTCATCACCGGGGTGCGCTCGCTGGCGGGGACCCGAACGACGGGGCCGACGGCGAATCCGATCCGATCCGACCCGTTGCAGGAAGCGGTGAGGCGGCTGAGACGACCGGCCCGGTACGGTTCGAGAAAAAGGAAGAGAACGAGCGAAAAGAAACGGCTGGTGAGCGACGGTGCCAAACGGGCGGTCGGTGGGGTCGTGCACTTAAATAATGACAGGGTGACGGCGGTGCCGAGCGACTCGACCGTCGGAATGGAATCCACGAAGAAGAGACGCGGTGAGTAGTAGCGACGTGCCTGTAAGACATTGTTGAGTTTTTGTGACTCGATCGATTGAGTTCATATTCATGGAATATATTTGTTTAGTGGCGACGAAGGTTTTTTGACGGTTATAGGATCACCTATATGAATCCAAAGTAATCATGATTAAATACAGGGTGAATTTTCCAAGGGTTACACTCAATCGTAAAACAAGAAAAAGCATGCGATCGTGCATCAGGCGATGTGTTACAGCACAGCTGTATAGTTGCAAGATGATATGGTATCGATGGTATTAATGACAAGGACGCTTGCCGAAACCAGTTCCGGGCTGGTTAAAACTTACTTTGTGATTTACATATGTTGATTTTAAAGATTAAATCAATCCTCAATATTAAATCACCTTTTCGAAACGGTAGTAGGCTCAGAGAATGGCGTGTATAAATATATTTTCAAAATATCTAAATGATTAAATTATTTTGAATTTGAATTGTGTGTCCGCGATCAAATTTTAATCGATATAGAAAATGGCGCATAATGCTCTGATAGCGTCTTACCTGATTTTGATAGGAAGTGAAACTGCACTATTCGTTTTGTTGTAATATTTTTTATAGCCGGAATTGTTATAAATGGCCCTTTTTACACGTGGGCATCCGCAACGTGATTGTGACATAAATGCTTTGCTGGGCAGAATATAAGCGAGGATCCCTTTTATTAATTGGTTCTCCGAGGATCCATAACGTGCCTTCCAAACCATGGAAGCGTCGCTCGGCCACGCCTGAAGTTGGTCAACTCTCGATTGTCCCAACTAAGTTCGACACACTCTTCACGATGTAAATTTACACAAGTTTATACGTAAACTACTTTCAGACGCATCGCAAAATTCGAAGTTCGTCCTGTCAAAACAGTACGAACGGTTCGGCGGCGCGCGCACCGACCTCGCCGCGCTCACGCCCGTCGCAGCGGGAGATGCGCCCGCGCCGACGATCGCGCTCGTCCACGCCCGCGCGGCCGCGGCGCCGCAGCCGGCCGTCGTGACGGCGAGCCCGCTGGCGACGCGGCTGGTGCCGACGGTCGTGAACAACAACCCGCTGCTCGTGGCCACGCTTATGACACCGCAGCCGTCGGCGGTGCAGACGTTCGCGCTGTCACAGGTGGCGGGCGCGCACGCGCTGCAGCTCGTGCCCGCGTTCACGACGAAGGCGCCGCGAGCGCTGCCCGCGCTGACGTTGGCGCCGCAGTTGGTGGTGGCGGACGCGGCGGCGCTGGTGCCCACGGTGACGGTGTTGACGCCGGCGTCGGCGGCGAGCGCGTCACGCGTGGTGTCCGCGATGCCGGTGACGTCACCGATGTCGGTCCTGCCCGGGTTGCGGCACGGCTTGCTGTCCATGTCCGCCGACATTAATGTCGTCGGGATTAAGGATAAGCCAAACGGCGATGCGGTTACGCTTGATACGTTACGAGGTGAGTAAAACTTTTTTTGAAGTTACACTTCTTTTGGCACTAAAATCGACTCCACGAAGTCAGCTAGTAAATATCGTTAGTTGTGCAGAAAAGGCTACCATCAAAATAAAAGTAAGGACATCTACAACGTATGCTTTTGTCTTTTTCTTTGGGCTTGTACCTGGACATTAACCCGGCTTCAGGGAGGATAGGATCTCCTTCCCTATCTGTCCACTGAGGTAAACACAGAAAAATGCAGACGCTATCTTTAAGCGTAAGGTAGTTTTTCCGAAGCGAAGCGAGGGCGTTTGCTAGTACTTAATAATTGAAGGGTTATTTGATTGGTTACGTGTAAAATATGTTAGTATTTGTAACGCCTTGCCTCGTTCCAGATGGAGGTAAATGGCAAGAGCCAGGTCGCATCGAACCACCCTCGGCGCTCACCTTCAACCATTACCTGACGCCGAAAGAGTACATAAGTAAATTTGGAACTGACCTCACTATCGTGAAGCTGGATTCCTCCAGGCCCCTGTGGACGGTCGCCGAAGAATACATGATCCTGGCGGAGAAGATCTTACCTTGCAAGGAGCCCAGCTACTGGACGCTCGGCTCGCCAGCCAACTGCACGCAGCTGATCTGGCCGAGGGGTAAGGGGAATAAAAGGTGCGACGCCACGATCAAGAAGGTGAAATGCGCCGGTGTCAACGCTAGCGCTTCTTCGATAGTTATCGAAGCCGTGGGGGGGAACTGCCCCAAACCTGATGCGAGCAGAGGTTTCATCGAATCTATTTATCTGAGCAACTCGGACTCCGACGACGTCGAGATCGCCTTCGGCGACGGTCAGAGCGGACGGAGGGCTCCGTCCGGGTCCAAGTTGAAGGTGAAGTCGTTCGCGAAGTGTAAACGAATGGAGAAGAACATCTTAGACGGCGCCGCGACGAGACATCCGGACGTGATGGAGAGGTTCGACCGGTATTTCAAGAAGTTGACCGACGAGCCGGTCCGTTATTCTCTGGTAAGATATACCATACCATATATTCTTAGGGTTACAATTTTGACGCACTGACCATTTCGATTGACGTAGTGACGCAGTAAAATGTAAATGAATGCGCCGGTTATATCGTCTTGCAACACTAACTGACAAAAGTAACAACGTTTGATGATTAATTTTTAGGACGTTGATTGGTTAGATAATCAATTTTACCATAAGCATTTGTGTGTGTGTGTGTGTGTATGTGTGTGTGTGTGTGTGTGTGTGTGTGCTGCTCCCGGCCGTTTCGGCCACGGCGACTGCATTCCAAAGCATCCTACGACGGACGGTTGTGTGCTCTTATGTGGTTTATGTAGCCTATCTTTCTACTAAAGACCCGTAGACACGGCGGGCACGTGAGCTCACCATTTATATAGTTACAATTGATTTCCGTAGGTGGTCGGGCTTTCAATTGATCGCGCTTTTGGTCATAAGTCAGCGCGACATTTGTTTTCAAATTCATAGACTTTGGATTGGACCGTAGATCTCCATTCTGGTCTATCCGCAGCCTGAGACTCCCAAAGCGATGAGTCTATATTACACCTTTTTAAATGGCGCTTGAGCACATCTTTGTACCTGAGGAGTTGTCCGCCATGCTTTCGCATGCCCTCCTCGAGTTCCGAGTAAAAGATGCGCTTAACCACTCTCTCTTCTCCCATACGCGAAACACGACCACGGCCGATGCCTCCGCATCAAGGAGGCTTCGATTCCACACACATTTGCTCTACGCAGCACCTCAGTGTTGCGCACGCGGTCTGACCACCGGATGTAAAAAAATTTCTTAAGCATGTGTGATGAAATTGATCTAGCATACGGATGTGGCGGCGGTGTACTGACCACGTTTCGGTTGAGTACAGGATGTTTATCAGTACTACTGCCATGTACACTGAAACCTTTGTAGCCAATTTAAGGTCGTGTGAGCAGAAACCTTTGCGTTAAGCTTCCCAAACGCTGAAGCAGCGGCTGCGATCCCGCTGTTCACTTCAGCATCAAGGTCGCACTTAGATGTTGACGTGCTTCCAAGCTAGCGGAACTTGTCAACCTGCCTCAGTTCGTCCTCTCCGAGTCTAATAGTCAGTGCTTCGCGACCTTGAATGTCTAAGGACATCACCTCCGTCTTTTTGACACTGATCTTCAGGCCGAATTTCCGGTATGACTCGTGAAAACTGGACATGAGCTGTTGCAGGCCATCTGAGGTCTCTGCCACAAAACACAAATGATCAGCATATATAATCTCAGTGATCATAGCGTGCGAGACTTTGGTGTGGGCCTTGAGTCTGGGTAGGTTGAAAACATTACCATTCGTGCGGAATCGGATGCGAACACCACTAGAAGCAGTTTGCAAGATCTCCTGGACTACGACTGCAAAGTACGACGCGAACAAGGTGGGGGCGAGAACACACCCTTGTTTCACCCCACGAGTGACGGGAAAGAAACTGGATTGTTCACCGTTAACAGCGACACAACAGCCCGTGTCGTCATGCAGGAGTCTTAGAAGTCTTACAAACTTTTTCGTGCAACCGACTTTCTCGAGCACTACCCAGAGGGCTTCGCGAGGTACACTGTCAAAAGCTTTCTCGAGGTCAACGAAACAGAGGTACATGTGGCGACCTTGTTCTCTACTCTTCTCTAGTAGTAAACTAACATTGAAAAATCTTTCTCAGACTATTCGTCTTCCAATTTGTGACGATAGGATAAGGCGTAAATTTAACTTAAAATGGCCAGATGCTGACGGCAGTGGCGAGCACGGAGGAGTGCGACGGGTTGCTCCGCGAGCGGGCGGCGCTGCACGTGTGGGACCGGCGCTCCGGGGCGCTGCGCCCGCTGGACGTGACGGCGCCCGCCCGGGACCAGCTGCCCGAGCGCATGGCCGGCGCGCTGCTCGTGCGCCACGCCGACTCCCGCTTCCTCAAGGACATGGCCGGCAAGTTCCAGCGGCTGAACTCGGCGCACGCGCTCGTCAGGGAGAACCAGGTGTACGTGTTCGCGCCCGAGACGGGAACGCTGCTGGTCGCACCGCCCGACTGACGGAGACGGGCCGACGGGCGATTCGATGCGAGCTCACGAGGTGGACTTTTGTTTTTCGGATCGAAGATGGACAATTACAAATAGTTTGTCGAGCGTCGAGAAAAGATTTACGTGTGTTCTGTGTTGACTAGGAATGTTATGGATGTAAAATTTCGAATGCGGATATGGATACGGATATATTAATAATATTTTACCGGTTACGGTTATGGATATGAAATTATTTCGGATTATCCGATTGTTTCGAATAATTTGGGTTACGGATATTAGATGACTAACGACCTGGAAAAAAATACAATGTATTTACAAAGTTTGGTCTGTCTCTAGGTATTATGTTGTATTATAATCACAGGAAAAACGAATTAAATAATAAAAACTGTCCGACACGAGAAAGCCGCGGCCGGTGTGTCGGCGTGAACCGGTCACAACGTGCTTTATTTAGACTCTGCCTCTATCAGAAATTATCCGAAACTTTTTATCGGATTCGATTACGATAGTTTCGGTTACGGTGATGGAGCTCCATGACATCCCGGTGGTGACACGTGCAGTGAGTGTGAATGAACGTACGTCTGTGCGCGTACAGTACGCAATGCGCAGTGTGCGCGTTTGAGTACAAATTAACAATGACCGTAGTGGAAATAAATTGCGCTGCGCTGATCACAATTAACTCTCCCGTTTTTTGTTAGACACTTGTTAACTTATATTAAGATATTTGAGGTGTGTCGAGGCAGACGGTGATGGCGTACGATGTCGATGTTTATTCATCAATGCATCATGCCATTCAAATTGTCCATTCTAATTTTTTTTTGTTAATTTAGCGAAGGGCGGACCGAATAAATAAATATTGGAATACCGATATTCCAATATTTACTAAAATAAATACTCGAATATTAAATATAACTGAAAATTAATTTACTTTCAAATACGTTGAAACGTTCGAAAACAAATACTTAGATATTTTAAAATTTAAATAATTTTTATTATTTGAAAAACCAAGTGAGAAATGATATCGCCCACGTCGGAGTACCGCGCGGTCCACGCGTGCGGCCTGCGGCCCGCGGCCCGCTCGCGTCACACATCCGACTTCTTGTATATTCATTTTGTTGATTTACTTGTTCTCATATAAGCGTTTTCGTTATATTCTTGAAGCGTTCAAACTACTTATTTAAACAAAATATATAAAAAAAATTGCAACCGTAGTCTGTCTGCCTGTCTGTCTGTGTGTCTTTACCAATAAAATGATCGAAACGGACCATTTTGACAACTTATTGTACATTTTTTTGTATTATTGTATTATATGTTAAGGAAAGTGGATGTTTTTACGTTCGTTAAGATTATAATAAAATTAAAAAAAATCGTTTCAGTATTAAATAATATAAATGTAGAGATAATTGAAACGATTTGTCTTGTTACTTGTAAGTATATTCGGATGAGATGTTCCAAATTGATATATTTTTGGATTTTGAAAGTTTTTATATATATGTTTGTGGCTTTCAAGATTCAATATAAGTATATATATATATATATATAGTCTCGTTTAATAAGACTTTTTCTTTTTTTGGATATGAGATTACTTGTAAGGATATTTCCCGAAGTTTGTTGTATATTTCAAAACGAATTCGCATTAGAATTATATTCCGATTTTGCAGTTTCAATCACTCTTCTTTAGTTCAACCCGAGCACCGCCAGGGTCTGCTATCTGTCTGTCGGTGGCAGCTGACGGTACAGGACGAGAGCATCCGGTTCGTATCAGTTGAGGAGACGTACGATTGTGAACATCGGTATATTTACCACCTGAAAACTTAACGGTCAATAAATTTAGAATCTCATTTATAATTTCAAAATCCTTATAACTGGTTACATTTTTATAACTCGTCAATAATGTTGGAAATTAAAAATAAAATTGACAATGTTTCTATTAAATACGTATCGAAAATATGTCCATTTAAAAATAAACAAATTTGTAAACGTAACTACGAACCTGGTGTGTAATATTCTAAATGATACATACAGATGTAATTCGTCTGAAAATCGAGTCTCATAAATCGATTCTGTTCTATTGAGAATGTCTTGTGCGAATGGAGACTTAGCAAATGTTAGGTCGGTGTAAAAGTAGCAGAACTTATGCTTACGCCGATGACGGCTACAGGTGCAGGCCCACAACGCACCGTCCCACCGGTGGGCTCGGGTACTGGGTACGCACGTACAGTTATATATGTACCGAGTGATTCGTTTTTTTTTTTTGGAATTGTCGTACAGGACGTAGTGTAGTGAAGGAAAATAAATACATTTTGACGTTTACGAATGGAGTTTTATTAAACCCTTTGTTGATCAATAGCCGCCAAACGAGCGGACGGACGAGTGGTCACCGCTGCCCGTGGACGGACCATTGTGACGGCAGTCCGCGGGGTATGACGACCGCCATGCAAGGCCTCGGCCGACGTGAAGGTACTAAAAAATGTACCCACCATTGCACTGGAACCTGATCCTTCGGCTGGGTGAACCTTGTTTTCTATACAATTGAGATACCGATGAGTTATCTAATTACATTTTACGGTCCTGTCTGATGAATGGCGGCGCGCGACGATCGCTCACGGAGGCGCCGGCCGCCAGACGCGCTCGTAATTGTGATCGATGGGGCCGCTACTAGAACCTCGTTTAGTATTTATTTGCGTCGTGCCGTGAGACGCAAGCTTGGGCTATGGTTGGGCAATGTCTTAAAATAGGATGATGCGAAGTCCGTATTATGATTGTTATTTTCTCGCAAGTAGTTTTTATTTCAGATCTTTTTTGTGTAGGACGTCTCGGATCTCTCTCTCTCTCTCTATGTATACACTCAAAACTTAACATATTTGACGACCCCGTAGCCCAGTTGGTAGTGACCCTGTCTGCCGCGCGACGGGTCGCGGCTTCGATTCCCGGCCGGGACAGACGTTTATGTGACAGATAAAAGTTTGTTCTCGGGTCATGGGTGTTTGTGATGTAATAATTGTATATGTCCATGCCACCCGCAACACAGGGAATCTTAGTGCGGGGGTGGGAATGTGTAAACGTTTATTTATTATTTATAGTTATGTATATCGAGTTGTAGATTTGTTCTTAATACAAATCGGATGGAGTCGATGAAAAAATATCGATTTTATTGTATCTTACCTGGATACCTTTGTAATACCAATTTATATATACATTTTAATATATTTATATATATACCTTTATAACAACTATTTATATAAACCTTTTTGTATATATAAACCGTGTGAACTGTAGGTGTTTGTAAAATTTAGATCCACAAGCCTACGGGCACGACCTTCTTTCTGACATTAAGTTACAAATTTTGTAATTTAATATATTTGTTTTACATAAAATAATTTAATACTTGACAACAATCCCAGCTGATGGTAAGTTGTGATGGAGTCCAAGATGTTGAATGCACTAACTTATAATAGCTGTTTGCACAAGTTTTATTATAGATTTTATATGGGCAATAATAATGCATGAATATCGATTTAATTACGAAGACACATGTTTTCATAAATCTACTTAAAATAAAAATAACAGTTATTTTAATAACATTTCCCCAATCCCGTGCAGAACAAGGTAAGAGGCGACAGAAGCCGGCCCGCTTATATTATCAGTATTATTATTAAGTCATTAACATTATTACTGGTATTATTATCTTTCCATGAAGCCTGCCTGGCTAGCTACCACCCTCCTGCCTGAGTCAGCCGCCAACCGACTCGTCGTGTTCCGGCTGGGGGCTTGACAGCCAGTACTGTCTTTCTTACCTTCTCATTTACTATCAGGCGGCTCGTTTGTCGGCTATTAACATAAAAAATAGTATTTACGATAGGCAATGAAATGACCAGTGTCCTGTTCGTCCACTTCTTACAGGCCGACCTTGTATATCACCGCCGTTGTGGTGGCGGCGGTACTGTCGCAATGTGCTCCTGGTACCGGACAGATACCAGTGCTTCACCACCCACCCAAGCGTTACCTGCGGATCTGACGTCTGTATGTTGTCCACACTTCACAAACAAAGGGCAGATTTTTTTTTATGTTAAAAGTCGACAAACGAGCAGACGAGCCACCTGATGGTAAGTGGTCACCGTCGCCCATGGACATCAGCGAGATGAAAGGTACCACTGATGCGTTGTCGGCCAGGAAATTGGAAGAAGGTTAGAAAGAATAAATTGGCTCTCAAGCCAAGTTTCAAGACTAACAGACGGCGTGGTCATGCCACCAGCAACCCGTATAAAGGTTTTACCACATATGTAATACAGATCTGTCGCTATTTCTGTCTGTCTGTTTCTGTACAGCGTAACTAATATTTGTAACTACCTTTACCTTTCTGGTGTACATTGGTGCAGAGTTGCAACAGGTAATTATTAAAGTTTCTCAGTGACAAGCGTGCTATCTTAAATTGTATCGACGATGCTGGATGCTGAACTTTGACCGTCATTTTTCAGGGAATTTATGTATTACTAGCAAATGCCCTCGCTTCGTTCCGGAAAACTATCTAAGGATTAGAAAAAGCTGGGTTTCTCTGGTTATGTTAATTAGAAATACATGTATTGATTTGTAACTTTTTTATTTATCGACGGATTGCAATGAAACGAACTTTAAATATTGAGTGACGCTTACCGCATTAAGTTAGTCAAAACCGTAACAAAATCGGATAAACTGTTTCTGAGGTTGGCGCAAACAAACTACAAAATACAAAATAGATAATACATTTGATTGTATTCGAAACTGAATCGTACCGCCCAGGTTTATGTAAGAACGTATCCAAGTACCCGAATCCCCAACGACAGTCGTTCAAACACTGATTTCTCTTCAAAAATAGACAAATATTTAACTGGAGGGCACTCGAGCCGCGAGCGACGCTGGCGGGGGAGCATTGCGAATTAAACATTTTGTTGATAGATTGAGTCGACTGGTAGCGTCCCCGAATAGACCTGTTATTGTTTTACGCGACAATACAGCCTCCGGGCGTCCAGGCCGCGCCTCACACCGTTCACAGGGACGCATTCCTGCACCCACTCACTTTAGTGATCACAATGGATTTTTAAACTGCTATTTTTGAATATATATAACTCGCAATTACAGATGTCGGTATCGGCGCTTCCAAATACACTTGCTGGTATACAAATTTACGATATTTACCTCTTACGAAACTTTCTACGCATATGAAACAGAGTTTTGGACGATTAGAAATAACCTCAATTATAGTTTTAGTTGTATTATTATTTAAGTATACCTTTCATAATTCCAATTTAATATGGAAAGTTGAAAATGTTCTATATGTGTATGAAGTTTATACAAGGTGTCCCAGAATGAATGGATAATCCTGGAGGGTCAAATAGTACAGCTGTCGGTCGCTCCAAAAAAAATACTGAAAAAAAAAATTCCAATCGGCACCGAAAATATGAAGTTTCTTAAAAAAACACGTTTTTATTGACCTTACTGTACCTTCATGTACACCACGACCGCAAATTAATGAAATTTGTTGCGTTTTTGGTGTTATCTCATTCCTCACAGACATCCTTACTAGAAACACAGTCAATTGTATGAGTACCTATTTTAATTTATTTTTTAAACATATCAATTCTGAATTTTAACACGAAATTTAATAAAATCATTATTTAGACAATGTTTGAGGGCCTTTGGTGAAAAAAAAAATATATGAAAACCCGAGTGGCCAACCATTTCAAAAATATGTGCGGTTAATACGGTTTACAAAATGGTGTAATCATTACAACATAATAACAAATATAAAAATAACAAACATAATAACAAATTTCATTAATTTGCGGTCGTGGTGTACATGAAGGTACAGTAAGTTGAATAAAAACGTGTTTTTTTTTAAAACTTCATATTTTCGGTGCCGATTGGAATTTTTTTTTGAGTATTTTTTTTTGGAGCGGCCGATAGCTGTACTATTTGACCCTCCATGATTATCCATTCATTCTGGGACACCCTGTATAAATAAAACACAAAAACCCTTCACCCTAAACGAGACAATCTTTTGGATTGGAATCATAACCGACTTCAAACAAGGCTGCAGGGTTTTTTTCCATTAATGACCCATCTTTCACTGCGGAAAATTGCTGGGTGACAAATGAAAGGGATGAAAGATATCCCAGATTTTGTAATAATCATCTAAATCTGTTCAGTGGTATTGGTATTGTAAAAGTTAAGATAGACAAAAAATTCAACTAGTACATTTAGGTCTCTATATCGATAACCAGGCCCACCTACCGATATATAGATTTGACCCCGTTACAGTTCTGTCATTAGTATAGATTAGATAAACGAAGTTTGCAGCTATTCAGTCGTTTGTATATAATACTTATTCAGTCTCCGTCAAAAAACAAACTGACAGGCTTTTTTATGCATCATTTCGATTACACGTCGGTGTGACGGCCGGCTCGGCCGGCGGCAAATAAACTCTCAAATATTTGTACTGCCAAAACTTACCTGTGTATAATATGTATGTAATATTTATGAAACTTATTTGTTTTATTGACTCGACTTATTGACCGTGGCGAGATGAATGTACCGTTTTATTATCTATTAAACAATAGTTTGAAGCGCTCGTCCTCTTAGCCCTCCGGCTTGTGTCAACGCGGGCGTTACCTCGTCAATCTTCTTTCGTTTTTTTGGAAATTGTAACTATGCTTAACGTAAAACTCACTTGTACAGCTCTCTTAATAAGTGTTCCTAAAGATCGTGGTTTTCTTCATAAAAGCCAGAAAATCAATTCGAGATATATATACACATATAATAAATACAAAGAACTCAATCAGACTTTCATCGTTGAAGAACTTTTTCAAACCAGTACAAGATTTTAATAGTTTTTAATAGTCAATATAAATGTAATCGCTAAAGGCTCTTGCAGACCGTAAGGCTTTCAAGTATAACTCAAGAAAGTGTATTTCAAATTTTTTTGGCATATTTATACACACTAAATGCATTTTGAATATTTTGTTTATGCCTACAATGTCGACTGTACATTTCATGGGCTATTCTGAAAAGCAGCGGCAGTGATTCTTCCGCGCGCACATGCAGTGCATTGCATTGCATTACAGTGCGCCTTGGCGTCTATAATGTTGGAATTTTAATTAAGTTGTGATCCTTTTTTTGTTTTTTTTTAGTGTATCCTTAATCTACTACCCTGATACACTAAATTTATATTTATATATGACATTGTCATACTTGACCTTTATGAGATTCCGTTAAAATATTCGTGGTCAGATCGGTGATCAATTAGTTTTCCGTAGTTAGAGCCGTCTCGGGGAATGCCGGAGCCCTCGGGCGCATAAGAATTTGGGGCCCCATTGAAAAATAATAATAGAATAACTTAAAAAACGTGCTTAATTTATTATAACCTAACAACAACAACCGGTCCCCGTATTAAATTGAAATTAATTTATAGAATAATGTTCACAACCACATTGCACTACCATCAATTTTCAGAAGCATCCCGGCCAGCTCATTGTAACGCTAGTAAAATGATGAAAAATAGATCATGAAGAGAGAGACTTACAAACAGATATTGAATGTTGAATAAAACAATTTGGTGGGAAGAAAAAATGAAAACCTAATTTAGTGAAATATTAACATTCCAATTTAAAAATGGTAACTTAATAAAAAAAAACGGTAAATCCCAGTAGATACCTAGAAATAGAAAAGAATTGAGCTCATTTTTCGTGTAAGCGAATACCTATCCGTGCCCCCATGCAGACGAAGCCACGGGCGCGGGCCCCGTGTGCCCTTATGGGAGAGATGGTACTGTCCGTAATATATTAACCTCAGTCTACCGTCTACGGGGACCAGAGTTACGTGCAATACGTGCGATTTTTTCGTCAAATGATCATCACCATCATCCGGTAGCCGTCCACCGCTGGACGTGGGCCTCCCCCATAGAACCCCATTTAGAACGGCCACTCGCCTCTCGCGTCCGGCGGTTCCCTGCAATTCTGACCGGGCCATCGGTCCATCTAGTGGAGGATCCATCTAGACCGAATTATATGTAACGTAAAACAAAGTAGAACCGGAAACCTCCAAATATCAACATATGACGTTAACGCACGTTCATCGACATTTACAACTAACTTACTATTTCACTTAATTTACTTCTTTACTTAATAAATATCCTTTAGTGCTGGTTAGAAGGTCATGCTGCAGCAACTGTAACTGCATATTTCGACAAACAACAATTGCTTCGCGTAAGTATTTATTAGTATTATTATTAAGTCGTTAATATTATTACTGGTACCTTACCATGAAGCCTGCCTGGCTAGCTACCACCCTACTGCTCGAGTCGGCCGCCAAACGACTCGTCGTGTTCCGGCTGGGACCTTGAAAGCCAGTACCTTTTGTCTAACCTTCTTCTCATTTCCTGGCCGACAACGCATCAGTGATACCTTTGGTCTTGTTGATTTCCATGGGCGACGGTGACCACTTACCATCCGGTGGCTGGTCTGCTCGTTTGTCAGCTTTTAATATAAAAAAAAACAAGGTTAGATGTACATTTCTGTGAACAAACATTTCTTGTTCCGAAGGACATATGTAGCTTCTAATAACCTAGCGTTGTGGTTAAATTCAACGTATAAAATACTGAGCGGCATGGATCCGCCCAACTCGAAGGTTACAATACGTTTCAACCTCTTAAAAGTTTATACTTCCGTGTTCATCCTGCTCCACCACTTGAGCTAATGAACGGGGACAAAGAAACCGCCTTCAAAGCAGTAATTATCTCAAGAAGCGAGACCCAATATCATTTATGGAGGTCAATACGTTCATTTTTAACTACTATTGTTATGATGCTGGTGCTCTCAAACTACTGATGATGCAGTTATCTGACGAGTCATACCGCGGTCAGACTACTGAGACTTAAGGTATAGGCGTCTTCTCAATAAACCGCTCAACCTGGACGCACTAGTATTAATTAAAAAAAACTTTTTTCAGTTATCTTTTTTATATATTAAATCCGTCCATTTTTTTCGAATACAAGTACGCAAATAAAGTTTATTGGGAAAAATAGCTCCTTGATTAACGCGTCTCTTTACCGTAACATTTTAATATGAAATCGATACCTTCTTTTTACAACTAAGAAATTAATTCGAGAGGCACCCATTGAAGTCGCGCATAAAAAAAGTATTAGGTACCTATTTCAATCTGTAATTGAATTACTTCAATGAAATCTATATATTGAAGATACCTTCTTTTTATTTATATGTAAATAACCGACGAAATGAGCCATCTGATGGTAAGAGTCAGTACCATCAAGAAGCAAAAACCCGCTTTAAAACTTACCTTCGCCACTGTTAATATGTATTACGGTTGGTCAGGTTAGATGAAAAGAGGTGGATAGCCAGCCAAGTAAACAACCTTACCACCACGCACGAGTACCGTCGGATTTAAAGTGGGGGCACAGTGTAATGCTAAGAATTCCCTATTAAGATCTCAATGGTTTGTGTGGTCTGCCAACCCACATTATGATGCTTACCTATATATTAATTTTTGCACTGTTACTAGAGATCTGTCGCCACCACTTCATCCGCCGGTTGACTTAAACTCCTGGATGCATGAAACTTTTAACTCCCGAAACATTGCTCCGGTACCATAAAAAATAGCAAATGCTTAAGAGTTAAGAAAATTTAATGAGCAGTTGACGACCCCATCGCCCAGTTGATAGTGACCCTACCTGCCGTACGAAGGGTCCCGGATTCAATTCCCGGCCGGGGCAGATATTTATGTGGCAGATAAATGTTTGTTCTCCGGTCGTGGGTGTTTGTGATGTCATATTTGTGTATGTCCATGCCACCTGTGTTGCACAGGGAATCCAATGCGGGGGTGTGAGTGTGTGAACGTTTATGTATTTATTTATACATATTTGTAAGGATTAAAAAATTTGACGTTGCCACAACTCTATTCGGAACGCGTAATAATTAGTAAGTAACCAGTGTTCCCGGCTACTTAAGATGTGGAAGTCTTCAAGAGGCGAATGAATAGGCTATTTATAAGTCAGTGCGTTCACCATCTCACACTCCATCACCACTCACCATCAGGTGGGACAGTTGTCGAGCATTAACTTATTTTATGTAAAAAAAGACCAGCCGGTTGAACGTGGAGCCCCGGCTTCTTCCCGACTGGGGCTGACGTTTATGTAATAGATAAATGCTTGTGCACGTATATGGCGCCTGCGACACATGGAATCCTAGTGCGGGGGGTGTGTTAACGTTTATTTACTTTATCCCGGCATTCAACAGTTCGTATATTCAATCTATTGATAACAAATAAACTGTTAAAGTGCTGCGGAGCCCTTCTATGGGGCTACGTCCATTAACAATTACTTTTCTCAGTCGCAATTACATTTTTAAATAAATTTATTCTTATATTTTTTTCTGTTATGTGTTTTACACATTTTCTAGAACTTCATAAGAGTGCCATGAATTTAAATCTCGCGAAATTGATAAAAGTTTGTGCATTGGATTTAGTGTATATTCTACTACTACTACTACGACCAGGACTTTTCGAAAAATCCAAATATAACAGTGACAGGTTTTTATTAAAACCGTTCTTATTAATTATGACACTGTTCTAGAGTCCGTCTCTCGCGACACAACGGATCCCTGGCGCACTTATTTTTCCAAGTTATGCGTTTTAATAAATTTCTTTTTATGTTAACAGCCGACGAACGAGCAGACGAGCCACGTGGTAAGTGGTCACCGTCACCCATGGACATCGGCAAGACCAAAGGTATCACTGATGCGTTGTCGGCCAGGGAACGAGAAGAAGGTAAGAAAGTAAGTAAGAAGACTTAATAATAACACTGATAATATAATAATTGTTTACGCAACGTTAAATGAAACGTACATTTAAAAACTAAAATAATGGACCGATTTGATTGGCGGGCGCTATCATCTGCCACGTTCCCCCCTTCCCTACCTCACCCCACTCTCGGAATTAAAAAATATGGACGTCCCGCGTACACGCACTAAAACATTGAAAAACGGTGTTATGGTGTATAAAACGGATACCCCAAGTCTCCAGACTCCTGACCCTGCAATAAGGTAGGTGGTAGCAGCTTTACTAATCGATAATTACGCGAAGCCCTATCACCAAACAGGCTGGCTTCTGTCGCCAGTCGGACAGTCTATTCTATAACCTGTAGGTACATTTACAATTTAATGTGACGGTATACTAAACATCGATGTCTGCAGTGTAAGACAGTCTGTCACGTCCTGTACAATGGACACGTCACGTGGACATGTGCTATTTTATTGTTACATATCAGGATTCACGGGTTCGTATAAAAGCGACAATAGTTCCGCAAAGAGTTTATTAAGCTGCCAACACACGCTCCAACACAAGTAAACACTTCACTATTTCGCTTCGTAACGAGAACTCTTCGTTACTGTATTCGGAAACTGAATAACGCGCGGTGCGTGGGGAGTTCAGAGCTCATGTAATCTTCCACGGTGGGCAGAGAGGCCAAGACCGAGAGGCCCCTGGCGTCGTTGCCTCACCGATAGATAGACACACAGAGTAACAGTGCTCCATCAATGGTCGAGGAGGACCAGCGCTAACAGCTCTCGTCTTCGACCGTCAGGCGGTCGTCGGCGGAGGGGCGCTCCCTCGCGACATGCGGGCGGCCTTGCTGTCTATGTACCGCGTTTTGATTTTCGAGAAAGCCCTGCGCCTCTCTCGCTAATTACGGAATACTTCCCAAGCAATAGAATAATTATTATTATTTTTGATCGACAACGCAATTGGTAAAATCCGTGGATTCGATATTCCCCCTTATGCCCGAACGATAACATCAGGAGTTATCTAGTTTCCTGCAAGTCCGTTTTATCAGTAATGCCTATTATTCTACAGTTCTATTATTTTCCATCGAATTTACTCGAACGTTTGACATTGTTATACTATAAGCTGGAAGTTAAACCAATATGGTAAATGTATTTGAATAGTTTTCAACACTCGACCCTTCTGCGTCGCTTGTCAATCCTATCATCACAATGACAGAGGACCCTGGTGCTGCAGGTGAACCGTCATGGTTTATAATGATGATGAAATGTCTTTTCGTTCCAGCAGACTGTCTCTCGCCCGCACACAAATCTAAAAATTGAACATGGAATAGACGTGTGGTAAAATTACATATCAGCACCGACCCAGGTCATAACAAACATAATTGACGACTACGACGATCCCATAGCCCAGTTGCTAGTGACCTTACCTGTCGAGCGACGGGTTCGATTCCCCGCCAGGATAGACATTTATGTGGCAGATAAATGTTTGTTCTCGGGTCATGGGTGTTTGTGCTATCATATTTGTGTATGTCCATGCCGTCCACAACACAGGGAATCCTAGTGCGGGGGTGTGAATGTATAAACGTTTATTTATTGTTTTTATTAATTATCTTCGCGTCAGATATCTTTCCTGGTTAGGATTCGAACCTGAGATATTCGTTTGACTCGGTCACACCTCTCAGCTTCCAGAGTCCGCTGCGTGTGTGTTAAACATTACCTAATGACACAAATTTACACTCTCTCTTATATTGATATAGATTATTTTATATCATGTGACAGCCCTGTCGAAATGCCGCAGTATCTAGACAGTATCGGATTTTCGTCCACCGTCAAGCCGATTGACACATTGAATTCAATCACTGTACAAGTGTGTAAGGTTTGTGATAATCTAAAGCAATTTTCGGAATATTACCCATTTATTGATATAATCTCACAATAATGTATGTATAACCTTGCGACATTAAAACATTAACAGTTCAATAATCTACATTTGTAACACTAAATTTAAGAATAGGACTTGGCCCTGATACTACGATCGGAATATCGTGCTTATAAAATATTCAAAAAAAGCCAAGAAGTTGAAGAGGCGCCACGTAGTACGAGCGCCAAGTCCGGCCTGAGTCGAACCCCCAGCCAATAATTCGATCAGGTGAATACGGTACACCTTACACCGATTTGCGTGTACACATTTACATATTTTCGTCAGCACTAAGATATAAAAAAACGCAGTTACAGGGCCACTCTTCAAAGTAGCAACTCTTGGGAATCTTTGATCATGAACAAAGACAAAAAATAATAAATGTAAACAAGATTGCAAAGCTTTTTTAAATCTATTACAAGCTTCACTACAAAGTTGTAAGCAAGTGCAGCACTTGGCACTGTTACATAAGGTTTACAGCTTACCGAGTCGTATTGAACTATTGTTTATATAAATCTACGTGTGTTCGGCGCAAAACACTTCTGTCTAGTCACCCGTCACCTTCCAGAGTTTAGTAATGGAAACAGATCCTCAAGACATGCGTCAAAATAGAACGATACGATCAAGACGTGATCATTATTATATTGAAAGCAAGTGTTAAAGGTGATTACACTTTGGGTTAACTAAGTCTTAGTTTACATAAACTAAAGTTTAGTTATTCGCAGTGCAGTTTATGTGAGCCCATAGGAAAGTGAAGTCAGTCTTCAGCGGATACTCGCTCAGGTGATCTCATTCTCCTGTATAGAAACAAATAATTTAAATGATGCCTTTATTTACCTTTTATTGTAAACACTAATTACTAAGGATTTACTAACTTATGCCTGTGACATTTTCTAACAGTTTACCTTCAATGATACAAAAGGTTTGATATTAATAAAAAGATTTAAGCTAATTCCACTGTAAACTATTTTGTCACATTACCATTACAAAAAATACAAATGCATTTATCGAAGGATTTTCAAATTTCTGTTAAAAATATATTTTGAAATGCTAATTCGTGCTTTACGTGTTCTCAGAAATCAAGAAGAAAACTACTTTAGAACCAAAGCCCTTCCTGAATAAAGAATACATGTTGAATTGAACACGAATGGTATTTTTAAACTTGCTCGATTTCATCAGGAAGGTTGAACACCTAACACCTACTGTTTAAAAAGGGAGCAGGTCTGCAGACGTCTGGCCAAGTGCTCGCAGTCACACGCCCTCCGCCATGGTCCTCCGCCGCCCGCAGCGTCTCCCACACTCATCTCGGAACGCTTGCCGTATCGTGCGCCCATGACGAACCTGGGACGCAGGAACTTTTTTACGTATACGTCAATAAAAAACAAGACGATCCACTCGATGGCCATTGAACACCGCCTCCCATGTACGTCAGTAATACCAAAGATATCACCTACGCCTTGCCGGCCAAGATGGAAGCGGAAGACCCGCGTATTACTGGCTGGTTGCAACCGAAGCACGTAAACATTGAACGGTTGGCTCTATGACGGTGGCAACTAGCTTGGCGGGTAACAAAACTCTACCACCGCTCATCAGAACCTTCATGATTACACTGGGTGGTACGAAACCTAGAGCTGGCCAGCAAAACGGACCGTTCGTTACATCCTCGTCCGTTGGCAAGTTGTATGCGTAGGAGAGTTCGGCTTGGACTCAAAGATAGATGGGAGTCATTTCTCACTGGCCCAACATTTCGTGGCTTTAAAAAGTTATTTTTTCCATATCTTCAATTTATCATTTCTTGGAACGACTAATGATATTTTTGCCGAAAGATGATAAGAAATAAACAAAGGATATTCATGGAAAATGTACATGATGTAGATAATCGCGTAACAATAATAATGAAGTTGTAAGGATTCCCATTGCTGGAGTCCATACAAACCTCCCCTGCTCGTGTTGTAACTCACGGAGGCAACGACGCAAAATCTCTCCTCTTACAAGTTGCTGCACTATATACACCAAGCAGTCGAATCCCACATTACGTTGTAAGGTTCTTTACCTCCTATCTAGGTATCATTCTCTTATCATGATGGTGATGGTAATCGTGACGGTGCGGTGATAATGGAGGTGGTGGGGAAGAGACGAGAATGCGTACTCTAACCGGTCGCTCCGTGGCATCAACATGCGCGGCGGCGAACGGCCGTACCGCGAGCTCAGCATGAACGGCATCGGGGACACTGTGGGCCGACCGCACGCAGACTACACAACTTATACTGGTTCTAAATACACACACATACATAAAAGAAAAAGATACAGACAGTAGATGATTGGTTCTTGTTCATCCGAGAACACCCAAGTTGCTGCAAGGCCGATCGAGGGTTACGAGTAAGACTTGTCTCAATATCAGGACCAGTTAGACTGTCAATCTTTGTTACTGCAGAACAGTCGTGGTTTAGCTCCTTATATGTAAATAAAATTAAGTTTAAGTATAGCGTGTGTTACTTCTTGTAATACGATGGCAGGCAACTGTCGTTAGAGACGCGTTTGACAGCTACAGTTAAGTGAGGCAATGAGCTAGTGCAACTGCCGCGGTTGTCGAAAGCGAGGTTCATGAGCTGGGTGAATTGTTTGAGTTTCGTGTTAATTAACTACTCGATTGCTTGCCATTGTTTCAAATACAATACATCTAAGCACTGAACTATTTTCTTCTCGTTTCCTGCCCCCGAATAACACTACACAGTACTATACAAGTTGTCTTCAACTATTATGATTGGAATAAGGTTACGATCAAGATATATTGTAGTTGCATAGTGCTTTTAAGTAGGAACATATTCTTCTTAAGACCTGGTATCGAGAGTTTGACATTAACTGGCATAGTTCAGGACCTCAATACCATTTAGCATCAGTGGATTCCAATAAAACGAACAACACTATTTGCCCATCCATAGTACCAAGGTAATATAGATGTATGGTCTCACTCTCAGCTCTCTTAAGCGCGCTGCAGCGAAGCAGCGCGGCGCACAGCAACGCTAGCACACACGTGCAACGCCACATCGCCGTCAGCGCCGACCAGCGCCGCCCACTACCCGCCACCATTTACCGCTGGCTCCGAAGCGGCTGGAATCGCTCACAGCAACGGACACGCAACTGCAAAAACATATTTCCATTATGCGCGTACTAGTAATAAGAAGAAATCTTTTTGTGTTCAAAGCCGACAATGAAACGGATGCGCCACTTCATGGTAAATGGTTAACACTATCGACAGATATCCTTTCATAAAAAGGAAAACGTCAAGCTGTGGATAATCTTATCAATAGACTCTCCATCCTAAACATTTGTATTGCAGTACTGCAGATTTTAGAAGGCATGTGGTAGGTCACCGGGCGCTACGAACCTAATCAACGTGCAGAAGTAACATTGTGGTACAGAACCCAGCGAGCTGAGCACAACGGTTCCTCGCTACCTCGTTCGTTACCAAGCAGAGAGCATTACGAACACAGGAAGTTGGTTCAAAGATGACCAAATTGACTCAGAAACTATTGATTGATCTGTAACTAAACTGCCGCTTACGATCAAAGTAAGCCGTAAATGGTATTTTGAATAATCAGCAAATATTCTTAAACAAAACATCAAATATATTTGGGTTTTTAATTATATGCACAAAAAGTTATTCAATTATAAAAGTTATTTGGATTAAATATAAATAAACAGAGCCATCGCTGTTCTGAAGTTAAGTCGGGAGGGTGGGTGACAGATTTAATAAATGTACGTAACCGATATGCTATTTCGTTTAATTTTTCGTAGAGTTGATATAGTAGAGCTTAAAGCATGTCATATGTCAATAGACGTGTGCGTGTTAGATGCGAGCGTGGCCTAATTGTACGGACATCTGTTTTTTATAAATTTCGTGCCTATCTCGTTTACTTATAATATTACGTAAATGATCGATGATACATTGGTTATAGAACTGTTGAACACATTAAATTTCTTTTGTTAACCATATCGAGACATGGTGCACAATTATCGTGAAGGTTCATAATGTTACATGACGGTATGGTATTTATAAAGTGAGAATATTAAAAAATATTTGCATACTGCACGTCTGGAGACCCTGATGTGGAACCTCACGGGATTAGACAACCTATTCGGGACATCGAAATGCCGCTATAGACAAATGTATTATAGTTTAATGGGCATTATTTGCAGAACTAATTATTTTTTACGTAATTATCCGGAAAACGAGACAATGGGCCACCTAGAAACTGTTCACTGATTAACGTCCTTGTCACAAGTTGTCACCGACACGTCGCCGGCCGAGACGCAAGCAGAGGACCAGCTAATTCTGGCTCTTCGACAGTGTAACCGACACGTCTATAAACATTCCATGATCGATCCTAGAAGACGGTAGTTAGCCTTTCCGGTAAAGAAACCTGCACGGAAACATGGCCGAGCAGACAGGGTGGTTCCGATTCGTACACCAAGAGCAGAAGAGGTTGCGGTTGGGTTGGGATGAATGGTGAGAAATATCGAAATGGTGCCGGAGCAAAAGTTAGTTAATGTAAAGAACAGTTTCTGTAGCAATATAAAAATTGAAGGTCCCGAGTAACTGTTGTAGAATCCTAAAAGTACAATCGAGCTGTTAGAGTTATGTACCGCCACTGCAAAACATATTGAAAATTTTCTGCAAGAATATGAATTTCGAAGAGCCGCAGGACCTAAATTAACACTCTGAGAGATCAATCTCCGAATTCCGATTCCTAACTGGATAAAATAGGCAAATACGAATTTTGTAATTACGATTATAATTTTACAATATCTTTTAGTATTATAAATATCAAGCTGATTTTCATTCATCGCAATGCGGTCGTAAATTAGTCAACTATTTTTCCAGGAGGGAAACGAGGACAGACTTCTGGTACTGTAATATGCATAGGTAACTTAATTGCATAGCACCTTTTTCTGGTACCGATTGGTTAACACTGCCCATGTATCTTGCCGACGCTCCGCCAGTACTCCGCCTTGTGCCATGTGACCCACGTATTGTATGGGCCCAGTTTAATTCTTTGCGCGTGTACCTCCAGCACACCTCGGGATCGTTCGAACAAATTATAATTTCTAAATAAAACAACCCTCCACAATTAGCATATAATCTGAACGTGGTCAAAGTTTACAAAAACTCATTAATAAATTCATCAAATAATAATATGTATTATTGCGGCAGCGGCGAGAGGTTTTTCTCAACTTTGTTAACAACACCGTTATGTAAAACACGCCCACGGCCATCGCAGGTCAAATGTTCTGCTTAGAATAGACTAAATACACCTTATGAAGGTTTTTTGGAAAGAAGTTGTTTTTTAAATCTATAATTATATTTATGAATCTTATTTCAATATATACAATTATGGTGATTTCTAATTAGTGTTTTCTGGATTAAATCGAATGCAGTAAAAATGGAACAGGTATCCGCTTTTCTTCCGCCAATGCCGATATTGCACAATTTTATATTATGGAATACAGAGCACAAATTCCAAAATAACATATAAGAAGTTACATCAAAGGCAGTTTTCAAATTCAAAATCAAATGGCTTGAAAAAATATTAGTATGCACCATTACATTATTATGATATACTTGTTCATCTGTAAATATAAAATTAATAGTTAGTCTCTAAATATTTCCGCAAAGTAACGCCTGATACTATCAACTACATCGGTAAATAGATATATAATGTTCATGTGCTTATAACTGGCGTGTGTGTTAATTGACCGAAGAATTCAAGTTAAAATGGATCTGCCCCTGTTGTCGCAATATTTACCTAAAACGAATAGCAGAAACACAACAACTAGAGGGGCATATCAGTAGTGAGTGGATTCGGAAGAATTACTACTAAATGTAAATATCAGAAGAGGTCATCAGAGATTAAACAATTGATACAATTGGACAAGTAGCAAGAGAACAATTTAAGAGTATATTGCATTCCTTTAAAGATAACATATTATATCAGTTCGAACTAGAAGCAAAGCAACTCCTGGACAGTTTTAAAAGTATAACAGATTATATATCTGATATGTAGAAATAAAATATAAATAAAACCTGGAGTCGAATGACTCGCAAACCCGTCGATTAGAATCTGAAAATAAAACTCTATATTCGACGGTTTATGAACTCAATTCAGGAATTACTCGTAGGGGATAATAACACTCTAAATGTAATAATTATTGCCAATCAGTAGCCACTGCTGCGAATTATAAATTGAATCATTCAGATATCTGCATAAGAATTGCAAAAATAAATTGTGACAGCCAGCACCCGAATTTAGCTCACCAACAATAAGAGACGAATTTTTAACTTTAAAAGCTTTAATTTCCTTGATAAGCTTAGTACATTACATTTTTGGATGAGTCAAAAAACCAGTTTTCGTCGTGAACCATTTAACACAGATGTTATGAAAATATATAATATATTAGATGCAATTGAATTTGAATATTTAAGAGAACACTGATAATTCAAATTCAAAATCATTTAATCGTTTAGGTACTCTGTAGATACACTTATGCGCGTCATTTCTTGCTTCTACTATAGACAAATTTCCGGTACTAAAAATGTTACACAGATAAAACAAGACCCTTTAACTGTGACATAGACTATTGATATTTTGACTGTGCATACGCCGAGCTCTTTCAGGTTTGCTATTTGGCAAAAAATGTCCGTCGCTATCGGATAGAATACCGAGAAAACTGTGTAAATTATTTGAAACAACAATATGTAAAAAATCTTGTCGTTCTCCACGGGTTGTCCGTGTATCTCGATATGTGTGTTAAAATAGACAATGACTGTGTTAAAATGGACCTGAGTCTTGACATTCATTTGACAGTGTCGTTAATTCCATGATGAAACCTAAAATTGGCTCATCATCTTTGTTCTTGTAGTAACTAGTTAAAATTTTTAAATTTCTAATTGTGAGTCATGTAAGGAAATTTAATGAATTATAATTTTATGTTACAATTTAAATTATTATTATTATTATTTTAGTTGTTATTTTAAATGAAATTTAATTATATTTGTTTATAGTTTTTTATAATTTTCATTTTAGACTGCATCTTTTAGAATGATGTGAATAACTAATTAAAAGGCATCCACAACGCCCCAATTAATCGTAGACTAAACACTGTATGTTATGTTGGTTATACGATTAATATCTATATGTATAAAAGAGAATGTATGTGTGTATGTATGTTCACCTAAAACTCGAGAACCGTTAGCCCAATCGATATGAAACTTTGCGTACACATAGAGGGCGCCACGACCACTCCAACGGACACGGTTACGTCAGTGCCGGACAGGTGGCGCTGGTGGCGGGGATTGTTATCTATTGAACCACACGTCGAATTGATATGAAATTTTGTATATGTGCATGTGGCGGCATTAGAACACTAACACTAAACGCATTGTCCCCGCGTTGGTACACCGACAAGTTTATTTGTTTTTGCTTTGTGAGATTTTTTTAGAAGCGAACCACATCGGGCACCAGCCGGTATACGGTAAATGTAGTAATGTCTAATGGAGATAATATAATAAGGTTTTTACGACACGTTATAACAAATTTGCATCGAAATAGTACAACAATAGCGAAAAGCTTTCGTCGTGAACATCCAAAGCTCCGATACGGAGAATGCGTCGACTTTACGGGCACCAATAGCATTTAACTGAACTGTACGCCCCCCAGGAGTGATTGTAGTAAATCATTAACTTAATAAGAAAAAAAAACACAGATTATTGACACACACCCTTGCACTAAAACTCTGTACATTGGTGCATGGACCACTGAGACATCTTAAGCGAAGTCTCTTCGTACCGTCGTAGCTCTCGTTCTGCAGTACAAAAAACGTCAACGCGCTCCGTACCAGACAAAACATAAAATAACATTTTAATAGTATATATTAAGGTACATAAAATACATGCAAAAGCACAAGAATAGTTTATAGATTATACATGACTCTTTTCTTAAAAACTATTTTCGAAAATTAAGATAGGTAGATGGGAAGCGTATTCCAGAGTGAAGTTCCGGACAGTGTGAAGGAGTAGATTAAACGTAGCTTTTATAAGAAGAGAATTTGAGGAGGTTTTTAGGTTAGACCTGCAGGGAACGAAAGGTGGATGAACAAGAATCGCTCTAGCAGGTAGGGCGTTGTAGGGCAACGGAGACTGTTAAATGAAACCCCATAATTTCCACGAAGGCCGATTGGGAGCCGTTCAAGACTTTCGTGACGTTGGGAAATCCTTATTTGCCATTGTTAAAATTTAACCAAATACGTAAACTTTACAAACGATCAAGTTTAAGCTCGATAACACCCGGGGAGCGGCATCGGCGCTGTTAGATAAACATTTACGACACGGACATTTTACTTTTTCATTTTTTAATTAATCTATTTTTAATAATTTATGTAAAACTAATTAAACTTGAGTTTTTAGTTACTTTAGTACTTATTACTTGGTAACTTGTGATGAAGTTAGAAACGGATAGTTAATTAATGTATTGGCTAGAAGTAAGTAAATGTTTCGATTTAATACTCATTATTTTTTGTACAAAATAGACAAGACATTTTTTTTATTACTTTCTCATGCTATTCTGTTTTTTAGTTAATATGCCTTACACCATCAGTTTCCTTCACCATTTTTTTCCTTGAAGCGGAAACATTACATGGATATTTTTTTTTAATAATTATTTAGTTATAAAACATTAAAATTATTATTGCCAGCGTATTGTATATAAAAAATGTATTTACTAAGCTACGGAATAAACTTTAGCGTGAGTTTTTCCGCAGCGCGAATGGTTTGGATTCTGTCTGTATGGTATCTACTGACTGACCTGCCGCGTGTCTTCGATTTGCCCTCCGCCTGCGGTGATCGACGCCCGGGTTGTGCCGCAACGACGTCGCCGTGCGTCGTTATATAGCTCCCCCACGCCACCCCTCACATCCCACACCTCCCCATAGATACAATCGGCCAGGTTAGGGATACGCAGAAAAATGTAGCTTGAAAAGCCATTACAATTTGTAATTCGTATTTCATTCGGTTCGGTTCTAGCGCCGACGTTCACTGACGTTACGAAATAGAAACTTGTAATGATGTCCCCTTGTAGACCCATAACTGACACGGTTCTGTGCAAGACTTTCCTCACAGCATATGAGGAAACAGTACATGGTCCACCAGCGTTACCAAGTCTAAAAACAATTCTAAGCATTTACAATTTTTTTTCTATAATTATTTTTTATGAATGCATTATATTAGACGCCTGGTGATTCGGGATCCAAAGCGTTCCTTTCGTTGCTGAGTCGTCCTGCTTGTAGTGTATACTCCTCATTCGTAAACAGAATGGTACACAATTTGTTATTTTCATACAATCTATTCAACGCGCGAGGCAATGGCACCATGTACCTTCTATGGCAGTCGCTGTACTCTGTATTACCCGCAATTATATTGACTGTACTCTTTTTTTATGTAAATAGCCAACAAACGAGCAAACGAGCCACCCGATGGTAAGTGGTCACCGTCGTCCGTGGACATCAGCAAGACCAAAGGTATCACTGATGCGTTGTCGACCAGGAAATGAGAAGGAGGTTAGAAAGCAAGTACTGGCTCTCGAGCCCCCAACCGGAACACGACGAGTCGTTTGGCGGCTGACTCGAGCAGGAGGGTGGTAGCTAGCCAGGCAGGCTGTACGGAAAGATAATAATACCAGTAATTATATTAATGAGTTAATAATAATACTGATAATATAATCCATAAGCGAAGCCCTACCACCAAGCAGGCTGGCGTCTGTTTCCTCTTAGGACACCCTGTTCTGCCAGCATGGGATTGGGGGGAGTATTCTAAGCCGCCCCGATACGGCTGAAACACGTATGTGTTAAGGTTTTTACTCATGTGCATTTTATTATTATTGAAAAAACGAGCCGCGTGATGATCAGTGGTCACCGGCGCGGTAGGGATCCGTTACAGTAGAGAGGGCGCCCTCGAGTCGAGTTGGAATACTATATTGTAAATCTTAGTACAATGCATTTTATATTATGAGAAAACTTACTTACTAACACACACATATGCAATAGTTTATTAACTCGTTACACCGAGTTCTTCGTGGTAACAAAATATAATTAAGTTCAAATATTCTTTACACAAAATTTGAAATTGATATATCTCGCCCGAGATTCAAATCACTGTCTATTAATATACAATAAAAAAAAATGCGTTATTTTACTGTTATTATTTATTTATTTCAATTTTATTGTGTCAACAAGCCGGGACTCGTAAACAAATGACATACTTTTTATATCCAGCCAAATTTTATTTATATGTTATAGCTACATTATTTAGCTTTAAAATGCCATATAATTTGTATACCATAACCAATCCTAATAACACTTTTTGTTTTTTTTTTCGTGCATTAGTACGCTATTCAAAAATGGAGTTTTTTAATGAACGGCTGAACTACACCAAGGAAGATAAAAATACTCGTCCCATGAGTTTTATAAAGAAAAAATTCAATATTAGGGGTATGGCTCCTGAATAGCTGAGGGAAGTGCAATGAAAATTTCCAAGTGTTCCTACTACATTAAACGAAAAGGGGGTTTACCGTGCGTATGCATCGACCCTGTGCTTCGGTATCTTCATCTGCAGAGAGTCGATTACAAGGACGACCCAAAAAGACTGACGATTCTTTCTTTCGTAGTTACTTTGATCAGGAAAATATAGAACGTTCCGACCAAGTTAAAAACAATTAGATGGCAATTATTGTACTGGCATTAAACAATTTAATGGTGATGAAGCATAAGCATTTTATAAAGACGTTAAATGCACAAGGGAATCGTATAAAATCTGCGAAAATACTTTGAAGGCGAGACGTAAAATGTTGCGATTACTTAAATCTTTATTCGTGGTACTACAGGCCCGCAACTGTCCACAAAATTCTCGTACATAGCACGGAGGTCGTCAAATCGTGCATTGTACCGATCGCTCGGCTCTCGGAACAAGTTAAAGAGGCTCCTAACAATGACTGCCGCAGATTCCGTGAGCACCACGCCAGAGAACAGTCTCGTACAACCACGAATAGATATTTATTAAGTAAGCTTTTGAATCCATCCGATCATTTAATTAACTCACTCAGAGAAGTTCCAAAAAAGCGAACCGAGGCGCAACCGGTAGAAGTGCTGAATTTAATTATCCCACCTTCAGTACTCGTCCACCGAGTATCACGTAATCTTCCTCCAAATGAAAGAGATTACATGACAACGGATTCAGATTGTTTTATATTAGAAAATAATATATGTAATATTTGTATACTTGGTGTTGTTGTTTGCTTGGTGGTAGGGCTTCGCGTATGGATTATATTATCAGTATTATTATTAAGTCATTAAGCCTGCCTGAGTAGCTACCACCCTATTGCTTGAGTCTGAGAGCTTGAGAGCCAATAGCTTCTTTCTAACCTCCTTCCCATTTCCTGGCCGACAGCGCATCAGTGATACCTTTGGTCTTGCTGATGTCCACGGGCGACGGCGACCACTTACCATCGGGTGGCTCGTCTGCTCGATTGTCGGCTGTTCACATAAAAAAACCTTATTTTAGTTATCTTTTGTAATAATAATATTTTGTTATACACAACAATGTATATTATAATCAAACAATAATATTTTAACCTATTTTTTGTTGTTGTTATTGTATTTTTGAGTTATTAATATACTTATTTTTTATATTCAAACTCCATTTTCTTTTCAATAATAGAAAATTAATTAAAAACCTCAATAAATTATTAACTTTATGCTCATTTTATTTATGTGGGTTATCGGTGATTAAATCAATAAAATATTAAAGTAGATGGTCAAGAAAACTAATACGTACAAATTTATATTTAAATTGAAACGCTTACTTAAAACATAAAGGAACTATTAAAGTGTCGAGGTGTAGTCCGCATACTCGTTTGTCAGTTATTTACATTAAAAATACCCGGTCCGTCTACAGTACCAACCTACCTGCAGAGAATCGAACCCTGTACATTTACCCTGTATCCATGATCACTGCCAATCCTATTGCCGCAATGTAGTCAATCGATGAAGCGTTAATGCGTGGGCCGCGTGCTCTTGTCATACAATTCCGAACATTGATAATTTTGTAATTACTATAATCACAGTATACGGTAGTTGTTTTGTGATTTACACTTGTTTCCGCACTGAAGCGTTACTGATGGCCGGCGACACGCGACGGAGCGTGTCGTAGTGTCGCACAATCATACAGTCTACGCGAGGCATTTTAACTTTTTTATTTTTAAAGCAAACTTACCCTACTTGTGGATTTATCCAACTCAGTTTTCAAATTCAAATTCAAAATAATTTAATCATATAAGTATTCAGTAAATACACTTATAAACGTCATTTTTTGTTTGCTGATTTTTTGCACAGTTTGTTCCTAACAGTACTCTTTTACCATACGGGGGTTTTTACCGACCTTTACTCTTATGAAAAACTATTTTTTTTTCTGTTGCAGTGATGGTTTACTATTTAATGAGCTTATTTACCACTTTCGTTTCAACTAGCAAAATCACGCTGTTACTCATATACCATATTATTTCAATTACTCAGCATAGTCTGAAAATTGGCATTGATATTATTTTAACGGTAAATCAATAACGATCTGTACCATATTCAATTTTATTAATAAAATATATATCTCTCAGACGCACATTTTTAAAGGTTTTCGTTAAAGCCGTGCACTTAAACAATATAGTATACAATTATTGTCATCACTTCGTGTTATTATTTTGTGTTAAGTAGTCTGTGTTATTGACAATTTCACATCATTGATATTTTACCAATTTGATTTGACAGAACTTGACTATTTTGACTTTTGACGCACAACAAAACAAAAGGCTGCCGATTGATGTCTGAACCGATTTCTGGTTGTGTATCTATCATTTTCGAATTTCCTCTAAATAAATTGTGTTCATATTAATATAACATGAGCGATTCCAAAACTGCACATTGTCGATTATGCGCTGATCTAAAACCATACAACAAGCTTGTAAATCTTCAAACAGATGTGGAGAGGAGGCGAAATGTCTTGGAGAAATTAATCCGCCTGTCTTTAGAAGTCACTAATCTGGATTGTTCAGACGACGCTCTCTCCAAAACTGTATGCTTCCCGTGCATTGATTCATTAGATACGGCGTTTGATTTTGTCATAAAAGTAGAAGAATCTCAAAGTAAGTTGAATACCTTTATAGCAGACCAGGACCTAAAGCAAGAAGTTGTTGACAACGACCATAATTCCGATGCTTTCGAAGAAAAGTACAATGATTGTACAGTAAAAGAGGAATTTGACACTAATGAAGAACTGGAAGTGACAAGTAAAATGGTAATGAATGATGATAATTCGAAAATAGAGAAGAAAGACGAAGACATCATAGACAGAATACCGTTATCGCAGTTAAAGTTATCCTGGAAGGACTATAGCTGGTTGTGTGCTTATTGTGATACTATTTTTCCTAATGTCAAGGAGTTGCAACAACATTCCATGAAGTACCACGGCTGTTGCAATCCTTATCGATGCATAGACTGCAATATCAGAAAACTAAACTTGGACGGCTTTATCAAGCATGTGAAACGTCACAGACAACACTTAAAGCTGTCTTGCTATAAATGCCATATGACATTTTCAAGACAATATGACACAATGAGGCATAAAAAAGTCCACATAGCTACAGAATTCAAATGTCCAGGATGCAACGAAACGTTTGCAACTGTTAAACAGTCAATTGAACACTGTAACATGTACAATAAAGATAAAAAAGTTAGAGTTGTACCTACAGAACATTTAACTGATGATTTCTCCTGTGTATTTTGTCGTAAAAAGTTCAAGCATAAAGGGGGCCTAACACAACATCTGCTGATACATACAGATAGAAAACGTGATCATACATGCGAAAAATGTGGAAAATGCTTTCTCAATAAGTCAAACCTAGCAGGTCACATGATGTTGCATGATGGATCTAGACCGCATCAATGTCAAATATGCAAACATCGATTCCGTACTCTTACACAATTACGTAAGCATATTGGAATACATGAAGGAAAGAAGCCATTCTCTTGTGAACAGTGTGGCCGGCTTTTTAGACTCAGAAGTCAGCTCAACTCCCACAGTATCATTCACACTGATACTCTACCTTTTATTTGTTCTTACTGTCAAAAAGGATTTCGATTTAAATCAATCTTAGATCAGCATGTCCGTCAACACACAGGTCTAAGACCTTATGAGTGTCCAGTTTGCCATAGAGACTTCACAAACTGGCCGAATTATAATAAACATATGAAAAGAAGGCATGACATGAACATGGCAAAACGGAAACATACACCAGAAGGTCTATTGCCTATAAATCCATCTACAGGTGAAGTAGACATAGATCCAAAAACAAATAAGATAGTAGAGTGGAAGAAAAAAATTTTAGACAACTCTTATCATCCAGGCAGGCCTAAAAGTGACAATAACTTGAGAAAAATAGTAACAAAATTGAATGTAATCAAAAGTTAAGATTGTATGAGTAAACTTCATGAGAAAATTATCCTGTCCTATGTCTAGTATTCAAATGCTACCTGATAATATTTGATAACTGCCACACATAAGCTGTATCTGTCCTAAAATATATTGCAACCTGAATAAAAACCAATAGTACCCTGAAGATAACATGATAGCATTGTTATAAAACTGCTTTTGGCAGTATATTTTAATCTAGTCAAATTTTACATATCTGAATTCATGGATTGGATCTTGCGTGAAAAAAACAGATATGATTGAGAAATAAATGAGATACCAGTAATGGCAAATTTTAAAGCAATTTTTATACTTAGGGAGCGAGATTTCGATTTGGAAGTTTTGACTTTGCCTTCTACCACTGTGGTTCAAAGCTCAACCAAACCTTGATAAGTTTCAGTCACTGCTATCAAATTAAAGTGCCTACTGATTTTTTCTTAAATATTAAAATACGTTTTAATTTTGTAAAAAGTACTCTGATAGAGAAGATAAAACTTAAATATTTGTTATGTCAATAGAAGATTTATTAACAAAAAATGTTTTTGTTTTAAGCCTCCTACGACCTTCTCTCTTACTGCAGATTATGTGGATGGTAAATAGTTCTCTCTACCTAACTGCAATAACGCCTTGCACAACGAAAATACCGTGCCCAAGATCTGTCACTTACGACCAATAATCTAGTTATGGCGGAACGAGAGCTCGACGTAATTATATCGATAGCAGACTGGGCGCGAAGTATAAGAATATTTTAAACTGTTATAAAACTGTTTACACGTGGTGAATATTGATATTTGTGTATGTAAACACGATCATATTAATGGTTATAAGAATAAATTAAATTAATCGCAATAAAAAAATATTATGCAATTAATAAGAGCAAAGTTAAATATTATAACAGATTAAAAGTATATATAATATCGTCTTTGTAAATATAAATACTTATTGGGGTAATATATATGAAATATGTAAGTTTCATTGCGCACCACCTAGAATAATTAATAAATTACAAAACAAAAAAAATACACAAAAGTTCTATACTTAATATAGACACACATGTTAAAATAAACACGACGATACCATTCATAAAATGGACACAAACTTTGAAGATTTTTATAAAGAGCCTTAGTAATCGATTTCCTAACCAATACGTTTTTTCATAACAGATAACATAGGACAGGCCGATGATAATTATGTCGTCGTATGTACAATAGTGTTGTTGAGGTGTTATGTTATACCTATCAAAATATTGAGATACACTCGGTTTTTATTGCATAGATAAAAGTGTTCGATAATCAGCGTCAATATGCCCGCAACTCGAGCAATGACAACATTGTTTAGCCCCGCTGTTATTGCAATGTACAGTAATGTACGACACATTATTAATTAATATGTCCAAAGTAAAGGCACGCGTAATGCCCTGATGTAGCCCGCCACAACCCGATGCTCACGACTAGTACCGCTTTATATATCTTTATATTCCGATTATTGTGCTTGAATTTGATTCCAATATAGTTTTTATTACATTCGCCAAACTCGATTTTGTTATACAATAATTTGAGTGAGCTCTTTGCTTTTGCTCAATAGAGACGCCTTTAAGAATTAACATCGGCTTCACCTTGCGGGCATCTTCGCCGTCACTTGCTGGAGGTTGGTAAACATAAAAAATCATCATCTCTGTCAAATTTCACCCCAAGTTGTTTAACGGAGAGATGACCTCAACCGGCGAATATTGGGTATCTTTCAATAATATGCTCCGCCGAAACGCTATGACTGCACCCTGCTTCGATTTAACGGGTATTTTCGGGGCAAAAGTTAAAGCAAGTCGTGTGGAGGGCAGCGTTAGCTTCAGTGTTACATTTGTTGGTGAATGTACTCCTGTAATCGGCCGTTACTGCTCATTGCTGATCAGTGAGCCGAGACTTCAGAGCACCACCCGGAGGCGGCATAACATTTGAAACAGGAATGGTATGGAGGTCCAAATCCTATAAAACAAGTTTCGGATAATTTCGGATAGTAGCACAGCCTAAATAAAACACCTTATGAAAGGTTTTCGGCGGCCAGGCCGATACACCAGCTGTGTCGTTCACATTTTAAACAGTTTTTATTATTTCATTTTTAAGGATATTTTTTTTTTCTGTGATTATAATATCACATAATACCTAGAAATATAGTCAAACCTTATAAATGCATTATATTATTTTCCAAAGTAGTAAATCATCTAATATCCAGAACAATCGGATAATCCGAAATAATTTCATATCCGTAACCGTAACCGAAACCGGTAAAATATTATTAATGTATCCATATCTATATCCAGATCCGAAATTTCATATCATGTTTATTCAAATTAGTATTTACTAGGTTTTAATACACAAAATAACGTCGCGACGCATCGTACAGAACTACCACTAAAATACTTTATTGGTCCAAACATTTAATTATTATCCACTTATAGGTCAACAAATCACGCGAATAATTAGTTAATCGCCAAAACAAATTTCAAAATCTTATTTGTACTTAAAGCAGACTTCTTTTTATATATAATTCATGTAGTTAAACTTTAAACAATCCTTGAATCCATAAATTTAATTTTTAACAACCGAATAGTTTTTTGCAACCATTTGCCAGCCCACTGCTGGGCATAGATTTTTCATAATTGGCCATATTGGGGCGGCCTAGAATACTCCCCCAATTCGATGCAGGCAGAACAGGGTGTCGTAAGAGGCGACAGAAGCCAGCCTGTTTGGTGCTAGGATTTCGCATAAGGATTATGTTATCAGTATTATTATTGTCATTAATATTATTACGGGTATCTGGATCTTTCCATAAAGCCTGCTTGGCTAGCTACCACCCTCTTGTTTGAGTTAGTCGCCAAAGATCTCGTCGTGCTCTGGCTGGGGGCTTGAGCCGCTACTTTCTTTCTCCCCTTCTTTTCATTTGCGGGCGGACAGTGATACCTTTGGTCTTGCTGATGTCCATGGGCGACGGTGACCGTTTACCGTCAGCTGGCTCGTCAGCTCGTTCATCGGCTATTAACATAAAAAATAAATTGGGAAGAACTAGGGCGTTCTCCACCACACTCCTCCAGCAGGGGTTAATGCGATGAGTAGCCATCCCAAGTGTCCAAAGTTCTTACGCCGCGCAGAGCCCTCCGCCTTGACTTTTACTTTTTGGAGAATGAGTTAATTGAAACAAATGAATCATTCGGAAGTGTGAATTCCATTCAAACAGGTTAGCACGAGTGGGTCAGTCTAGCAAGCATACCAACAGATCACAAGCTCCATCAATCGCTGACTGGCTCACAAAAATCATAATAAGAACATGAAGTACATAAATTACAGTGATTTAAAAGGTTCACAGCCCTACCATATCGCACACCCATTACTACACTGTATTATTTCGAAAAATCCCAAAATTGACTTTTTTATATGATTCAAAAGGCAAAAATTAGCCGCATCCGCCGCTAACACCGGCGTATTTCTATTCACAAAGCTTTCCGAAAGGCGGCGCGCTAACTCTTTGTTGGTGCCGACACGCTGCCTAGGGCATACCGCGAACATAAAACTAATACGAGTTGCGACTTGTCCGTCGTGGTAGCACCATGCAGATTCTTTGCATTGCAGTGTATTATTTTGTTATAATTCAGTGTTGTTGAACGTAGTACGGAAGTTACTTCGAGTTATTTAGATTTAATACGGTGTTGGTGACTGTGTATAAACAATTTGTTTGATAATATTTCGAAATAGTGCAGTATTGTTTTCAAGGTAAGTTAGATTTTTTGTATTATTCCAAAATGATTCAGTTTCCGTCGAAAAAGATGAAAATTTATTTGAAATCCACATTTTTCTTATACAAAAGAAGATTTTTATATATTTTTTTTTTATAATAATTCACTATTGTTGGGTAACTTTAATATGGTCTTGTTTTTATCAGATGTTGAAGGGTCGTGGTCTCCTGTTGCTTCAAAAGGCGATCAGAGCAACCAAAGAAGAAACCAGACCTTCTGACCCACATAATAATATGGAAAAAGATGTTGGAAATACAGTAGAAAATGAAGAGTCAATCGAACAAACATCAGCATTGGTGGCAGCGTCGGTCTTTGAAGTGTCAAACAATGAAGTGACCTTGCCTGTTGTATCCGAACAGAGCGATGAAGAAGATTTCATTGATGATTCGGATGCAGATCTAAAAAATATCTCAGCCTCCTGTAATCCCGAGAAGAGTATCTACTTCTTCCTCCTCTAGCAGCTCAGATTCCAGCTCCTCATCGTCAAGCTCAAGCAGCTCGGCCAATGTGTCTCCAACATACGCACCCGCGACTTCTTCTAATACGAACTAACACTGGTCTATCAGCGAGCGAGCCCAGGTTAAGTAAAAAGAGAAAACGAAACCTTGGTAGCTGGAAGTCCCAGATCGCTAAGACACTGCAGAATACAGGAAAAGCGTATGTTTCTTCGAAAACACCTACAAAGCTGCGCGTCAATTCAACCATCTTGTGGAGACAAATGCAGTCTGAAATGTAAATATAATATAGACGAGAAGGTCTTGCCTTCTTACTTAAAGTCCTGCAAGAATCTTGGGGAAATAACTTCAACATAGATGAGAACAATGAACAACTAAAATGGCATGATATTAAACAACTTCGCGTAGAAAAGAAACATCCCCTGGCTTTCTTCTATAAAACATCGTTCGAACAGACTGCATTTAAGAGTCTTATGTTCGAAATCGTACAAGGCGCTTCAATCATCAAGACTTTTCCCCGCTGTTAGTTAAAGCATATAAAGAAAGGCCAGGTCTAGCTGAAAAGAAAATAAAAGATATTAAGGACTTGATCGAAAAATATATTATTCCTTCTAATTATGTTAATTCCTATTATAAGACTGCATTAAAATTAGAATAGAACTGTACTGACTGAAATTTAAACATTGAGTTCCTGTCATTCGTTACGAAAGTTTTTTTAGTATAAGTATAATTCTGCATTATTTTAATATAATAATTATGAGGATAGCTAGCTAAATAAATAAAGTATAAATACAATTTGTGATATTTATTGTAAGACATTGTCATTTATCCATAATAAAACTTGTTCCTTTTAAAGACTGGTTATAGTAGGAAAGCAAAGAATAGATAAGATTCCAATATTAATATAGTAAATACTTTAACAGTGTTTTATGTTTCAGTATTTCCACCTTTTTATATAAATTGATTATTTGTTTTTAAAGTTTTTATGCCTATTATTTATATATTAATATCACATTTATTGTAAGTTAAAACTAGTAAACTAAGTGTTAAGTTTAAACTTTTGTCTTTATATTAAGTATTTTAGTTTTTTGATGTGCCATAATTTCTTTTGTTACCAGAAGATTTTTGAAGTATTTTTTATGTTTTTTTTTGTGATTTATATATTTTGTCAACATGACTCGAAGACAAAAACTACATTATATTAAAAATATAATTCTGATTTTAGCAAAATTCTTGTTTTTTTTACATTTTTAATAGTCAATTCATAAAAATATATAATTGAGTCTTATTTAATAATGAACCTCGTATAAAATAGGATAGAATAACAGTGTATTATTTCTTAAATATTCAAGAAAAGATACATAATTTGGAATGATCTTTTTTTTTCAATCAGCCACTCCACAACACTGAATTAAGTAAAAAAATCCCTTTTTTTACTTTATTATCAGGTTTTAAGTCAACTGAAAAATACAATGACTATACGGATTAAGTTCTTAACATGTAACATTCAAGACATCCACAATAACATTGGTGTTACATGAGATAACAGGTTTTCGCCCATACTGAAAAAAGTGATTTTTCGACATAATACAGTAGTAATGGGTGTGCGATATATGAACCAAGCTGAGCTGTAGCTCACACTTTTTTGGTATTTTCTCCATAAGACTCTCTTAAGAACAAATAAATATACATTTTGCATTTATATATTTTAATTACCAGCAAAGTGACTCTTTATGCCTATTATAAAAAAATTATGCTATGAAGATTCAAAATTTTAACATTCTGCAACTTCATTTTTAATTTCATTGAGAGGAATTGTTTTTTCAGTGTTCCTAATGATTTTTGGTCTCCCTCTACGTTTAGGAACAAAATTATTTTTGGTCTTCATATTCAAATCAGTTGCCAGTTCCATGTCTAATTTAATTGATGTTGGATCCATAGGAGAGAAACCCTCGTATGACTGCTGATTTTTTGCCATGTTCATGCCATGAAGCCTCTTCATATGTTTATTATAATTTGGCCAATTCGTAAATTCTCTAGGACAAACCTCACACTTGTAAGGCCTTTCGCCAGTATGTAGACGTATGTGTTGTATGAACGTGGACTTGTGTTTAAAACCTTTCTTACAGTAAGTGCAGATGTAAGGGAATTTATCCGTATGAACTATACTGTGGGTCCTGAGCTGTTTTTTAAGCCTGAAACATCTTCCGCATTGTTCACAAGTGAACGGTCTCTTGCCATCATGGGTACCCATGTGTCTGCTCAGTTGTGACCGTTGACGAAAGCAATGTTTACATATATCACACACATAGGGTCTTATATCATCATGCATTAACATATGCCCGGCTAGATTAGCTTTGTTAAGGAAACACTTTCCACATTTGTCACACGTATGATCACGTTTTTGTTCTCTATGCTGTGTCAAGAGATGTGTTGTTAAACCACCTTTGTATCTAAATTGTTTCTGACAAAACACACATTTAAGATCGTCTGTTATATGCTCAGGAGGTACTTCCCGAATCTTCTTATCCTTATTGTATTTAGTGCAGTGCTCGACAGATTGTTCCTTTGTTGCAAATGTTTCATTGCATCCTGGACATTTAAATTCTGTAATAATGTGTTCTTTTTTATGTATAATACCATCATATTGTCTAGAAAATATCATGTGGCATTTGTAGCAAGATAACTTTAGATTGCTTCTGTGTTTTCTCACATGATTAACAAAATTGTCTAAGTTTAATTTTCTGACTTTACAGTCGGTACATCTGTAAGGATTGCAACAACCGTGAGACTGCATGGAATGTTCTTTCAGCTCATGAATACTAGGGAATATCACATCACAGTATGCACAAAGCCAACTGTAATCTTGCCATGATACCTGTAATTCTGCTATGGGTTTCTTATCTAAGTTGTCTCTGTCTTGTTCCTTTTCTGTTTCTCTCTTAATACTATCTTCCTTCAGTATTTCCTTATTACTATTTATTTTAGAAACTTGTGTTGCCACTTCATGGCTAATTTCAACTTCTATTTTTACCATTGCTTCTCCACATTTTTCTTCTTCTGAACTAGTATAACCATCGTTGGGAACTTCTTGTTTAACGTTAACTAAACTTAAAGCACCCAACTCACTCTGAGACGCCTCAACGTGTAATACAAACTGAAATGCATTATCCAATGATTCCATACACGGAAAACATACAGTTTTGGGTAAGGCATCGCGAGGTGAATTAAAATTAGCAATTTCTAAAGAGAGACGGATCAACTTCTCCACAACTTTTCGTCGTCGGTCCTCGTCAGTTTGAAGATTAACGAGCTTTCCGTATGGTTTAGTTTTCGCACAAAAGCGACATTGCGCTGTTTCTGTGTCACTCATTGTTATTACTATACACAAGACACCTCGTATTTTCTTTCAACATTTTCTCTATTAAAATATTTTTTATTTTGTTTTATTTACAATTCTCCATTCGAAGATTTGACTGAAACTGTCAAGGTAAAAAAATGAGTACATCATACCATGAATGTCAATTGTCAAACTTAAAAAGCTGTCATCATTCTTAACTAGCAACGCCCGATAAATCGATTTTTACCGATCGATACGTCGTTTACTTTAAATGTATAATAATGTATCAATGTATTACACACCACTCATCAGAAGAACGAGCGTTCTGTTGATATGATAGGATTTATTTTAAAATTAGGCAAAAATAAGATATAGTAGCACCGCTATACTTTATTCACGTCACAAATAAAATCATATTTTTTTCTATTAAGTTGAATTCCGACAAAACTTCGGAAAATTCTGTGTTTGAACTAAATCTTAATGTTAATAATAAATAAATAAATAATAAACGTTTACACACTCACACCCCCGCACTAGGATTCCCTGTGTTGCGGGTGGCATGGACATACACAATTATCACATCACAAACACCCATGATCCGAGAACAAACATTTATCTGTCACATAAATATCTGCCCCGGCTGGAATCGAACCCGGGACCCCACGCTCGGCAGGCAGGGTCACTATCAACTGTGCTACGGGGTCGTCAATCATAACAAAATTATTTCATCGAAATTGGAATTCAAACAGGGCCGAAGAATATGTTTCTGATGCTCTTTATATATCAAAGGGTCCTGGTTTGCCAGCTTACTGCAAATACATGAGAAGTACAGTTACTTATACTGTCAGATTGTAAATATCACTTTCTAATTTTATATGAAATAACTTACAAATATTTAACTTCGATAGCTCAGTATCATCAGAAATACTTTTCTCAAAAGCTGCATGAGTTTTAAATCAACAATCAAATAGAAACAGTAAGTAAATAAAGTTAAACGTGTTAATAAAATTTTACTTATGCGAGGCTGAAAATGCACCGCGAGTTCCATACATTAAGTGGAACACAAAAAATTCAAATAATTAGAGCATAAAACAACTTGAAACATGTTTGCTATATTATTATTAAAATTATAATTATTTATATAATATTTTTAAACCACCGAGATATTTATTCGAAAATATTGATAAAAATTATTAGCACTCATAAGTACGCAATTGGTAGTAATTTGTCAAAGTGGTTATTAAAACAAATCAACAATAATAAGCTCTTTAGTTTATAACTAGTATTTAATTAATAAGTTATGAAAAGTAATAGTTATAGTAAAAAAGCTTTAAGATCTTTGTTTTGAATCTTATTTACCTAGATTACAATTTAAAATTACCTAGCTTCAGAGTCACACTAAAAATAAACACGACGGATAAATTACCACAAAGGCGTGCTTACGAGTGGCAATTTTTTTATCAATATTTTGGTATAAATAATCCAGGGGGTTTAAAAAATATACGTATATTTATGTTTATAATAACGTGACAAATACAATTCAAATTGTTTTAGGCTCTCTATTCTTTATGTACCATACAATGTTTGAATGTCGCCATGATTCTATATCTCCCAAATTTTTAATCTGTCATCGAGATTGAAAAAAAAAGTAAAACCATTTGATTTTTTATTTACTGTGTGTTGTATTTATGTATAATAAGGAGATTGAAAATTAAAAATGATATTTTGAACAAAAGAAAATGGACGTAGATAAAAACACATACTGCCGTCTTTGTGCGGAACCTAAAACTCCCGAGAAAGTATTGAACTTGACAATGGACGAGAAAAAATGCGAGGAAATAGTGTATAAGCTTGCTTTTCTGAACGCGATGTACGTCGAGGTAAATACCGACAAAAACTTGCCAAAAACTATTTGTTTTGTATGCTACGAATCTTTAAATAAAGCTTACGAGTTCCTAGATAAAGTTAAGAGGTCTCAAGATGTGTTGCTGCACTTGTTTAACTCTGCTGAAGAATCCAAATACGATGCTTCGGAGGACGAACGAGCATACGATGATTTTTTAAGTACCGATATAATTGATAGTACTCCAGTTAAACAGGAGGATTCCGGCCTGGACGCTGATCACACGAATATTTGTAGTGATAATTCTGAGGTAAAATTAAAAAAAGAACCGAAAGAAGAATTGGATACTAACATGGACGACTCAATAATATCAGCAGATTTCGACCAAACATTAAATGTTCAAGACATATTGGACGCAGCTATGTGTAAAATGCCGTTTCCAGAAGATGTAGAAATCTACGCTAAGGAAGTTTCTAGTATTGGAAAAAAATCAATTTGTTTATGGAAGGACTACCCTTGGATATGCTCGTTTTGCAACATTGAATTTTTAGACATAGTGACGTTGAGGTCGCATTCCAAAATTACGCATGGGAAATGTCATGCATTTTCATGCGTTGACTGCAAGAATTACGGGAAAAGTGACTTTGATTCGTTTATAAAGCATGTTAGAAGGCATAGGAGAAAACTCAGGTAATAATGGTAAATAAATTGCACACATTTATTTTGGACATTATTTTCCGGGAGCTTAAATCATTTTGTCAACCTTGGACACAACACCTCACCAGCTAATTTTCCCATCAATTATATTGCTGCAAACAATTTTACATTGGTTGATTGGCAATTTTAAAAAAACAATTCATGTTATCTCTATAAAGAATCTGTAGCACTAACTTTGTTTCTAAAAATATTCCAATATTTTTTACATTTTTGATTAAGATTAGGCTTATTGCCTTCAAGGAAAAAAGACACTTTGAAAAGGATATTAAAACATTGATTTTGAGTTACTTGTGCTGCTTTTTACCCATAGTAACAATTCTACAAAATGCTATACACTTATAAATCAATTGTCATTTGATTTATCTTAATAAATAAAGTATAATAAACACCCAATAGGAGGTTATATCATGACAAACAATTCATGCAATATTGATTTTCTTATTTTAGTGCAATGAGTTCTTATGCATGTTATTCTTTATGCAAAACTACTGATTCTATTATCTACATCAACAATTATTTATTTCAGAAAAAGATGTTACTACTGTGATAAAGTCATCAGCGAGGAAAACTCTGCTTCTCATCTTAAAGGCCATTTACAAAAGAATGAAGTTTCTTGTCAGTTGTGTGGGGAGATTTTGAGAAACGATGAGACCTTACAAAAACACTTAGGGGAATATAACTTGACAAAACCAAAACGAAAACCGAGAAGGAAACGGGGGACACCAATAACAGAAGCAGAGCTCACCTGCGAACTGTGCAAAAAGATTTATAAGAATCCAAATAGCTTACGTGATCACATGAAGATACATACAGACAATCGTAAGAGAAATTTTACTTGTGATCGTTGCGGGAAAATGTTCTACAATAAAGGTACGCTCACATCTCACATTATGTCCCATGACCAAATCCGTCCTCACACATGTAGAATATGCAATAAGTCATTCCTGTTTCCCAACATGCTACGAAGGCATGTTGAAATGCATTCTGGTGTAAAACCATACTCGTGTGAACAATGTGGACGATGTTTTAGACTACAGTATCAATTGAATGCTCATAAGATAATTCACACGGACTCAATGCCTCACGTCTGCCAGTATTGTAATAAGGCATTTAGATTTAAGCAGATTCTTAAGAATCATGAACGGCAACACACCGGTGCAAAGCCTTACTCGTGTCAGTATTGTGGAATGGAGTTCACGAATTGGTCCAACTACAATAAGCATATGAAACGAAGGCACAACACAGACACCTCCAAAAAGAAAATCACTCCCGAAGGAGTGTTCCCTATTAATCCACAGACTGGACAGATATTCCAACACCAGGATGCCGGTACTGAGGAATGGAAGACCAAAATTATGGTTCCAGCTAAAAGAGGGAAGAAGAGAGTTATCAAACAAGAGGAAGTGAGTTAACAATCAATGATTTGGTGATTATTTTTAATCACAAATAGGTATTTGTAATAGTATAACGAAAGGCCACCGTGAGCCAGGGTTTCTGTGTTACAGTTGGTTGGCTCGGAGTGCAAGTTTTGTACCAAATTATTTTCATTTCATTGTGATCAGATTCTTGCCAGCCAATGTAACATTTTGGCAGCAACAATGAAATTTCTAAAGATCTGAATTCCAATCCAGGTTTCAAATTTACGAATTTTCAATTTCATCATACAGCTTTAACCACTAGAATGAACCCAAAATTTAAATTTTAAAACAAAGGGTGACCAGCCAAGTTTGTATCACTAGTGGACATCTACAAATCTTTACATGTATGGACCGCTCCGTGTGCAAATGTTGATAGTCCCATACCGCATGTATACCGGTGGTGACCAGCCCTCGCATCGCCTTAGAAAATTTCTCGAGAACATTCATGCTGATGTCGAATACAGGTTCGTTGTCAATTACAAGACGTGTTGATTAATGTAGTTTAACCTAACTTATGTTACGATACCTCAGTTCCACGCTACAGACTACTGATCCCTGCCTGCAATGGAAAGTATCTTGGACTACGTCCCATAATATGAGTTGCAAATAGCCAAAAATCATGTAAATCCGTTCAGTGTTTTTAATGTTATGCACACATTAAAAAAAACAACAGCAAAATTTACAACTTCATAAAACTATATTAATACAGTAATTCAAAATTTGCAGTAAGTGTAAAACGAACTAACCAAACGCTTAACTGAAATCACTTCGTATAATTTAAAAGGTTCTTACATTTAAAATTGAACAATTCGCAACTAAAAAACATGAACATGTATACATTAACATATAGAATATATAAAAATAATTATGTAAACAAAATAAAACTTGAATTTTAACGGTAGCACCACACAGATGCGCAATACATTTGACGTAACGCATTTTTCTATTGGTGAACTGAATTAATTGTCCCACGCATCTGTGGCAATCCGTGGCGGTTAACGGTACACGCTGGGACTTGCAGCGTCGGTGTGGCAAATGAGAATGTCATCTATCTTCTGTCTCATAGCCAGACGGTATTAGCTAGAGTGGCTAGTCAGACGGAATTAGAATGTTACCACTAAACACAGAAATTAAGTGAGTTATTGGCTCGTTCTATGATCAACACAGTTTGTCTCGAGCACGGAAGGTCGGCTTCGAAATGTCGATAGGGGAACACACACTTTAGGCCAGTCACACGCAATCGCTGGACGTTTATAACGTGTGCCATATACATTTACACAAACATACACAAATATTATTAATTTTGTATTATTACAGTTGTAACGCGTCATATTTTAATATGTTGCAACTATGTATATAGAATATTTTGTACAGAAATATATTTTTATTGCAACAAACACATCTGTTTTCATTACCCATTTATCTGTAATAACTTTTTTATTAGGGGATATGAATGTTTTTTCATGAATAAACAAGTACCAAAAATTATGATCATGCGGTCCAGTTAATAAGTGTATAATCTACGATGCAGTCTGCGGAGTGTCATGTGACGACAGCAACACTGCAATCAGTGGACATCTATATCCAGTTTCAACTGCATCACTGCCCTAATTAATATCGATACAGATTTAATCTGTTATGCTTTATCTGATGACTGATAAAACGTGCTATTCGTATACGTCAATACTCGTACCAATGCTGTTTTTATCGTTTTGATTTTTGGCATTGTAATATCTCAGTCATTCTTATGACAAAAAGTTTTACGATCGTGGATATCGTTCTGTGAGACGTACCAGACCAAGTAATGGGGCTATACACACAAGCTTTTTGTATCGCCTGGTAGTCTGTTGCAGGGATGTTATGGAGCTCCGTAACCGTAACCGAAACTATCGGATATCCGAAATAAATATCTGAAATATTTCCCCCGTTTAACTCAGCTTTTTTTCGTAACGATCTCGCTTGCGTTATCCAGAACAACTTCAACATCCGGTACTTTAAAAATTTGAAATGTATTATTTTTAGTGGCACCTTCACCTTTCACCTGAGACGAGTGAGATAAATATATATAATACCAAAACTTAATATAGCATGCTTAACTAGGGCAGCTAGGACTCACAGATGGCGCCTACGTAGGTACTGTTGATATTTATGGCCAGAATCGTCAGTTCATAACGTGCATACTATAGAAAAATCATTGGTAGGTATCAAAAATAATAAAGGTCTCAGTATTGATCCTTGGAGCACTCCCATAAAGGTGATCCAGGCTAAATAAAAAACGGTGTTTGTTATTGAACTTAGTTGATAGTTTTGACACTCGCAACACTCTTAGGTTTCAAAATAATGTAAATTAAAATTGACACTTAATATTTATATTTTTTCTTCGCCACCACGAGGCACAAATGTCTCATTGCTGAGATAGGGCCTCCTTTCACAATGAAGGGGTTTTTTCAATTTTTTTATTTTTTATTTGAACGCCAACATAATTAACATTATCTTCTATAGTATAGATTCTATACTAATAATAAAATTCTAACTGATCGCTTTCTGTACATGAACGATATATGAGAAAAACTACCTTTAGGGACCTTTATTTACGCAATAGAACCAGAACAATAGTTGTTAGATTTTTTGTCTGTTTGTCTGTGTGTTTGTTCCCGCTAATCTCAGAAACGGCTAAACCGATTTTGTTATGGTTTTCACTGATGTATTGCAGTAAGCGTCATTTAATACTTAGTTTGTTTCATTGCAATCCGTCCATAAATGAAAAAGTTATAAATTAATTTAAAATAATGTAAGGCGTAGTTTTCCTGAAGCGAAGCGAGGGCAGCTTGCTAGTTATACATATATATTTCGCTAACAGTGACTTACTTAATGCTATTATAATTATTATTAGGTATCGCAGTCGACTGCGTCCAAATAGCCGCGTATTTGTTTACGGTTTCGATCGAATGAACTCTAATTAAGTTCACGTTACTTATCTCAAAGTGTTATATCCACCCTATCTATTAAACACAATCACAATTTGAATAATATCATATTATGATAACGAACATTTGATTACAATTAAATTTCATTTCATCAAAAATAGAAATTAAAAATTGTACGGAAAAATATTGATGGTAAAAATATTAACAATTGTAAATTAAAATAAAATAATAATAATAAGCAGTCTTATTATTTCATATACGATATTATAGTATTAAATATAATTTTAACTGAATCAGTTCCTTTAAGAGAATTTTAAAATGTAATACAATAACAGAACATCAATCATAAAGCAACTTCCCCCTGAACCTGCCAGTATTTGTGGAAAAAATATCGATATCCTTCGTTTTTGCAACAATATTAAACAACTTACAATTCCATTGATAGGAGCATTTAGGCCCAAGTTAGTTTTACACATGGTTTGAGAAAATAGCTTATAATTTTTAGAGGCCCTTGGTTGCCGTGATGCTATTGAAAAATATAAAAGAGACAGAAGTTCCGGTGCGTCTAATTTTCCGGTAGCAAGTAAAGAAAAAGCAAATCAATAATTCGCTTTCGATCGGCCAGTGACGTTACTTTAAAGCAGTTTAACCTTTATAGTTGGTGATTGTGCTTCTAAAATTAAGTGAATATGTTAAATGCAGAGGAATCTCTCTTATAAACTTTGACTTTTAGAGTACACATCGTAAAAGGGATTCCTAACCACATTGCACTATTCCAATCTGCTCCCAATTAATGAATTAAATATTTATAACTTGGCCGATTTAAAGGCTCCACTTGAGAAGAATGAAGCCGGGTTGACACCACAATGGATCGTGCTGGCCGAGTGCAGATTAACGGATTGCACACACCTTCGAGTACATACCGAAGAACTGATAGATTTGCAGGTATCCTCACGATACTTTCTTTCTCCGTAGCAAATGCGTGAAACAGGCATTCGAACAAACCAACATATCAACGTTTTTTGTAAACAAAATTCATTACAGTCACTACTATTATGGTGTGTACCACGACGCATAATAGCAGCACGCCCCCAAAAACGGGTGAACTGACGCCCTGAACACATCAGCTATTCGCTTGATTCAAAAGCTAAAGTTCAAAAAGATAGCCTTGTAAGTCAGAGGAGGCTTGCTTTCAGCAGTGGAAAGCTAGAGGTGGATGAACCATTTCAAATTCAAAATCATTTAATCATATAAGTACCCTGTAAATACACTTGTGAACATCATTTTTTGCTTCTACCACCGTTTCGAAAAGGTGCTTTAACTATGAGGAGAAGAAACGGCGAAAGAAACTCCTCAGCACGTCTTTTAAACGACACATGATAATTACAAAAGTTTAAACCTGTGGGGAACTGGTTCCGACGCTATTATTTCCAGGCGTCCTTGTCATTAATGTATTCATCTATGCTATAATATCCTTTACCTATAAGTAGTGTTTTAATGCGACGCTTAAAAGTTCCAATGGGCAACTCGCCTATCAACTTAGGAATGTTATTGTAAAAACGAACTCCAAGCCCCATAAAGGAACGCTGAACTTTTAAAGACGATATGAAGATGTATCCTAATTATTATTTTCTCTATGAATGAATATGAAACATACAGGAATCTTTATATAATTTAATGTCTACAATGACTCGACGTACAACATCCAGTGTATTAAATTCAATAAAAACTTATTAACTAATAATTACATTCATACGAATGATGAGCTAAAGTTTAGTCGCAAACAACGACAAACATCTAGGAGATATTGCTTCATTTACAACTTTCTTGTAATGGCAACTTTCAACACCTTGCTCTTTTAAATATACAAGTCTGTCATAGAGAATAAAGTTTTCCAAAATTGGCGTTAAATGATTTTGATAAGAGATGTATAGAGCCGCATCGGCAAAAGTAGTATTTGGTATTCGTTCCCACATAGACTGTAGTTCGGCGAGGACGAAAGGAACTTCCTTTTCTTCATCGCTAAGTTCACTACTGTCCTGTTTCTTTACAGGTATTAGTCTAAAGCCTTTAGTTGTAGCTTCCTCGGCGTATTTTTCGAAGTCTTTATTTGATAGGTGGACTGGTTTACGCCTCTTTTTCTGCACCACGCAACCATCTGTAACAGATCAAAGTAAGACATATAAGGAATTACAAGACGAAGAAGAAAATAAAAAAGAAAATATGTTTATAAACACAACAATACAATAAATTACAACAATGGATCCAGTGTTTCCATAGACAGAAATAGTATTTATTTTGTACTTGATTAATATAAGAAAAGTACTAAACTGGTTTCAATCTTGATGATATTTCTACATTTTGAATTATGCTGTTTAAACTTGAAAACATAGAATCGGTAATAAAATAACAAATAAAAAGTTACACTACAAATATTTATTGGTATATTCGTGTTCATTCCAAACTTAAAATTTACTTTCTCACTCAGTGAACTTTTCCTACATTCACTGACTCGAATTGCCGTTAATTAAGCTAATTAAAGCTGCTAATTAAAAACAAATTTTAAATAATTATTATACGTCAGTAATAGCAAAAGGTGATGATTAAAAATAATATGTTATCTATATGTTATTCAGAAAAAAATATCACATTATTATATTATATCTATATAAAGAAAAAAATTGGCTACCTATAACGGAAGTATAAAATTTTAATAATATATACTATAACTTGTAATAAATTGTTATAAATTATACTTACATTTTCTGGCATAAACTTTCAAGAGTGCTCTAGCAAGTAAAAAGAAGACTCGGTCTTGTATATCCTCATTTCTAACGTGCGACTGCTGGGCAGCAACCCTCATAAAGGGTATGTTTAAAAATTCATGCGCATGAAATTTTCCATAAATCTTCTTTAACGTTTCGCTCATAGGAAAGTTTGCGAATTTGTTTTTGGTATCAGCCTCTATCGCCATTTTGTGATAACAACATGGCGTTACGGCGAGAGCGCGACAGTCTTCCATTTTCAAAAATAACTTGATCGCCGATACTGTCAAATCGCCGCAAGCGTGGAGCCCCATGAAACAGAAACCTTTATCTTCATTTGGGAACTTGTCTTTTAAATAAGATGCAATATTTACGTCGGAGGATTCCGATACTAAATGGCGAATATATTTAACTTTATCCAAAGAGTCAGTATGGTATTTTCTTTGATGTTCTTTGGCGTTCACGTATAAAGCCTGTTGTCCTTCCAGGCCTAACACATTGAATCTCGTTTCTAAAAAAATTTGATAATCTATATAACCCTGCAAAATTAAAATACTTATTATTCATTTATATATATCTAGCCACCCAAGCAGTTTATCAGCAATATACTTATTTAAATATGAATAATTTCGACATATTTGTTAAGATTTTAATTGCAAAACTCAGTATCGGTTCCTGTTACAGCTGTGCACCAACGTTTCGAGAAAATGTTTAATATGACCCCAATCATAGAGTTACGTAATAGAGGAACACTCATCTCAAAATCGCGTCACTAAAACATAAATGTGCATGTGTGTGAAAAATACACTGATGTGAGTGACTTTTAGTGATGTCAAATTCACGTCCATGTATTATCGACATGATTGTCGACTATTCCTTCACAGGTTTCTTTGCTATATTCAATTCATTCTCTTAATTAATTATTACATGTTAAATTAATAACACCATGCTAATCCTAGTAACTTCTCTTTACTTCGCTTCTTCTAAACTTAACCTTATTTGAGAGGATAAAACAAAACGTGATTAAACGGTACTAAAGAAAACAATAATAATAATGCTTATTGGTGTAATTAATTCTTTGATGTAAATCGCTATAACTTATTGCCCTCAGAAAGGAAATAACCAACAAATTTTGGAGGTATAGATTCTTCATTAACATTTCAGTGATTTCGTAGAACAAAATAGTTGCCCTTAAAATGTCTACTGTAAACTTTGTGAGGATTTAACATTCGAATCCATTTTTCTTTATTATTACGACACCATTATGTGTACTATTTGTAATCTGATAAAATATAGAAAGATTGAAGTTAAACTAATAAAATAACAAATAGCAATTTTTTGACAGGAGAGTAATGGAGAGTAAATAGTTTGAAAACAGTCTTACGGTAAACTTTCTTGTATCTCTTTCTCGCAAGTAGGATTTTCCGTAAAGCTCGAAATTTCACTCGCACACTGTGTTCCTCTATTACATTTATATTAACTCTATGACCCAATTCGGTCAAATCATTTTAAACTTGCATAAACACTAACAGACAGCGACTACTGAACAATAAATTATTTCTTAATATCTCATATTTCTTTCATAATAATATATTATATAATTCAAATGTAAAAACGGAAGGTATTAAGAATCTAAGTATGAACGTAGATGGCTAAAGAGGTAAAGGAAGGCCAAAGAAGCGATAGATGGATTGTGTGAAGGATGATATGGCTAGAATGGAAGTTACTAGTGAGATGACGTATGATAGTGAAGTATGGAAGAAAAATACATGCTGCGCCGACCACAAATAAAATTGGGATAAGGGCAGGAGAATGATGATGATCAAATGTGGTGATGTGTGTGATGATCAACCAGAAGCAGTGGTTGAAATATGACTCTAGTGGGAACCAATGTGTATCATAAACACTATACTGAAATCAATATGTCTATTTTAAATTAAGGTTGCATGCAGGATTTGAATGGTGTTTCTTTGAGCACTATTCAGGCACGGTGTCGAAGCACTGTTATTCTTTCAATGCTCTTGTAACAGATTCCTTACAGGATATAATATCCTACCTCAGGTCGCTAATTCTATCCCAAATCGAATCGTTGAAGCGATCGATGATGATGATGATACGTGGGTATAAAAACGCGAAATAACTCACCAATCCAGCTCCAAGATCGACAACTGTTTGACAATCTGCAATTTGGCACACTTCCTTAATTTCTTCTGTCAAATGTATAACTTCGTGTGCTTTCTTCTTACTCATTCGCATCTGTATTGATTGTTCACTCCCATCAGACGCGAAATTTTCATAATATGGTGATAATCTAGACATTTCTTTAAAGAAATCCTGTGAATAGTTGTTTACCGAGTCCTCGGAACTGCTCATAGAATCTCGATCGGTCAATTTTACATGGAAATCCAGGCTTTCAGTTAGAACATCTGTGTTTGATCGCCAGTATAAATCACGGTAACGAGTAAGGAACGACATACATGCTTCGAAATATTCTGTAGCACTGGAAAATTCCTGTGGCAATGCCATGTCGTTAAGGGTCTGGAACAAATGTTTGTATAAGTGCTCTTCAAGGGAATAGTGGCCATTATTGATGTCGGCTACTTCATTTCACGCATACGTACACATAACCATTAATATTAAGTCATGTATATTTTGTACACCACCTGGGCTACGAGCATAGGTTGATGGTTTCGGTCTAAGGTCCAGTGATACATATAAACGAAGTTGCCATCGTAGTCCAGAAGGATAGTATACTTTAAATTTTCACCGACAATTCAAAGGATCCACGAGAATCTAGCAATGTAAAGTTACTCACAAGTGTTCAATGTTGTAGTAGCAAAAAAGAGGGCTGCAATGGTCGCATTCTAAATTATATGCCCATTTCTTATTTTCATAGCTTAAAAAGGATATGCATTTGTTATTGAATCATTTGGTAATTTTAAACCAACTACAAATCTATGGAACGTAGGTACCCTTCCATCATCATCATCAAATCACACATTGTCTCACTTTTAGGCTCGTGTCTTCTCTCACAATAAACGTAAACGTTTACATACTCACACTCCCGCACTAGGAATCCCTGTGTTGCGAGTGGCATAGACGTATACAAATATGACATTACAAACACCCATGACCCGAGAACATACATTTATCTGTCACATAAATGTCTACCCCGGCCGGGATCGAACCCGGACCCCCTCGGTCTACAGGCAGGGTCACTACCAACTGGGCTACAGGGTCGTCAATGAGAGGTATCAAGTCCATAGTCGGCTGCGGCCTAATACCGACGTACCTTTTAATTTTTAATTTGTTTCCCCTGGTTGGACCACGCGTAAAATAGACATAACCGACCTTCAATAAAACTGGTGCTACTTGATTGGATAGTGCTATTTGATTATGGGCGGACAAAATTTTTAATTAGATCATGACAATAAAATAAATTTGCTTCACAGGAGAAATAGTAGGAGACTCAAAAATTCGGTGAAAATATTGGGCCAGTTAGCATATGTGTCCTCAAAAATTGTCTTCTTTATTCCTGAATACAATAGACCTATATAATTAATATTAAAGCATTCCAACATAAGTACATAGTATAGAAATCTAGATAGGTTAAATTCAATGACATTAAATTCAGAATAAAATGTTTATTAAGTCTCACTTTGCCATCAGGTGGTTTTTCACAAAATTTCACTGGCAACACAGTTTATTATTTTAACATATAATTGAAAATTATAGCAACTGTTTATTTCTCATTAAAATTAAATATTTTGACATAGACAATATTTTTAAGCCTACACAGTTGATTATTAGACAGATATTGCTTTCTTTTACAAATATCCTTTATTGTTTATCTAGCACTGTAACTGAGTGCAACATTAAATGCAATAAAATGTGTAAGCAACAAAATTTTAAGAAGCCATCCATAAGAAAGCACTATAATTAACATATTTCTATAATTGTTCCACTAGGTATGTCTTGTTAAAGCTCTAAGATTTTTTTCTTAGTATTCACACTCCATAAATCTGCTTTTGTATGCTTCAGAATTTCCTCAGGAACTTCAGGAGTGAAAGTTACATAAAGGTTTAGAGAGAATTTTATTGTTGAGGACCACTGATTTTCTCCCAAACTTCATTATCCTTTCTTAACTGTTGAGAAGCTCCATCTCCAATAACACATTTTCCAGCCCACTTCGTTCTTAGCAAATACTTCTGGCACACTTCAACCAGGTCTTCTTTATTAACAGCAAGCACCCTTTCTCTTTGAGTTTGCCATATATCATAAGACAATCCATAAAGAAATAAGTCAACACCTTTCATGAATTCAGCAATTGGCTGATCCATCTGCTGTAAGATGGAAAGTTTCGCTTCAAAGAGATTCTGATCGTCCACAAGACTTGTGTTTTTTGCCATCCAATCTGTAGTTTCATCAAAGACATCCATTGTAACCCTCGAGTTAGGATCTCTATATGAATAAAAGTTAAATAAACCATCCATGGTCAGCATTGCTCCACCTCCATATGCTCCATTTTGCTCTCTAACTATTGGATGCAAGTACTTCGATGTTAAGAATCTAGTGAGTACCCTCAATTTAGGATAATCTGGATCTGAATAAGAGACAGTTGGAATAACTTTGGCACAAAAGTTGACAGGAATATTCATGGATATATGGACCCCGCGATTTTCCTTGGGCATGTTCTTGCAGTCAGTCCAATTGATACGGTTGTGTTCATCTTTATATTCTACGTCTTTGCACAGATGTTTGCAAAATTTGTCGATCTCTTCATGAATGTGTGTATTTGTGTTGCAGTAATGGAAAGCAGCTCTTAAATTGTCGCCCTTTAGAATGTCTTTGGCGATGCTGTCCACAAGTGCCTGCACATCTTCTATTTTGCATTTGTTCTGTAGATCCTGCATATCCATTATGTGATGTAACCCTAAAAGATTTTCTTTACACTCATCTACTGAGGAGACTAAAGCACGTGCAGCCTGCATGGCATAAGTATGTCCGCTGTCGATAATTCCATTAGTCAAAGAAGAGCAGTAGTTAGCCAAAAGCATGGTCATTCTCTCGCTATTTTTAAAATTAGGTTTACTGAAGATCTCTGACCAAATATCCAACATTTTTGGCAAATTCTCATCCAGACAATGACTGTTTATTACCACACCTTGCTCATATTGACCTGGCTGATCAACATGCTCAGTAATATGTGTAATAAACGACAATCCCGATGTTGATTTGCTAACATATTTATCAAAATCTCTGTAATTGTATGATTTTGTGTCAAATTTGTCAACAATGTAGTTGAAAAATGGCAGCATCTGCCTTTGATTATCTGTTAAACTATCTGTTCCTACAACACCTTTAAAGTATGTAACACCATTTGTATTAGCTTTACAAAGCTGCAATGGAATGTTCCCAGATATTGTATGTTTCAATGGTGGTGCTGTTTTGTTAAGAGTGATCTCATCAATCTTTAAGCATGGAAGTAAATCAAGATTTTGTATTTTCTTCTGAGCTCTGGATAGTTCTATACCATCCTTGTAAATATCTTCTTTTTGTGCTTCAGTTAATGCAGATACTTTAGCTTTGAGTAGTTTAACTTCTGCTTCATTAAACAGATCGTCAAATTTAGGGTCTGGTTGCATTGTCATTATTAGTTTATGGTTATTTAAAATGAAGTACTTTTCAATCACATCCTTTACATACCTTGGGTTCATTAAGTTAGTTTTTAGTTGGTCTAATAACTGATTGACCTTCAAAGCATTTAGAATGGGTCCGTTATGATTCCACAAAGGCATGAGATTAAAAAGAACATTTAAACCAAATTTTGGTGACTGATGTTTTATTGACAATTCAAAACCATGTAGTACACTTTCAATATGGTCTTTTTCAAATCCTTTAGTGAATAATTCCTCTAATGTTTGGTTAGCAATTTTTTCAACTTCTTCAAACTTAGTCTTTTCGACATCTCTCAAGCCAACCACAAATAATGTATCCCGGATTTGATTATCATAACCAGTTAATGAGTTATACCCGCCTGATATATTTTTCTCAATTAAACTTTTGTAGAAAGCCGAATTTGGTCCAATTATCATTAACTCAGCTAAGGCAGTCATCATGAAAGTTTCATATGTGTTTGTGATATCGGACATAACATATCCAATAGCAATTTGGTTTTGTTTTTCAATTGGACCACCATATTGGTCGACCCTACATGAAATATTTGCTCTTTTCATGCTCTTCCACCTCATTTGTGGGGAAACTACACTATTTTTAGGGTCAAGATATTTATATTTATTTAAATAAGATTCATTTAGGAATTTCAAATTATGTTCTAAAGGAAAATTACCATAGGAATATATTCTAGCATTGCTGGGATGGTAGTAAGTTGCATGGAAGTTCTTTAAATGCTGATGTGTTAGTTCTGGGATGCATAAAGGGTCTCCACCTGACACATAGCCATAAGTCCCATTAGGCAAAATTGTATTAATAAACTTTTGGCCAAATAATGAGCTGGTTTCAGAGAAAGCTCCTTTCATTTCATTATAAACTACACCTTTAAATACCAACTCTGATGATTTATCTTCCAAATTTGAATGTTCTAACCTCCATCCTTCCTGGAGAAAATCCAATCTTTCCAAATTAGGTCTGAAAACAGCATCTAAATAAACTTTCTGTAGGTTTCTATAATCAATCTCATTTTGAGAGGAGAATGGGTAAAATGTGTAATCAGGACCCGTCAAAGCATTCATGAATGTTGCAAGTGAACGGTTCAACATTTTGAAGAATGGATCCCTTACAGGATATTTTTCTGATCCACACAATACTGTGTGTTCTAAAATATGAGGAGTACCCATTGAGTCTTGAGGAGTAGTACGAAAGCCCACAGAAAACACATTATTGGAGTCATCTCTCTCTAAATGCAAATATTCAGTCTTTGTTTTTTCATGTGTCAAAAAATAAGCTGTCATATTGTATTCTTTAATAGCTTCTACTTCAGTGCAAAGAAATCCATGGTAAACTTTCCCTGGTTGCAAGTTTTTCGCTAAAGACTCCTTTCTTTTCAAAATGCTGCTACTGTATTGATTTTTTCTTTGACTAGATGACGTCAAGCGACTCTGAATACTCGTCCATCCGTATCTTGATATTCTCGAGTACATTCTGGAAAAGTTCTTTCTTCAAAATCCTGCAAAAATAAAGCACTCACTGTTTTTTTTTATCACTGATCGCAAATTCCTACTGCTGGGCAATGTTATGCCGAAGATAATTTATACAGAATCTAATGTTATTTAAACTACCTCCAGAATTGTTCAGCTTTTTTTTGGAAAAGGTGCCAAGAGGATTCCGGTTCACGAAACAAATGAATATGATGCAATGTTACAACACTTACGGTATAAATTTGTTTTGAAGGTGGAAAGAAACGTCTTTTGTTCTTTAAACTGACAATTTCCTCCTTACTTTAGTACAATGGTGTAATAATAAATATTTTTTTATTGTTTTGTAAAAAATTATAACCTCTTCAGCAAAGCAGTGAAAACAAGACACCGATTTCAACAGATGACATTATTGTATTGATTAATTTCATTTTTACAGGTAATCAATTTGGTTTGACACTCAAAGTTTCAATAATGTGACCGGCATAGAATATATTTCTTATACTCTATGCATAAAAATAGGTAGCGTAGTCCAGTGAATTTGGCATCTTACTTTGAATTATTTTTCTTTACCAAAATATAAATCCTGGAAACTGAATTTGCAAAAAACATGATGTCTGAAAATTGAGTTTTAAAATCTATTTCCTAAAGTATGCAATAATGATCATACATCGTCGATTAATAATCTATGTCACGCATATTTTTGTAATTAATATACGTTAAGTTAGGTTTAATCAACTTTATCATAATTTACATACAAGATCACAGAGTACATTAGTATATACTGAAATATTACAAGATTTTGTAAGAAAAAATTATTTACCAAGTTATTCTTTTAAAATGTTGTAAGAGAAAAATGTAAATCCTGCGTGACCTTACTATGTATAAACCATATTTATTAAAAATAGAACGTAAACAGAACAATTGTCAGTTGTATCTACAGATTACATTTGTATATGTCGTATCGTATGTCAAAGTGTCAACGCCTGTACCGAACTGCACCGTAGAGACAAAATATCATAGAGTAACTTAATATAGGGTACAAATATTTTCTTTTACTTTCGGTGTTCAACACGTGTCAATGTGTGGAACCCAAAAAAGTAGTTATTTACAAGTAAATAACTACAGAAACAGCTAAAATGAGTTTGTACAACTTTAAAAAGATCGCCGTGGTGCCCACGGCTAAGGTAAGTAACTTATGATGAACATTTATATTTAGCTAGTAATACGATATTAATTCGCTAACTTATAACCTCTTTTAAATGTTGTTTTCAGGATTTTATCGATATAATATTGTCGAAAACACAAAGGAAAACACCGACAGTAGTTCACAAACATTACAAAATCACTCGTATACGTGCGTTTTATATGAGAAAAGTGAAATTTACACAACAAAACTTTCATGATCGATTATCCAGGATAATACAGGTACATACTTATTATTACATTCAGAACAAGGATTAAAAGGTGTTATGAGAAGGAACACAAATAAATCTAGTGCAGTATAACAAAGTTTTTTGAAATATAGAAATGGTCGTTTTGAGGTACTTTTTAGTTATTTAGTGTAGGCTAAAAAGGAAGGCTAAATGTAGTGCAATATTCTTTCTTCTTCTCTATCTGACTATGACATTTGCTGTTTGAACTTAACTGCAGAGAATTGGTCTATTTCTCTTCAATTAAGGAATTTGAAGACTTCTAAAACTATTGTAAAAGTTTCAATTTGGTTGAAAAAATGTGACCATGTCTTTGTGTTTAAATCTTTCCTCTAGTTGTACAACATCACACTTAGTCAACATTACAGAATCCTGTCCCTTTCTGTTACATACTGAAATTTATCTGTTCTGTATACCTGAAGGAATGTTTTTAGTGTTTGTTTTTCCAGAGAACAGTTCGCCAGTCAAAATTCTTCTTTGTTTTTTTTTTATAAATCCTTGACAGTCTTCTGTCTGACAATGGAATGATCTTCTGTTTCCTAAATTCTGAATCATAAGAAATATTTAAATAGTGATTGAAGCCACACCATTTATAGCCTTTTTTATTTTGTACATTATTAGGAACCCTAGTGAAGTTATATCTTAACAGTATAAAATTCCCTAGTATAATTTATGTTGTTATAAACGGGTATAAAATGGGTGGGTTTATAATTTCCCTTGTTAACCGCAATGTGTTGGTAACCATTGGATTTTCCAACGTCCATAGGTGGCAGTGACCACATAACACCTATAAGACCTCTCCGTTGTCTTAAGATTATAAAATTTATAATATAATTCTGTCTGACTTTGTATGTAAATTATCAATAGTAAGTGTTTTAAGGAATCCTTATAGTAGGTATTTTCTAACAGCATGGCATTTGAGATACAAGTTGTTTTTAATCTGCCAGCTATCTGTAATAAAAATTTCATTTTCATTAAATACTGGATAAATTTTTTAGGAGTTTCCGAAACTGGATGATGTGCATCCATTTTATGCAGATTTAATGAATGTTCTGTATGACAAGGATCATTATAAGCTTGGTCTTGGTCAACTCAACACAGCAAGACATTTGATTGACAAGTAAGTACCATTGTGCTTTTCAGCATAATACTCATGCGTTGCAAATACTGTTGTACCTCCTCGTACATCTGTTTAACAGGGAGTATTGAAGTAGGTTAAAATAGTTATTGTAGTGAAGTTTAAATTTCAATGGTTATGGGTATATATAAATTTATTTGGGATAGGTTAGGTGCAATAATATAACTTAATCAATTTCTACAAATACATGTTGTAGGATGAGTTATTTTAGATTACAATTATTAGTTAATAAGCACAAGGGGATCTGTTGGCTTTATGGAATGGCAACACTGAGATATCATATTTATTGATTGACAGTGTGGCAAAAGACTATGTCCGGTTACTCAAATTCGGAGACTCGCTTTACCGATGCAAACAGCTCAAGCGAGCAGCGCTGGGTCGCATGGCAACTATCATGAAGAGACAGGCTGCTAACCTTACGTATTTGGAACAGGTAATACATTTATTTGTTGAAGCGAACATGTCAGAGATATCGTCATCGTTCCTTCGAGTTTCCTTCAAGTTACATTTGTGGCCAGTCCATTGCCAGTTCCGTCCTTTAATACTGCGACCTATGTTATTAATCGTTCATCTACGGATTTCATAATATCGGCCTCATTGAAATAGGAAGATATTTTTTTTTTTATAGCTCTTCCTTAATTTTATAATGTTAATATGTTTATTTTGCCAGGTGCGACAACATTTAGCACGTCTGCCATCCATCGACCCTTACACTCGGACCATTATAATCTGTGGCTTTCCTAATGTTGGAAAATCCAGCTTTATTAACAAGGTAAAATACAATCTACCAAACAATAATAAATAAACAATCCCAGTCTAATTATTCCATATATAACATTAAGAAACAAAGTCAAAGGCGGTCAAAGTCTAGGATTGAATGGATTATCCAAGTCCCCACAGTAAGAAAAGGACTTGTGTCCTGCAGACACCTATGAATGGTTTAAAGTAAGACGCAAAAAATTTACACAAAGATATTGCATATAAAAATCCTTCTGATAGACCTGTGGGTGGAAAAGAAATATATAATACAAAATCTATATGAATAATGTATTATTTATTTTCAGATAACTCGTGCGGATGTGGAAGTCCAGCCATACGCATTCACCACAAAGAGCTTGTATGTGGGACACACAGATTATAAATACTTGAGATGGCAGGTGAGTGCCAACCGTGCATTCAGTATAATGATGACATATAATACAATGTTGTTGAGACAGAAAATTCGGCTAGGCAGCAGACAAGATAATGAAGCTCGCACAAAATATTCTTATATGATGATATCATAAAAATAGAGAAATTAATGATATTACCTATCTGCCTGAAAAATTGTGGTTAATTTTTTTTTAAGTCAACACATATGAACACACAAATCTCCTGATGGTAAGTGAAAACCACCTCACATGGATAATCATAACAGCAATGACGTCACCGGTGAAAGCCAAGAATAAAGTTGGGAGCCCACTCATAACTAAATATGTCTAAACAGTCTAGACCGTGTCTAAAGAGTAATGTAACCTTCGCAGGTGATAGACACACCAGGTATTCTAGACCATCCGCTAGAAGAGCGAAATGTGATAGAAATGCAGGCGGTGACGGCCTTGGCGCACATCAGGGCTGCCGTGTTGTATTTCATCGATCCCTCAGAGCAGTGTGGACACAGTATAGAGGAGCAGGTGAGTTCCAGATCCATGTGATGTGTTGACATAGTGATTCCATTTAGCCTTGTGCCCCAACTAAAGCAAATTATAAAATAAGCATTCACAATGTCACAACTCCGCTCAAGGATTCCGTGTGTTGCGGGTGGCATCGACAGACACAAATAAGCTTTGTAAAGGTCTTAGTAGAAGTTATAAGGTGCTAGGTCTCTAAAATAAATTCTTGGGGCTTACGAAGTATCACAGACATGCCATAGGTGTATTTTGTGATCTGTCTAATGCGTTTGATTGATTGATTGAAACATAATTTCATAAAATCAAGTACAAGCACTACAGCAATAAGAATTCAATTTAATGGCAACTTATTCGAAGGGTAGGAGTCAATGTGTTATCATAATAAATTATCATCAATTGTGATCGGTTGGTTACCACAGGGCTCAATTCAACATCCTTTCCTTTTTCAAATTTATATTAACGATTTCCCGTTATTATTAATAATAGTGCAGATATTGTATTGTTTGCTGATGACACATCTTTAGTATTAACAGTAATTTTCTACTATTATATGTATCTTAATGTTACACTTCGCATATTATGTGTGTATGTTGTTGATATTCAGAGTTGATATGGAGTAAATATATGTAAAAAGCTATTTAAATAGGTTATAGAATATACCAAAATTACTGTTGTACTGTCAAGTGCTATGCGTGTATTAGTGGTATTAATTATTCTGTCCCTATATTGTTCCTATTGTTGAAGTTCTTCTTAACATTTTTAATATTTAACTATTCCCTCCTCTAGATATCATTGTTTGACAGCATCAGACCACTCTTCAACAACAAGCCTCTGATTGTAGTGTTGAACAAGATCGATGTGGTCAAGCCGGAGGACCTGCCCGAGCCCAAGAGGGCTCTCATCGAGGCGTTGGAGACCTCGTGCGCTAGCGGAAACCTTGTCAAGTGAGCCTTTATTGCCAAGTTATGAAAAGTATCACGGCAAAAATCCACGAACTACATTAAGCAATCCATAACAAATTATTAAATAGTTTGTTCTAAGAGTTTTTTGCTGGTTCTTCTCACCAGTTCTCGACGACAGCCACAGTGTTCGTCTATATTCTGATCTGTTGCAGCGCGGATTCGAACTCGGAGCTGCGCACCGTACCCGTGATGAGAATGTCGACCCTCACGGATGAAGGGGTCCAAGAGGTGAAGATAGAGGCCTGCGAGCGGCTGCTGGGCCACAGGGTCACGGAGAAAATGCGTACGAAGAAGGTGAGATTCGGTGATATACAATAACATGTCAGGTGATGGGATTTGTGGTTATCGTTCCACCCTCGATTCCACCGACCTCCCCCGCTGGTGGTGCACTCTTGATCTCGATACGCATATTGACTCGTATGGAGCAAACCACGCAACCGTCGACCTGGTTAAGTCGATTTCAACCCCACGAAGTCACGAGCTTGGTAATGACTCTTCACGTCCAGGGCACTGTACCCTGGGTGTCGCCGTGTCGGGCTCATTTCTCCAGCGCACACATACAAACGAGCGCCTTGACATGCGGTGTATCGATGTATCGAAAACGGTGGCATAAAAGTTCTCTCTTCTCTTATCGTCTGCCAGTACTGTCCACGGCTATACGCGACGGCGATCGTTTACGACCAGTCCGTTTTGCTAATTATTTACCTCTGGAGCTATTAAAAATCATTATTTTTTTTATCATCTATTCGTACCCAGGTCGATGGAATATTGAATCGACTCCACGTGGCGATGCCGGTCCCGCGCGACGGCAAGGAGAGGCCGCCCGTGGCGCCGCCCGCGGCGCGCGCGCTGAAACTCGCCCGGGAGACGCGCAAGCACAAGCTGGAGAGGGAGATTGAATTGGAGATGGGAGATGATTACGTACTGGGTGAGTGGGGAAAAGGTGGAATACCGGTTGGAGGGAGTTAGCCAGGATTTAAACATAGATATATTTCATATCGCTCATCATCTGCACAATCACTTTTCCTCCCTACATAGCAATTTTCTTTTAGGTCGGTCAAGCCATTCTTGAGTCACAACGGGATACAGACATACATATAGGGACAGACAGATTAAAATATTCAAAATGGTCACTTGAAAGACCAAGCAGATAACAATATCTACTTGGCAAAAAAACATGCCGATGATTTTTGTCAATCAATGTGATTGATGTGGTTAAACAACCCAGGCACCACCGCCGGGGTGGGGTTGGTAGTGACGAAATCCGTTACCACTCTTGTGCCTTGTAGGGCACATTAAGCCATAGATCCCGGTTGTGATACTCTGATGACAGTTATTCGATGTCGATTGCTCGTCTGTGAAATTGTAATTTCTGACTCAGATTGTAGACCCTATAGCTCGGTCGGCAGTGACCCTGCCTGCCGACCGAGGGATCCCGGGCTCGATTCCCGACCGGGGCGGGCGTTTATGTGACAGATGTTTGTTCTCCGGTCACTGGTGTTTGACGCCGCCCGCAACACGGGGTATCCCAGTGCGGTGGTGTGAGCGTGTAAACGTTTATTTATCCTTTATTTGTTTCTTATCTCGAAGTCGACGGTACAGACTGTGTCGTCCTTCGGTAGCTAGAACTCGATGTTAGTGACCTTCGGGTGAAATAATTTGTAACTCTCAGAGCCACCGCAGGGACAGCTTGTTGGGCCGCTAATAAGCTGAAGCTATAATCGGTGAGTGCATCACTTTAATGAATGCTAATGCCGGTTCTAGATCTGCAGAAGAACTACACAGGAATCCCGGAGGGGGAGCGCCACGACCCCATCCCGGAGTTCTGGGAGGGGCACAACGTTGCGGACTACATCGATCCGGACATTTTCGAGGTCAGCACACGCACACATCTACAGCCGTGTATGACATGTGAAGGTTGCAGTGTTACGCTAATTAAGGAATTAAAATTTAGATGATTAATTGTATTCAATTGTTCTTGGCGTTTGCAATAAAGTAAATTAAAATAACTTTTAAGAAACAATAGTCACTCGATCGACTCACATTACTCATATTAATATTATTACTGATATTATTATCTTTCCGTGAAGCCCGCCTGGCTAGCTACCACCCTCCTGCTCGAGTCAGCCGCCAAACGATTCCGTCGTGTTCCGGCCGGGGGCTCGAGAGCCAGTTCTTTCTTTCTTACTTTCTTCTCTTTCCCTGGCCGACAACGCATCAGTGATACCTTTGGTCTTGCCGATGTCCACGGACGACGGTGACCGCTTACCATCGGGTGGCTCGTCTGCTCGTTTGTCAGCTATTTGCATAAAAAACCTTGGTAAATTGGTCTAGGCCCCTAGCCGGGGCTGTCACTGCTCCGGCGTGTAGCACGCGGAGAGTGTTCGACACGGTAGTAGAAACAAAAAATGACGCGCATAAGTGTATTTACAGAATATTCATTGACTTTGAATAAACTATCTAATCGTAAAAGTAATTTTTTTAAGTATATATATTTGTACGGTACTTGCAGAAGCTTGCAGAATTGGAGAGAGAGGAGGAACTGCGCGAGGCAGGTGGAATGTACGCCGTGCCCAAGATAGAGATGGACGAGACCATGAGAGAGATCCGCGAGCTGGCCCGGCAGATTCGGTGAGTTGGGGCCGGATCCGGCGCGGGTCCTTGACGGATTATCGCACACCAGGTTCAATAATCACTCACCATTGGCTCGGTCGCAGTACTAAACAGAACTGCTTCCTTGAAAATCCAAAGTTTGTATGAAAAAAAACCTTACGACCGAAGTTCACTAAAACTGGATGATTATTTCAAAGATAATAGAGCCAGGACGAAAGTTTTCATACTCAATCATGAGTAGGAAGTTTTCTGTAACTGTAAGAGGCAAAATATTCTCCTTGGGAGTCTGTCGCCTCATAATGTCTTATATATGCGCCAGGAGCAGCTCGCCAGATCGATTTAAATTAAACAATAAATGACACTTGAAACCACATCAGTGTTGATACAGCTATCGTGGAGATGGACGCGCACAAACGCACAGACAAAAATCTGTATAAGATATTATTACAATGCATGACGGTCGAATGCTATATAGAGGAGTTGTTTAAAGGATTTAACGGATTTTTGTTGGCATACAAAGTAAAATTACAAATAATTCAATAAATTTCTAAGTAGTCCATAGATAAGTGCATATTAGTCTGCGGTACCCGTGCTAACACCACACTTGTACTGTGTGCACCAGGACGTGGTCACAGTGAGAATTGCCACCGGTGAGGACGGGAAAATTATAACATGAAATGGAATGTTGCACGACAAAATAATGAGGATAGGAAAAAAAAGGAGAAGAAAAGGAACTGCCTTATAAATATTTTATATATTTACCATTTACAATTGTGATCAGGAAAATTAAAACTACTTCAGAATTTATTATTTTGTATCTGTGAATTAAAACTCTCATACTACTCGACCACCGTTTACAAAGGTCAGGGTGATGTTCAATGTGTGTGTCATGTGTGTTGCAGCAACAAGAAGGCGATCCTCAAGGACGAGTCGCGGCTCACGAAGCAGTCGACGAAGCCGGTGATGCCGCGCACGACGCGCGCGCGCGCCCGCGACCGCTCCGCGGGGAAGCTGCGCGACGAGATGGAGAAACTGGGTAAGGGCAGTGGCGGGCACCGGCGGTACACCAGAACGACGTCCTGGAACTTCGTTTGTGCAGTGCTAGTCGGCGAATGCGCAGACGGGCCAACGGAACGGTCAACGCTGCCCACCATGTCGTCGGTTTATATGGAAACTTATATGGAAATATGGAAGAAAATAACTTTACAAAGAATCCACCTTATTATAAATAAATGTTATGGCCATCCCTCCCATACATACCTTTTTTCGTATAGCACCGTTTGCAACTCTTGACGATCGTTCAGTTTCACTGGTAGAGAATGTTATCAGGTTATTATTAGGTTACTGTAAGTGAATTAATAAATGACGAGACAAGCTGACAACGCTATCTGCATTGTGAGTGACTGTTATGCAGCGCCGGTAGCTTCGGCAGCTGCGGACGGGGAGGTACGGCGCACGGTCGCAGCTGGAGACTTGAGGGGGAGAAGTCGTATTATTAATAGACCAAAGCAGCTTAATTATGTTTTATTGTAAAAAAACTTTTAAATTCCCAATTTGACGTGTACGGATTAGGACGGGGGTCACGGACTACTCCCACAGCCCTCGCCCTGAGTGAACACACACAAAACGGAATCCTACCGTGGGGTGTGATAGAATGACAATTTACTAATATATAATTAATGTTTTTTTTTTATCCTAGGCGTGGACATGTCGGACACGAAGAAGGCGCATTTCACTCGCACCCGGTCTCGCTCGCGCTCCGTGTCCGCGGTGCCGGCTAAACGCGCCAGGTTGGACGTGTCGCGCGGCCGCTCCGTGAGCGCCGCGCCGCGCGACGAGCAGGGCGTCAGAGATGTCGCTGTGAGTCGATTTTATTATGTCATCGTCGTATCGTTACGGACAGGATTACATTCAACGTGATGCTGATATCGAATTATTAAATTTACTTCATAAAAATTACCAAAAATTTCCTCGTCGCCACTGCAGTCCTGCTGTGGTCCTGTTGTATGTGATTAGGTCCATATACTTGTTGAATAGTTGAAAAATCGTGAGTACTCCTCACTGTTAAATACTAACAATAACTCAGATACATTGTTAAATGTAATATGATACTTCGTAACGTTCACACTTAAGAGCCATTGTCCTATATATATCAGATATATATATAATATACATATATAAACACTCAAAGATCAGTATTGTACTTTGAATAAAATAACTTCAACTGTATTGGCCCGTATCGAAGCTGCGGCTTCCGCTATGGAGCGCCGCAGTCAAATCGAGGCCTAGAGCAACCTGTGACGTTTGGTCGCGCGCCGCGCCCGCCCGCCGCCGGCGCGCAGCACCCGCGTCACGGACACCGAGCCGGCTGCGCCGTCCCGGCGACGCGCGACACCATTGTTTAGGTTTCACATCCGAACACACCGTCCGAACAGACGGCGGTCGGGTTTGACGGCTGTCATTTAATATACAGACTTCGTATATCAAACGTTCTTTTGGATGACAACAGGTGGGCCACGTTGACCGGGAACGGCACACGAGAAGACTAACGTGGAACAGGTCGAAGCGACGTGTCTGTTACACCGTTTTAAACTTAAATTTTAGGTTTATTCTGCCGTGTGGTCACTGCGTTTTGTCGGTTTAATCTCACAGATTTATATTATCTGAGACTGGAAGAATTATATCCTTTAAGTCGAAATCGACACGACGTCAGCAGTACAAGTAACGATGGAGGTCATGAAAAAAAACTGGGAGTTTTTTTTTTTTATTTTAAACAATAGTTAGCTACAACACATCCGCTATTCACATTTTCCATCGATCACCTAGTGACAGTGCGCATTAAAATGAGTTTTATTCGTAATTCCAGATGCAAAAGCGAGCCAAGAACATGGCTCACGTGGCCATCGCGAAGAAGACGAAGAAGATGGGTCTGAAGGGAGAAGCCGATCGATTCATCGGCACCAAAAAGCCCAAACACCTGTTCGCCGGCAAGCGAGGCGTCGGCAAGACGGACAGGAGATAGTGTCGTACATTACCACATTAATAGTATTAATAGTGTTCGTTGCTCAGGAACATAATTATATTATTGTCTAGGGAACGCTCAATGAAGTCGAGGGTTGTTTGATCGGATATTTTTGAGCCGGAGATAATAAAATATTTTTATACCAAAACACTGTCCTATCTAACTTTTGAATTGTTACACTATTTAAAATAAATCGATATTCATGAATAAGATTCATATTTTGGTCAAAGTGAAATTTGTTAAATACACGTTTTATTATTGATTTTGTAAATATTTCCACTAAGCCTTAATGTTCTCGACAATTTAGATGAATGTTTTTGGACAGAACTAGTTAAGTTTCCTTCCATCATTGTTTATATGCAATAAAAGTATGTACAAACACTACCGCTGTTTGCTTATTGAGGCTTCATTGTAACGTCCTAGAACTAGGATTGCAGAAGGGCGATCTTAATGCTATTGTCATTTTCTGCCAGTCCACTTCAGCGTCATGGTGCGAGTATGTGGTCGGTGACCACAATGCAGTGATGTATAAATGGGAGAAACGGAAATTTCCTTTACATCGAAATTCGACCGCCATGGTCTTTCGTCCATGGATGCCCGTAACTGGAGGGGGTTGCTCGTAACAAAATTACTATTGATTTTATGACGGTGAGAGACGGACAAGTAAAAAACTTACCACGCATGAGTACCGACGAGTTGAAACATATGACGTGTCATAGATTAGCGATGGCGCGATGTCGGATGATGTTGCCATCGTAATGTTGTTCGTATTGTCTATGGTTGCGACGTTGTTGGTGTCAGTTCGAATTGAAAATTGTTTCTTCATTATGCGTGCTTTATTATAAAGATTATGTATATATACGGAATTTTTTGCACGCTGTGCAGTTATTTGTATAATGAGATTCAAAAAAGTTGTGGCGTCAGCGCGAAATAAAACAAACGCCATCTAAAGGGTTACGATTTCATGTTTGATTAAAGTAAATAAAAACAAACGAAAAACTGTTTAAGCATTATGTACATTGATTAGTTTATTTCTCATGATATAACTTAGAATCATTAGTACGTATTAAATATGAAGGTAGTATTTTTGCTATGGGCCGATCCGTTAACAGAATTTCTTCGATAGACGCCCACATAGTACATCCGGTATCCTTGCAGTCCAACTGCATCTGTGAGACTCCTCACTCGGTCCTCTGGTTCAAATTCGATAGCAGATGTATTTTCGTTACTCGTTAAATCAGAATTTGTTTTATTTGTAGCTGATGTAACTATTTTATCTGCATACCAGGAGTCAACTTCGTCGTATTTCTTTTCACTTGTTTTATTTGAAATTTTATCAGCATTGACCCGGTCGGTTTTATAACGCGACCTTGTCGTATAAGAACCGATGGAGTCCACCAGAGAGCTCCTCGTTTTAAACAGTTTGGAAACGTTCTCAGTAAACTTATCTTTTTTAAATATTCTGCATAGCATTTTAAAATCGAAATTAAAAAGCAGGTTTTCAAAACAATACGCGTAAAACAAAATTACAAACACTAACAAAACGATGATCGAGGTGATACACCCACAACTGGAATATTGGGATCGGGTGGGGTAACATCCACTTCTGCAAGTATCAGTACAGTAATAGTGCTTGACGCAACAACACGCTAAGCATACAGGCAGCAACGAGAAGCATCGAATGCAAGTTGATATGTAAGCACGTACTGTGTGAACCACTAGTCGTATTAAGTCTTCGATAGCGAACACAACCGAAAGTATAACTCTTGACATCATCTGCAGGGGGCACGTTATGGTTATGTAAACTGTGTTACACATTTGACACATGTTTGTAGATTCATTTATATTTTTTGCTATTATTTCATATTTAAAATTTTTTTTTTGTTTATATTTTTAACTAAATCATAAAATTTGCCACAAGGTTACGGTTGTCATCACAGGTAATGCGATGTCACAGAATACTTAAACTTGTACGATGTATCACCGCAGACTATGAAAGCTTCGAAACTATAATTAATTGTCCTATTTACATTTTCTGACGATAATAAAATTGCTGACCCGGTTTCAATATTTGAAATAAAATATTGCAATTATCTCGGTCAACCTAATCAATTTCAGTATACACCGCTACTGGGGGAAATATTTCAGGAGCATTGGACGAACTAATCGTTCAAATATCGCCCGTACATAATTCAAAATCATTTAATCATATAAGTATTCTATAAATACACTTATTCACGTTATTTTTTGCTTACCGTTTCAAAAAGGTGCTTTGTCATTGAGGAAAAGAAACGGCGAAGGGAAACTCCTCAGCACATCTTTTAAACAACACATGATAATTATAAAAGTATAAACCTGCGCGGAACTGGTTTCGACACTATTATTTCCAGGCGCCCTTGTCATTAATATACTCATCTATACTATAATGTATTTTACCCATAAGCTGTGCTTTAACGCGTCGCTTAAAAGTTCCAATAGGTACCCACGTATCAACTTTGGAATCTTATTGCAAAAACGAACTCCAAGCTCCATAAAGTAACGCTGAATTTGAAGGCCCACCCAATAAAAAAGTAAAGCATTGAAGCTAAAATATAAATTGTCAGACAAATCGTGCTAGTCGAAAAGTTATATATTGCGTGCGTTTGGGCAGCGTTCTCTCCCTTTACTGTCGAGAGGAACTTCGCGTCTGAGGGTGCGTAGGTCAGTTTTCAGGCTGCGGTAAGTAAACATTCAGTGCTCTACGTTATTAATGTCCCATCCAGCTTCTGGTTTCAGACTAAAAAGATCGCTTTTTTTACATAAAACAACGCTCGACATTAATCCCACCTGATGGTGAGTGGCGATGAAGTCTGAGACGTTGAACGCACCGACTGATATCAGCTCAGTCGCTCCCGTCTTTTCTTCAAGACTCCTGCTTATTTTTCGTATTCGATACGATTTCGTACGTATTTGATCCGTAGAGCGAAAATAATGAATATCAACTATAAATTATACTAGAAAGTGCGGGACCTGTAGCGTATACGCGACTGCCGAAGTTGACCGGGACGACGTGGTGGCGCGCGAGTTCGAGGAGCATGTGTATAGCGGGCCACATGAGTCCCTGAGAGAGATCGTGCCGCTAAACACTCGACCTCCGGAAGGATACCCGCTTCCGATGGCGCTCTGGTCGTCAGGGTAGCTAACCGCTCTCTCGGGGAGTGACCGACTGCGACCCTAGCTTTACCGCCACTAAACATCGCCCCCTCCACCGGGATACCGTCGTTCTGCCGAGTCTATGCACAGATAAAAAGGATAACCCTTGAGACCCGCAGATCCCCACCAGCCCGCCACACAGATGCCAGAGAATAACTGCTGATGTTGTTGTTGACAGCTGGAGAATTTTATTGCAACAACCGACAAACTAACATACGAGCTACTTAATGATATGTGTTCAGCCACCATTGAAAGTTCACAACACCAGACGCATGCCGACCAACGAGGGAAGTGGGAAGCCCCGCTTTACCCGACGCTATAACACTGCAACTGCTCGAGTTCAAACATTTTACGGCTAATTCTATGACGATGGTGTACGTACTGTCTATGATATTGTCTGTGGTACTCTATGTCGGGAGTGGCTGTAAGCGAGAGCTTAGAAGTTTATGTATATTCCGCTCTTTTACTGGATTCACCAGGAAGGTCGGTAGAACCAACTCCAAGCGTACATTTGACCAATACGAAATTTCTGTTTATTTTACTCCCAATACTACCGTGGAACTGCACTACTTAGGACTTTGGAATCTTAGATCTGGGCCATAGACAATGTACACCGAAATTCCAAAATTTGACGCTTTATGGACAGAGATATTTTCACCTGGATTCGTCGCTTGTCATCCTCATTTTGCAATGTCAACGCTAGCAAAATGTAAATGTTTCCAAAGAAACATCAACTCGAACGCCATAAACGTACTTTATTTGTTCACAGAATATATTGTTTTAAAGATAAAGTTATTGTAATTCGTAGGCAATTCGAGGTTGAATATCGCACAGCAAATGTATGGAATTTAATGATGTCAGCCAATCGACAAGGCGCTGGATATTGAGGCAGCCGTCGGCGACGGCTCTCACTGACGAGTACTAGAATGAAACGAACGATATACATATCGTTCGTTTCAAACATATTTATAATAAAATGTTAGTACAGTGTTAGAAAACAACTTTAATTGGTGTTTTGCATTAATGTTTTGTAAAAATTTCACTTTACAATAACAAAGCCGATATCATTTTGTCATTTGACAGTGACGCGGTCGCATTTGGAGAACAACAACGACCACGCACGTGCCGTTTCAGTGGTGTCCAATGAGCCGCGACCATCGCACATTGCAATGGACCTGCATCACACTTTACAGAGACAATTTTTAAATATGTTAATGCTCGACAAAATCAAACCTGATGGTGAGTGGTGATGAATTCTAAGATGTTGAACGCATTAACTTATAACAACCTATACACTGTCCTCTTGAACACTCCCACATCGTAAGTACTAGGGGACACCGACGCGGGCAGGATATTCCAGTCCTTTGCAGTGCGCACGATGAATGAAGACGCAAACCAAGTCAGAGAAATCGACGTCGAAGGTAAAATAAAACACAAAATTAGCAAAATGAATGGCACATTTATATTTAATTAATATTATCCATTTTTATAATTAGAGCTTTCTTGTAATCATATTTAAACTATTCATTTGAACAGAGTGAAAAATACACGTCAACACCTCGGCCCGCTGGTGTTGCCAGACGAGAAACGTAACGAAATAAATTGCAAACAAGCCTCATGCTACACGATCGCCGGGTCCAATGTTGCCGGTGTCTTGTGGGTCGAGTCGAATAATAAATTATAATATTTACTGGTACGACACCGGATGACAGAACGGTACAAGAAAAAAAACTTAAATGTAACACTATAAATGGAAGAAAGATCAACTAAACTAACGAAGGTCCAAGCTTACAAACTAAGGTACGCAAAAAAATATATATACTTCGAAACGACAGCATCCAAACTCGACTCTCTCTGCTCTCTCTCTGTCGACACTCGTTCGGTGTCGATGCGGGCTCCGTTCGCGGTCGAACCAAACGGGCGCGCGAGACAACTGCCAACACTGTACTTTACTCGTAGTCCGACGACTACTATTCAGTACAGTTTGTAATTATCCCACAGCACCGCGCACGCTCCGGACGCGGCGGGGCGCATTGCAAATGCCATCCTGCAACGTCGCATGTCACCGTGCGTGCCAATGCTTATTACTCAACATATGACTCTTCCCATTGACACGTTCTAAGTACACAGCGGTTATATTTCGGCGTATTCGTTTCATTTGCAATCACGCAGACGCATTCGCGCGCATCGCTCGCTGCGACACCCCCCTGCGGGCCGACGCACCGCGGCCGTAGCGCGCGCGGCGCCCTCGAGCAGTTTTAGCGTTCACAGAACGATCGCCGTGAGGCGACGCGCACCGCGCAATACACAATAATAACGGATCGCCATACAAACAATAATTTAAACATACACTTACAAACACGATCAGACAGTTAGTTAATCGTAGTCGAGTGCACACGGATACAATCGAAATCATTGAGCTGTCGTTGTCGAATATAATTCATAATTATTTACACAGAATAATGATTGGCGTCACGATCGTGCCGACCGCGGGAGCCGCGCCCGGGGATATGTTAGGTTCGCCGGTTACGTACCACCTCCGACGGTACGACGGTAAGACCGGATATACATCTGAACCGCCCCCTCCCTCCAACTGGAACTAGCCTCTTCCACTGAATTACACAAATTTGAACAGTTTTTGATATTTTTATTCCGTCAAAAATACTGAATATCGCGTTCATATTTTTTAATCGTTATGTCAGATTTAATTAAAATTATTTATATTTCAATAATGTAACCACATTTAAATGGTTACGATTCAGTAATGTATGTGTGTTCGTCTGGATGTGTGCGATCCCTAAACGATCCATATCCCTGCCGCACCTCACCGCGACGTCAACACGCTCCGAACACCTCCCGGCACTGACGGTCTACTGTGCGATTTGATTATAACGACACACAACATTGAATATTTTTTACGTTTCATAATTTAACCAATTATATAGCACTTAATTAAAATGTCAGTGGTATATCGGAAAAAAGTAAAGTATTACTTTTTTTAATTACATTTGAATGACATTTAGATATATATTATACTATAAAATTAGTTATTTCTTTCATTTCATGTAACAAAATCTTTTTTTTTCTCCGTCCATACAAAAAGTCTGTCCGTTTCCACTGTACATCAATATATATAAAATTAAAGTACGAATCGAGTACCTTCAATTTCTTTTTTTCAACATAGCTGCTAATTGTAAAAACAATGTATACATAGACAATTACATTTGGAGTAAAAAAAAATAAACAAAAATAATAATAATAATTAAAAAAAAACACGAAAAACGTGGATTCTTCTCAAAGTCAAAACAAAAATCAGCAAAAGACCTGTTTCACTGGAGTTTTTGGTAAAAAAAACAATTACAAAAAAAATATATAAAAAAACATCATACATTAAGTACGTCCCGTAAGATAGCGGCCACGACAACTGCACCTTCGAGTTCATATTTTCCGTCAAACAAATGATTTTATCTTTGCATCAATTATCGAGTCAGTCAATTATCAGTAAAAGAATTATCTTAACGAAAAATTTTTTTTTTCAATCACTCCATTAACTTCTTCGGGCTTATTCATGAAGCTCATAAGATTTTTCATACTTACTCAAATATTTAAGAAATATATTTACATTAAATAAGTAGCGATTCCGAATTAAGTACAGAGTAACAAAAAAACTTAACAAAAAATATGAACTCGAAAGTATTTTCAATACACACTGTCAACTCGAACCAATCTCGTCCAAACGATTTTCGGTTGTAAACCTCAAACGACTCCCAAACTGAATACAATTAGGCACGCGGAGTCGAGGGCGACAATCGTTTGAAACACACGCATATATTATATACATCACCCGGTCAACGTGTTCCAAGTAATATCTTAATAATAAAACTCGTTCCGAAGTCCACTTCAGAGCTATTTATTGTCGAGCATCAATCAGGGGTGACGGGTAACGGGAACGCGACAGGACGGTGAGAGCTGTGTTGCCAATCACAAAAAAAATAAAAAATATAATAAAAAAACATGGCGGACCTCGAAAATGGACTCCAGACTTAGAACCTACGCTTATGGCAGCGAACGAAAAAGAAACATTTAAAATCGTAATTAAAAATATCTTTTCTCATAGATTTATCAATTATGCTAACTCCTATACATTATACGTTAATTATACTATACAAGTTTCGTTTCCGATCGTCTTTGGAATAAGACATATTTTTCATACCTTCTTGTTTTGTCGATAAACACAAATGTTCCTCCGTTTTCGGTTCCGCGGGCTGGTTTTCATGTTAAAAACTATTCTCCTATATCTATAATATACACACTTACAAGCTACAAATTGTCCGGGTTTGTATCACTACGCGCTGCTCTGCTTTATAACCGTAAAAAAATCCTCGGGACATTTTCGCGATCGACCGATTTCCATAAAAAAATTAAATATATCCTCGAGAGTACAGCTTTACAAAAAAATATGACGCTACAGAAAAAATATGATTTTCTAATAAAGCTCTATGGAAAAGATGACGCGTGACAAAGTTTGTCGCGCGTCATAACATCGTGTGCCTTCGGAGAAACGGGTGATACGCGATATCGGACGCAGATTTAGGCCGTCGCACGGAATAAACGGTTTCACTCGAAGTCGTGTTTAATAGAAAACAACGCAAACACCACGCTACATACGGCATTATGAATCCGTTCTATTCAATGCGACGGCATAAAATTCACATAAAAAAACGACGAAAATCATACGTTTTGTGTCGCGGCATATTTTTTTATATGAACGGCATATTTTCAACAAAATCGATCCGAGCCGCGGACGCGAGCACCCGAATTAAATCTCACCACACATCTGCGTCGGGACCGATCGTGCGAACGTTCGTTTCGCAGTTTACTCGCGAGCTAGCGTCACTGGGGTTTCGTTTGTACTTTTGTTTCGAATCGGCGACTCGTCAACTAGCTTCGTGTCCTGTCGCTTTCGGTGAACGAGCACGAGGTCGAAGCGAACGTCGCCGAACCGTCGATCGAGGAAGCTGCCGAGACCGACGAACGCTTAGCTTGTACGAAACACCATCGAGAACGATTCGATTTCGTCAAAATGTAAAAAATATTAAACCGTCGTACGAGTTTCGTACGATATACGCTATACATAGAGTATTCAATTTGTAATGTAGTTTTTGAACGACATTTGATTGAAAATAAATATATACAGATATGTTAATACGTGCGTACGGAAATAATATATAAGTTTGTAAACAATAATGAGAAAAAAATGATTCCATATAGATAATTTATTTTAAAGAAAGCTTAGGTTATTACGGACAGACAGGGATCGAGACGAGTTATGACGAAATGTTAAAAAAATAATCTAAATGTCGTTCAAAAGCCACATTGCCACGCAAACACATACGAGAACATCCAATTCGATAGTACATTTCAATAAGATCTCGACAGCATTCTACGTTATATTGTTCAGCGACAACGGTGTTAGCTCCAACGCCGTCTACATATAAAAAATATGCGTCTCCGCGACACACTGACACGTGTCTGTCCGTGTGTCTGTCTCTGTCGTTTGTTTGAATTTAATAGAGACACGAGATATATTACGTTTCCTTAACCAACCAAAAGTGTAATATATTTTTTAAATAAGATTCCTTGACGGTTTTGATTTTCAAATATATGATTTTTTTAATAACAAATATTCCTCAACGGAAATCCGTTCCCAGTAGTACAATGGATTTAATTATTCTTCAATGTTTCGTCGCTAAAATCTTCAACTGTATAAAAAAATTCCTTTGAGATAAAAAAATTAAGTTGATTCAGCTACAATAAAAACCCATCTTGTGGTCGATACAAGCGACAGGACACGCTAGTCTAGTCCCCCAGGTC